>JAEQBH010004072.1:0-223468 GCA_016808115.1 Tetrastigma voinierianum
AGGTAATGGAAGCAAACATGGGAACCGAGATTTGAAAATTTGCCACCAATTGAGGATAGAGTATTAACCTCATAAGAGAAACCACCTAAGCTTGAGCTGAAACCCTTACCATCGCATCTCAAATATGCATTCCTTGGGGTAGAAGAAACTTTCCCGGTAATCATATCTTCCTTTTTAGAGTCAGATCAATAGAATAAACTTTTGGAGATATTGAGAACCCACAAAACCGCTTATAGGATGACAAATTGCAGATAATAAGGAATTAGGCCCCGATTTAAATAATGTGATTCACTTGGGAAGAGGATGTCAAACCTCTAGGATAACCACAAATAAGAACTCGAACCTAACCAAGGAAAGAAGTTGTCCGTAAAGGAGGTCTTTAAACCTGGCCGATGTAGGTGTTATTTACTCCATCATAGATAGCAAGTGGGCCGCCTAACCCAAGTAGTTCCTAAGAAACTGGGTCACCGGTAGCAAACGAACACAATGAGCTAATTCCCACTTGGTGACCACAGTTGGAGGTGTACAGTAATTATAGAAACTCCAATGTTGCACTAGGAAAGATCATTTCTTACCTTTGTGGACTGGTAATGCTGAGAGGAGTTGCAGGGCAATGTGAATTTTATTATTTTCTAGATGGGCAATTTGATTACAATCAAATCTGAGATAAATTTTTAGAAGATCAAGAGAAAAACCACGCTCACCCGCTCTCGCACATTTGCCTTCAGGAAATCGCCTTCGAATTATGTAATGCAAAGCAGAACTCTCCACGATGCATGATGGGGATTTTAGTGATATGATAGAATATATCTTGGAGATTTTCATGGACAATTTTGTTTTTGGAGATTCATATGAGGGATGTCTGGAGAATTTAAGGAGAGTACTGGAAAGGTGTCAGGAGAAGAATCTCTAGTGCTGACTGGGAGAAGGTTGACGACACAAGGATCGTGTTAGACACATCGTCTCGAGAGAAGGAATAGAGGTGGATAAAGCAAAAGTTGATTTAATTCAAACTTACCACCCCTAAGTGTGTCAAAGATATACTTGGCCATTCTAGTCATGCCAGGATTTTATGTGAGATTCATATAAGAGATTTTAATATTAAGGAATTTCATCCTTTTTCAGGTAATTTTCTTGCCAAGGATGTCACTCTTTGAATGGTCAAGGTGCATGAGGTAGCCTTTGATAAACTGAAAACTATGTTAGTGTCACCTCCTATCATGCGATCTCCTAACTGGGACCTCCCTTTTGAGATCATGTGTGATGCTAGTGATTATGCCATAAGGGTCAGATTGGGGCAAAGGAAGATAAAAAGCTTTAGATCTATTATGCCGCTGAAGACTTCAGATTCCGCCAATCCAATTACACAACTACGAAAAGAGTTCTGTCAGAGTCTTTACCTATAAAAGTTTAGATCTTACATCAGAGAGGTCTCCCAGAACCACTTTCACCGATCATGCAACGGGCTAATTTGCCTCTAAGCAGACACTCAAGCCCCATTAGACTAGGTGGACTTAATTGGCCAAGAATTTAACTTAACCATTAAGGATAAGAAGGGAGTTGAGAATGTGGTAGGTGACCACCTATCTCGGTTAGTTCCGGAGACAACTTCTGGAGGCCTACCCATAGGCAACACTTTCCCTGATGAGCAACTTTTTACTCTTGTCCACTGCCCATGGTATGCGGACATAGTAAACTATCTAGTGACAGGACAGATTCCATCCCAATGGACCTCTCAGCAAAATAGGAAATTTTTGGTGGACATAAAAAAATACTACTTTGATCATCTCTACTTGTTTAAATATTGTCCTGATCAATTGTTGAGAAGGTGTGTATCCAATGATGATCACCCGGTACTCACCTTTCCGCCACCAAGCCAGGAAGTGGATGACTTGAGTACCTAAAACACTCATATTATACTCCGCTGGTCCGTCTATGTTTTTAATCGACTTTACATTTAAATGTTTACTATACCTCAAGATCCGACATTTTGGAGTTTTTGGGGAATTGCAGTCAAGAGGGTGTTTTTGGGCCATTCGGTCGTAAATGTACAAAGCCGGGAAATACTAGCAACCACGCCGTGATCGCCACAACGCCGTACCGGGTCATTTAGAGGAAAGTCAGCGAATAATTCCAACATCGCGACGTTGCAACGTCGTGACCTCAACATCATTAAAAGCAATGGGAGACCTAATTTCGGAGGGGGGAAAGAACATGCGGATTAGAGGACTGGGAAATGGCGCAGTTGACTCTGATTATCGAGAAGACATTCTCTTTAGCCTCTTTCTCCGATAAACTACGAATGAACGATAGATTTGACACGTGTATTTAAATTCCAACATGTTCTGTATTTCCCTATCTAGGTTTTATGGAACCTCACAATTGAATGGATTTCAAAGTTTAAACATATTTAGTTATTTATGATTTGCATCAATTGTCTCTATATCTCGTGATTTTAAATTACATTGTAATGTCCGCAAACATCAGGTATCACGATCCCGCATTGGTATCCGAGATCGAGAGATAAGGACTCTCAAGGATCTGAATAGAGCGAATTCTGCTAACCGGTAAATAGAGATATCCCGATCCCGAAAAGGGCGACAGTGGTTTGCTCATTGCCGCCTGGAGTATTAGTTCAGGCGCAGATGCACCTAACCATACCAATGAGATAAAGATGATATCTCTGAGACGGGTATCTCGTAGGCACGATCACCCCTTCATTGAGAAGTCATTAATAGACTGAGTAGTAATTCCTATAGGTAATGATCCATCAAAAGTGGTAGGGGGAGACAAATCCCTAGTCTTTACACGCAGAGTAATTCTACATGTTAATTTAGCTTTAGTTTTAATCACGCCTGTTAGTTAATAGAAATTCAGAGTTTAAGTCCTAGTGTTCACTTTAAAGAGTCAATGCACTCCTCCCCGTGGATCTAATATCCTGTTTTCAGGTATACTATATTACTTGAGGCGACGCGTGCACTTCAGGCACATACGCATACATTTTGCAATATCACGCTTTCGGCTCATCAAGTTTTCGCGCCGCTGTCGTAGGAGTAGTTTACAGTTGATATTGAAAAGTGCAATTATATATTACCTGAATTCTTTTTTATTATTATTTTATTTTGCTCTTTGCAAGTGCTGTAATTTGGTTTTTTATGCTTTTGTGTGTGATTGCAAGCATGCCATCAGAATGTAAGGTGTGTTTATTAGTTTAACTACATTCTGCTTGATCCCGAACCCTGAAGAACTTTACAATCGCTTACGCAAAGAGCAAAGAGAAGCACAACACAGAAATCTAGCGATCATGTAGGACATTGTAGAGCAAGATTAGGCAGAGCAAAACGAACCGCAGCAATATAATGGGAATACTAAGAACTGAAGCCAAACCATTGATACAAACTTATGATCCATTCATGTTGTGCCAGAAGAGTTTCCGCTTTACCACCTACATTGTCGCACGCACTATCCACAAACATCATTTATTCAGGCAAATAACTTCAAGCTGAAGTCAGTGACCTTATTGTATGTTTCGTAACATCCTCGTCTCATGACGCCGTCGAAAACTACCATGCACTCAATCAACTTCATCGCGATATAATACCACAAGTATAATTTATGTGACTAAAGAGGTACTCTGTAATTTGCAGGATTATTCCCTCTCTCACTAGGTGATAGAGCTAAGTAATCGGTTGATGTCCCATAATCGGATTCTATTACTCATGGAACCACCTGTGCGTAGAAAGTTTCATGTTCTTCCCACTGTGGAAAATTCGTACTGCTGGCAAGAGATCACATTCTGACAACCAAAGCGGTGAGAGATTTCAGCAAAGCACGGATAGGATTTCACTCAACTGTTGAGGAAGTGCCCACACCACAGACTGACCAAGTGGATGCAAGTCCATACTCTATATACGGTATGAGGAATGCGGCAATAATATGGATTGATGCCCCTACGGCAAGGTGCAATGAAGAAAGAATCACCACCCGCGATTATGAATCCTGGAGATGTCATACACACCAACTGCAAGCCCAGAGATTAAGATTTACACTGCTGAGTGCCATGGGCGGTATAGATAACAGTCTTAACTGTAACTCATGTCAATAATGCACAAACAAATTAATAGGGCAAGAAGGTGACTCAATTAACCAGACTAGCCCATTGATTTATGTGAATTATGCTATAAAAGACAAGAAGATACAAAATACCAATGGACAAATAAACAAGAGTGCATGCCCGCATGTGCTCGAGGTTTAATCGAATCAACCACAAAGAATAGGTCAATATGGGTTAACAACTATCAATCATAATCAGCGCCAAGGGTGGCGAATGAATCTGAATTGGCCGCCGTGAGCAATCGTATATGGACGAGAAACAATCGTAACAACATGCCGCTTACTCCGAGTGGAGTGAACCAATTCTCCCGAGAAAAGGTGGATCTGCACAGCCCTTACGCAAATGCTTACTCTTACATACCGCTTTATGAATGACAAAGGCAAATATGCAACACCAAAGCCACCCAACTGACAATCAAGAACAAACAGAAATTTAAAGGTGCAGATGGTCAAATGGCATAATCAATTGACGTGAAGTGTACTGGTTCTACTACAACTCAGAAGAAACCTGAGACAGAAGTAAATGAACATGTAAAAGC
Source organism: Tetrastigma voinierianum (assembly GCA_016808115.1). Classification (NCBI taxonomy): domain Eukaryota; kingdom Viridiplantae; phylum Streptophyta; class Magnoliopsida; order Vitales; family Vitaceae; genus Tetrastigma; species Tetrastigma voinierianum. The sequence goes on from JAEQBH010004072.1 coordinate 4,653, forward strand.
AATCACGTCGAGAAGTGTGGTAGAGAATTAGCACATAGGCAACCCCTAAATGATAGGGGGAGGAAACCCAGGAAGTCATCCGCACTCGCCAGAATGATAAGACGTAAAGGGAACACTCCAAGAGAAAATTTGGGGAGGGAAGAACTTATAAAGGATCAACCCAGCCCGAATTCCGCATCCCTAGCGCTAAAGAACAAACTGATAACCGCCACCAAGTTTGGCTGTTCAAGAAACCGCACACCAAACATTCCGTTTGTCGACAGCCTACAATAAATGCTGGGTTATGTCAAATTTATGAAGGGTTTATCTTGTCAAAGAAGAGAAGACTCGGATTTGAGACAATAATCTCTATCATGAACAGTGCCATCCTCTGAGAAGCTTCGCCAAAACCTAAAAGACCCGCTTTACTATCCCCACACCATCTGGGAATGCCATCTTCGAGAGAGCTTGTGTGACTGGGAGCTAGTATCAATCTCATGCCCTATCCATATTAAGACGCTTGGGATTAGGTGAAGCTCTGCTCGATCCATAGTTTACCCAGCTTAGCCGATAAGTCCTTAGTTAATCCAAGAGCGATAAGACGCTCTAGTAAAGGTCGACAAATCTATCTTCCTAAATGGATTTCATCAGATTAGACATGGAAGAAGATGTGAAATACCCATAATATTGAAGACTGCCGTAACTCGGAAGGGCAATGATTGACATATAGAGGGGGAGAGTCAAAATTGAGAGTGAAGATAGTTGCCAATGTGTTCGAAGCCGTGAGACACCCTGCCGAGAGTGATACGTGCTTCATAGTAGAGACCGTGGAGGCTATAGTGTCTAGCCAAAGTGGTCTCACTGATCCTTTGGAGGCTAGCCTGGTGCAGAGTGATTTAGAAAAATTGGGAGAAGAGGCCGAGGAGTATGTAAAATGGATGGATTCATTCGAACCTAATAGAAGGAAATATTTTGAATCTCTAGGTGAAAATACTTCAAACCCCAATACCATCTATCGAATAAATTAATCTAAGATGGAGCAAAAGCCACTACCTAGCCATTTGAGGTATGCTTATCTTGGGAATGCTTCCACCTTACCAGTGATTATTTCAATGTCCCACAAAGAATGAGAAGATAAGCTATTTGAGGGTACTCGCAGATCACAAGAACGCACTCGATGGTCTCCGGTCGATTTAAAGGGATTCTCCCTTCTATGTGCATGCATCGAATTTTGCTAGAAGATGGTCATAAGCTCAAAGGGAAGCACATAGGACCAATTCAACTATGAAAGAGGTAGTCCTGCGATAGCATTTCAAAGGCTAGATACCGGTTATTTATCCTATTTCCGACAAAGGTATGGGTAGTTCGTACAGTAAGATCTAAAAGGAGGAACAACCTTCATAAGAATAGAGAATAATACATTACTGCCTTCTAGAACAGTCACAGGCTGGAGAATTTGTATTGACTACCGAAAACTTAATAAAGCTACTCGAAAAGACCATTTTCCATTGTCGTTTCTGGATCAGATGTTGGATAGACTAGCCGGACACGAATACTATTGCTTTTAGGATGGGTATTCCGACTACACTTAGATTGCTATAGCCCTTGAAGATTAGGAGAAGAAGACATTCACATGCCCCTATGGTACATTCGCATTCAGGCGGATGCCCTTCGGGCTGTGCAAACGCACTCAGCATTATTCTAACACAGATGATGGCCATATTCTCCGATATGGTTGAAAAGACAATTGAGGTGTCATGGATGATTTTTCTGTCTTAGGGAACTCCTTTGACAATTGCCTGGAAAATTTGAGATCGGTGTTAATTAGATGCGAGGAGACCAATCTTACTTAATCGAGAAGTACATTTTATGGTACAAGAGGGCATCAGATTTGGGCACCGATTTCTTACAAGAGGAATAAGAGGCAGATAAAGCAAAAATTGAAGCAATAGAGAAAATTACTCCACCCTCACTGCTGAAAGGCATAAGAAGCTTTTAGCCACGAGGGTTCTATAGATCTGCTCATGTTATCTTTTCGCAGACAGTCGCATTCCAATCGATCGTCCAAGGGATACCATTCGAGTTCGATGAGCAAAGGTAAAAGCATTTTAAGTCTTGAAAGATAAACTGTGGCATTCTTTCTATTGTAGTAGCACTAGATTGGGACCTCCATTTGAGCTATCAAAGGACGAAAGTGACTATGCGATTGAGCAAGACAAGCAAAAAGCAAAGAATATTTCAAGTTATCTACTATGCTACCGACTCGAACGATGCCCAGTCGAACTATGCCACCAATCGAAAAGGAACCTGCACATGAATTTTGGCCTTTTGACAAATTTAGGGCCCTATTTAGCAATAAGCAGAAATAGTGCACATCTTAACCACCAGCCATAAAGTACCACATCAAAAGGATGCAAAACCAAGACTAATACTGGGTACCTTGTCGCAAGAATCTCAATTTAGAGATTAAAGACAAGAAGGGAACAAAGAACTCAGTCATAACCCATCCGTCACATAGCAAGACAAGGTCCATGGGAACATGATTTCTAGATGAAAGCAGCTCTATTATCAGAACAAAAAGTCTGCTCCATGGTTTGCCGACTATGGAATTATTTAGTGGCCAAGATCCTCTGCAGTTTCAATACCAATGTAATATTAAAGAGGTTCTTCGCACACTTGAAACACTACTACTGGGAGGAACCCATTCTATACAGGCATTGTGCTGACCAAGTGATAAGGCGATGTGTATTAGAAGATGAAATGGTCAGTATTCTGAACCACGCCACACTTTACCATGTGGGGTACTCAAGGCCGTAGAACACTTAAAAAGGTACAATCAGGTTTCTACTGCCCTAGATTATTCAAGGATGCTCACTAGTTCATATCCACTTGCGACAAATGCCAGAGAATGGGGAGCATTTCTTGAAAGGACGAACCACCCATGAGCATAATTATGGAAGTTGAGCTATTTGATTTGTGGAGGATGGATTTCATGGGCCCATTCCCTCCCTCTTTTAGTAACTCAGACATCTCGTCAGCAGTAGACACGCCTCTAAATGGCTGAATCCTAATACCCACACTACACTCAATGACGCCAGTGTGGGTAGCCAAGTTCCTTCGCAAAGAACATATTTACAACGGTTCCTAAGACTCCACGAGCACTCATCACAGATAGCACCCATCGCGATAAGATGGTCAGGGCAAGGTCTCGCAAAGTACGGATGCGGCACCGCACATCACTTGCATACCATCCACAGGAAAATGGGCAAGCAGAGGTATTGAATCGAGAAATCAAGTCCATTCTGGAGAAAACAGTCAACAGCTCAAGGAAGGATTGGTCGAAAAAGATTGAGGATGCACTCTAGGCGTACAGGACAACATTTAAAACACCATTGGGTATGTCGCCATTCCGAATCGTTTACGGGAAAGCATGCCACCTGCCGGTGGAATTTGAGCATAGAGCCTACTGGGCAACTCGGATGCTGAACATGGATAGTAAAGTGGTCGAAGAGAAGCGGATGCTACAGCTTAGTGAATTGGATGAATTCCGCAATGAGGCGTACGAGAATGCTCGAATATATAAGGAAAACATGAAAGCCTGGCATGACAAACATATCCTGAGGAAAGAGTTCGAGGCGGGTCATAGGGTCCTCCTATTCAATTCCCGACTCAAACTTTTTCCTTGGAAATTAAAGTCACGATGGTCGGGACCATTTACGATGACCCAAGTCTTTCCCCATGGAGGAGCGGAGATTATGCACCCTGAGAAAGGCACATTCAAGGTTAACATACAAAGATTGAAGCCATACTTTGGGGGCAAGATCCATGCGAATAAGCAAACCATTCCGCTAAGCGTACCAGAAGTATTGTCGTAGGGAGTCGATACCCCATTTCTTCGAATACATCACAGATGCATGGTCGAGCTAACGACATAAACAGCGCTTACTGAGGCAACCTAAGCTTTTTCGAACTCTTTTTCCATAGTCTAATCTCAGGTGTTTTTGGTTTTTCAGATATTTTGTCGATCTCCTATCATCGAAAGCATTTATTTTGATCAATACCGTTTTGCATTCAGAGATACTAGAAGCGGGAGATAAATTATGTGGACGATCATCATGACGTATGAGGGGTCCAACTTTCATTCAGGGGGTTTTCTCAACACTTAGAAAATTTTTGAAATTTTTTCAATTTCTCCTTCTCTATCACGACACGACGTTGGATCTAAACGTCACGACGTTGACTGAATTAAAAAAATCAGCCTCTCGCCACGCCGCTAACGCCGATCTCAACGCCAATGACGCTGGGCTATTCCTCTTTCGCTACTCAATTTGACTTCTTCCTGCCACGCCACGACGCCGTGATTTAACGCTGCGACGCCGATTTAGAGAGTCTCCGAACGCCGCAACATCGATCCCAACGCCGCGACGCCGCTCATCCACCCTCCGCATCGCCACGATGTCGCTACCGCACGCCGCAGCCAAGGTTTCTTTTATGTCCAAATTCTTTCGCCAGTCTGCTCCCGACAAACCCTAGTTTGAGCCCCACATCCCTTAGCTCGCTCATCCCTGTACCTCTCTCAGGTCAGGCCCCCACCAGCCCCGACCCTCCCACAACCATACGCCCTTCTTACACCCCTCTCTGCTTCACCTTGCACCACTCAAGCTCAAGGCCTTATCCTCAGTCCTTCACAGTCCCTCAGGTTCAGATCCCGTCCTGCTATAACTCGATCTGTCCCCACATTCTTACTTATTGTTAGGGTTAGGCAGTGGCCCCTGGCTCTGATTCCTGTGTCCTCGCAAATCACTGGTGTCTTCCTGACAAAATCTAGGTCCCATTATCCATTAGGTGTTTGCTACATTGCCTCAGTGGGCTTGGGAGGCTTCCCATGAGTCAGTCTGCTCCACTGTCTCTACCGGGTGGTTCGAGGCCTACACTCTCCTAGTTCCACACCCTTAGCCACCATCTTCGCCTCATCCGTCACTCCCAACGTAGTAAGCTAAAGATGACCGCTAAGCGCCAAGTGCTTAGTGAGGAGCCCCGCCCGCATTCCAAGATCATGACAATTTGTCAACGAAAGTGAGACCGAAAAGTTCGGCCTCATTTCAAAAAATCGGTCGCTTATTATGAAAGGTTTCACCACCCCGAGGACTCTTTCTCAGAAACTATTGCGTATATATGGATGGCGAAGCAGTGTCACGCCCTCACCCCCCGCTACCACGAGTGTGGTACGAGAATTTTACGCCAATCTCGCCTCCCACGTTTTGAAAAAGGTTCGAGTGCGTGGAGTGTTGGTAGACTTCAGCGCGAAGTCTATCAACAAATATTATAACCTTGACCTAGTTCCCTATGAGCCCTTTGATAGGCTCTATGAGCAGCCCGATTACTCTGCAGTCATTGTAGTGTCAATTAACCCGCAGCCGCTAAGCCACAGCGAGGCATGTCATCCACTTCCAGCCAAACATTCGGGCCTACATCCCTGTTGTCCGGCATCACTCATCACTCGTGTCTCATTCCGACGACGAATGTGCGTGAAGTGACTACTTAAATTGTGCCCTCCTTAATTATTCCCATCCTACGTGACACTTCGATAAGGGCAAAGCCATGAGGATTGCATCCTCCATAACCAAGATGCGAAAATGTACCTCGGGCACCCCTTTCTCATTTACGGCCTATGCAAGGAAGCCGGGGTGCCCTTAGAAGACAATGAGGCGTGGATACACCCAATCAAGGCAATTATGGTTAAGCGACAAGCCTGTGTACTCACTTAATCTAACACACTGTATGACTCGTAATGAACCTCGAATGAGGATGAGCTTCGAGACAGTCTCGGCTCGCCTCCAGCCTAATTCCTAAGGTGACGCCGCGCCCCTCCTCCCATCCACCACCGGGCCTTGAGCCTCTCCCATCCACCACCACCACGTGCCTATCCCAGAAGAGGATCCGACATCCCTTCCACTATCCTCAAGGACCCGGTGTCAATCCCACACCATTTCGAGGCCTACTGGGATGAGACCAAGGAGCATCACATCCTCATCGCCTGTGATGCGAGGCCCTCCGAGCCGGCATGCGCACGGCCCGGTTGAACAGCACTGATCCTCTTAATCAGCCCCTCCTAAGACCAAACACCCAGATTCTCACCCTCCTCCCTTCGCCACCACTGTCAGCCCATGTTGATCCGCGGATCACCGTGGAGCTTTACCCCCCTCTTCCTTGTTCTTTCTCTATCGACATCAGTGACAATGCCTCACTTGTCTGGGGTGGTTGATCTGGTTTGGTGATGTCAGTTATTTTGAATGTGTGTGTGTGTGTGTTTTGTTTTTTGAAAGAGACAGAAGCTCGCTTTAGTGATGTTCTAGGTTATTATATTTAGTTATATTACTTAGTTAGTTATATTTGTTTTCCGATTTAGGGTAAGTATGTAAGGCTGATATGAATGCTAATCGAGGATCACTTTACACCACTTCGAATCTTGTTAGAAAAACACGCTTAATCAAGAAAGGATCCGTAGGTGTTAGATGCTCCGAATTTCATGTCAGAGGTAGGAAGACAGAGCTAATCACCTCTGAGATTCAAGAAACTAATTCCAACTAACTGTCGCACCCACACACAGAGATCACTAGGTATGCCTAGGTCTCGAACCCGACTTACTAGGGGTCCAAGAACTGGGGATTCTCGACCACCTAAGTGGATGTGGACACCTAATCCAAGTTATGATCGCCATTGTTCCCCAACCAAAATAAATAAATATGAAAAGAATAAGTGGGATATTATAATCAAAATCCCGGGCACAGTCCGAAGGACCTTCAAAGCCTAATGTCCTAAGCTAACTGGCCGGGAGCCATTGACTTCACTGCCCGCTACATGGGACAGAAGATGAAAGTTTCCCACAGCATAGGGCCCTTAGGTTTAGTTGAGTGTTCGAGGTGAAGTTCGAGGGGAACTAAATGCCCGGTGCCCTTAACCAACTGGTGGGGAGCCACCAACGATCCTCACACAGAACACGCAACATAAACTTACTGAACTAGTTTTTCTTTAGGAGTAGGTATGTTATGAACATAAATGGTGTGTTCTTATCCTTCATAGTTAGATCGCCCAAATAGGTAGGTTGAGAATCAAGTTTTGGGGTATTAGAAACCTAGTTGCACGCCAGTGGATTATGTATCAAATGCACAAATGCACATAGGCCTCGGGAATGGCTATTAAAGATTTAGAGGCTGAAATACTATTAACTCGAATCATGTCTAACTCGAGTTCCTCCGAAGTCGAACATCCTTATGGATTCTCAAATTCAAGTGACAAGGCAAGATTTGTAAGTCAGTCCATTTTGATCTTTCTTTAAGAACACGGGCATCACACCACAGGCGCCGAAGCCAGTGATGTTAGTATTCAGGTGTTGAGTTTAGCTCCGCTTTCTTACTCGGGGACAAGCAAGAGGTTAAGTTCAAATGTGATGAGTACCCAAAACACTATATTATACCCGTCCGCTCTATGTTTTTAGGGCGATTCATGATTAAATGTTTATTTGTACCCCCAAATATGATTTCCGGAGTTTTTGTGAATTGCAGTCAAGAGGGAAGCTTTTCGGGGCTATTTGGAGTCGAATGTAAGAAGTAGGAACACCGGGTACCACGCTATGACACAACGTCACGATCAGCACCGCGACGTCAACGCCGCTGACGCCCGGGCTCACCAGAGGAAAGTCAACAGCCGGACCTTAACCGCCGTGATGTCACAACCCGCGACGTCACTACGATTGGCCAAAGATCATTAAAAGCAACGGAGACCTAATTTCTGAGGGGGAAGAACGTGATTAGAGGATTCAAAACAGAGCAAAGAAAGGACTCGACTATTGAGAAGACACTTTTTGTATTTCCTGAGCAACCACGGATGAATGATAGATCGATTATGTGTATATTCACCAAAGATGTTCTAGGATTTCTATCTGTGGTTTTTGTTGAACCCTGTCACAATTGAATGGATTAAAGTTTAAACATATATTATGTAGTTATTTATGATTTGCATCGATCGTCTCTATATTCAAATGGTGGATTTAAATACATGGTAATGTCCGTCAACGCACGATCCCGCTCGTAATCAAGATCGAGAGATATGACTCAGTGATCTGACGAGTTACAACCACCCCTCAAATGAATTGCAGTGTTCAAGGTAAGGAAAGGTGGGTGAATCAGATATCCCGATCCCGAGTGTGGCGATTAGGGTTTGCTCATTTAAGTGTCTTGGAGTATTGGATCGAGGCAGAGATGCACCCAACCATACTGGCGAGATTAGCGGATACACCTCGAGAGGGGGTATCTCATAGGCACGATCACCTCGTCATTGAGAAGTCATTAATAGACTGAGTAGTAATTCCTATAGGTAATGATCCATCAAAAGTGGTAGGGGGAGACAAATCCCTAGTCTTTACACGCAGAGTAATTCTACACGTTAATTTAGCTTTAGTTTTAATCACAATACGTTATTAATAGAAATCTCGTGAGTTTAAGTCCTGAGATAATATTATAAGACCAATTTCAGTAGTCAACGCACTTCTCCCCGTGGATCGATATCTATACTTAGGTACACTATATTACTTGAGGCGACGCGTGCACTTGTGCACATAGGCATACACATTTTACACATCATGCTTTCAACCTATCAAGGGAATTTCTCTCGCGAAAAATCCATGATTAAAAATCTTGCAGTTTCCGCTTTTATCAAGCCCACTCTTTTAAAGACTCCGCTTGATTTTTGCAAACCTATGCTCTGTCAATAATTAGAGGGATCACTGAAAGGAACATGATGCTCTTACCCCTCTCTATTTTAATTATTAAGACTTCTGAATACCGGGTTTAGACTTCATGGGCCTTTTCCCCCTCATGTAGGTACCTTTACATTTTATCGCGCTTGATTATGTTTGGCTGGTGGAGGCCATTCCAACGAGAACTAATGACCACAAGGTTGTTTTGAAATCTTTGTTGAACATATTTTTCTCTCTTCGGGAATGCCTCGCGGCACTCATTAGTGATGGTGGGCTCCATTTTTGGGCCTACCGTACTACTTTTAAGACTATTCTTGGTATGTCTCCCTATTGGCTAGTTTATGGCAAGGCATGTCATCTCCTAGTGGAAATGGAGCACAGAGCATATTGGGCCTTTAAAACTCTTAATTTTGATTTGGCTAAGGCAGGTAAACAGAGATCATATGTATGAACTAGCTTGATGAATTGATGACCGTATGAGAGCTCACGCATCTACAAAGAGAGGCTCAAGCTCTTCCATGACAAGAACATTGTAAGGAAAACCTTTGAACCTCACCAAAAGGTACTGCTGTAAAGCTCTCGCTTGCACATCTTTCTAGGGAAACTCCGTTCTAGATGGACTGGACCTTTCATTGTCAAGGTAGTTCACCCATATGGCGCCGTGGAGATTGAAAATCCGAAAAATGGGAAAATCTTTAAAGTCAATGGTCACACAGTTTCATTTTTGGAGAACTGACCAGAGAGTAATGAATCGTAGATCCATTTCTAACGGATGTTCTTCATTGTAATCTCTGGCCCTACCTTTTGTATATAGTTTTTCTTTTCCTTTCTTTACTTTTACGCTTTATTCATTTAGTCTATATTTTTGTTTTTAATAAAGGAGAGTCCAAACTTTACGTATCTCGTATTTTTGGCCCCTCTCTTATAAAGCCAGGTGTATCGTCGTTGGGTATCGAGGGCAAAGCCTTATTTCCATGGGGGGGGTGGGCATATGCATAGTTTGAGCCAGTTATGCATGCTATTTGGTTTAATCTGTTCTTAGGTTAAGTGTATGCAATTTTATTTTCATTTTCTGAGTATGGTACTCGACCTTGATGTATGCAACAGATAGACCTTATGTATGCACTCCATATAGTTTCACTGCACATACACAATAACAGGCATGCACAAAACTTTTTTTTCCATATTTGGGACCATATTGACCCAATTCCTTTCTATTCTCCAGAGTCAATCTTGACTGGTATCATTCTCATTTCTAAACTACACAAGTTATTAACTTCCCCGTCCTAAGCCCAATTTTAGCGCATTTCATTGCTCCAACCTATGCATTTTTTAGTGATTCTTGTCAACTACATGCATTTTATCTTTAAGGAACACCATACGAGTTGAAAATGATTTTAGGCCATACTCTCTTTTTACACTTCTAAATCATACAGTCATCCTTTGCACCCCTTTGGCTGAGCCTCAGTCGCGCCCATTCGAACCTTAGACTTCATCACGTGGAGTAAGGATGACCTAAGGTAAGCATGACGGTGTCGAGAAAGTGTAGTACGAATATGCTACGTCAGTCTGCGGTGGGGGTGTTGAAGAATGTAGCAAGCGAGCCACAAAGTGATGTCCAAAAGCGTGGAGAATTCCGAAATAAAATGCACAAGACTAATGATGAAAAAAACAGTAATACCTAAACTGTACTAAGACTCACACTTACTAGTACCGTACCCAATACGAAAACAAGTATACAACTTTGGTACCGGTACCACACTTACGGGTGATCGGTTCCGTGCGTGAATGGGCTATTCAAGGTTTCCTTCCAAATTTTTTAATCTTTTCATATTCCCTCCCCTCACCCCCCCCTCCCAACTCCTATATAAGAGAAACCCTAACCTAACTTCTCCTCTCACCAAAACCCTAGGTCAAACGGTTTCCTCTAGTGTCTTCATCACTCTAACCTGTATGCCCACAACAGAATGAGCCCAGCGCAGACCTGTGTAGGTGCTCTCGTTTCCTTAAGAGCAATTTGAATGATTTTTCACCGTGTTAGTATGGATTGTGTTGGGTGGCTTTGGGTTGCGGTTCTATGCTCCTGGTAGGTTAGGGCATCCGTTACGAGCGGTATGGGTACGAAGGTTTTGAATGATTTGCAAAGGGTGAGTCCGATACTGCTGGAGATGGGTTATTGGGACGCTTTTGTGTGTGTATGGACTGTTCTCGCAATATTCGCCATTTTGGCCATATCTATGGCGAGATCGAAGAACACAGGGAAAGGAAAGGCCACTAGCTCTTCTATGGAGCGAGCTGTTAAAAAACGAAAGGTTGATACTGCAGATTGCAGTGCGGGAAAAGGAAAGGCATGCTCTTCATCGAGCGAGGAAGGGAAGTGAGAGCGAAGACGTAAGAAATTGAGGCTATGTTCTCACACAATCGGAATCAGCGAAGGGTGGGTCCACGCTTGAAAGGCTGGGTTCCACTCGTGAGCGGGAATCGAAAATTGAAACGCTTCGTTTACCTACCCCATTCGTGTCGTTATTCAGATCGGGACCGCAATTGGTCAGGATGAGGTAAAAGGCTATCTGTCGTCCATTGTCAGGGAATTTTATTCCAACTTAATGTGGATTCCCTTTTGGAGACTACAACTAAAGTGGAAGCAACTAATGGTCACCGACTGATCGCTGATCGCCGCATTATGATTGCCTTATCGGCACATGACAGCCTTACCCACTACATGTAGTTTGATGTTATCCGTTTAAGAATCAATTACGCACCAACCCGGTACCCATGTGGGTTTCCATGCCAGCGACCATCCTCGGAAATTAAAGTCTGAGTATGCATTGATGAATAAGGTCATTCACAATATGATTGGGCCGAAGGGAAAGGAGAAGTTACCAAGCATGGAAGAAACTAGTCAGATGAGGTTATGAAACGGGAAAATTATCGACTATGCTGTACATGTATAATGAGGGATCATGAGTCCCCAACGAGAACAGCACATCCCCCTTCCCGACCCTAGTTGCACCCCAGGAAGCTATTAGATAAGGTTCTGGTAGAGAAAAAAAGAGTTCTTCCTAGCTCAGCCCATCACAACAAGACATAAGCAAAAAGCCGAGCCGCTTCCACAAGACCTCAATCAAGACATCCTCCTGCTATTTTCTATATCACTGCCGTCTACTCGGGTCCGAGTACACTCTTAAAGAGGATGGAGCGAGAATCAAAGGATGCAATGCATCCCGGGAAGTAGAAGCAATCGGGATCACAGCTCCCTGCATTGAGTCACATCCTACGAGAGAGTCTGGTCACATGGATGACCTCCTCCTAATTCGTAGCGAGATTCCGGGATTTAATTGATGACTGTGGTAGATGAAGATGGCCTCGGTTGGAGAGGAGTACGACTTAGCAGCGGCGGCTGGGGGTTAGAACAGGTGGCGTTGAAATCAAGGTAGACCTCACCTATGTCATGCCAACACCCATTTTGTTTTGTAAACCCTATTTCAGGTAACCCACGGCCACATAAGCCTAAAAGACCTTTTCGATTTTAGTTACGCAGGTGTCTTTATTAACTTCTATGCATGTTAGCTTGCATGAAGCTATGGTTAAATGTTTACAATTCTAATGAAGGTTCATTCCACCTGTGATTTGTCGCTACCGATTTGATTCGTGATCCTTATACGAGAACCTTTATTTTGTACAGCTATATTTTGGTTTCATTACACTGAATCCAAGGCTCATATAAGGTGGTTGCATACTCAGAGGCTCAGCACTATGTTCATAATTGTTTTGGGATTCTTGCAATGCTTAACTCCGCTTCCCGAGTGCACCTTATCGGCCCTCATAGCCCAGAAGCGTTATTAGCCCAAATCTTGCTGTGTGGACTAGCAAGATGGTGGTCAGGGGTGTCGGATACATAAAAGTGCGACATTTATATAGGGTTTTAAGCCCTCAGTCACATGTTTTTCTTTTCCTTTGTGTAGAATAGGTGCTTTGACCTTTTCTACCGGTCTGGATGCTTGTGTTAGGTCGTTTCGATGTCTCGTACATTTTCATAGCGCTTTGTCTCAGAGAATAACCTGTAGATCATCAGTTGCTGACATACCACGTCAGAGGCCCCGGCAAGGCTAAAGTGAAGAGGAGCAACTCAGGAGGCAAGGGTACCTGGGCATTCACACTTACCGGTACCGGGCACCCACATACGTTGGAGCAATGGTACCGGTGGCTCCCAAATATATGGTACTGCATCCCAAGGTCGGGGTTGAATACTACATAATCTTTTCGTATCGGCACCATACTAATCGGGTACTTCCGGCATCAACATGCGCATCTTTGGTGTAATTCGAGAGGAATTTCAATCTTTGTGCAAGGGCATGCTCGTCTTTCGATCACCACTTCGAGATCACTAATAAGGATTGTATTTAAGCCCACTTGAGGGCAGAATTAAGGGAGTTCGGATTCTAGGGTTTTGGCTCTTACTTTTGGAGTGTTTTCTCATATTTTTCTTGGGTTTTCATAGAGTAGAGTACTTAGTTCTTCGATTCGAAGCCTTAAGCATTTGTAATCTTCGCCGGTTTTATAACTTGCATCACTGAGCGACTGGGTTTTTTATATCTCAACCTCGTAATTGAAGTGCTATTTCTCAATTCTATTTAATAGTCACTCCAAAGAATTATGAATCAATTCCTTACTGAACGGAGTTCTAAAACTCCATGATGGTTCTAAATCTAAGTGGAAACTCACCCCCTTCAAGGTAATGTTTCTCAATCCCTCTTTGTGCTTCAATGGGATTTGTATGATATTGAAATACTTGTGAAAATTCTAAAACTTTAGTTTTGCATCTTCTTTGACAACATGTGAACGAGATTCTTGTGACACGCTGCGTTTGATCTCAAATGCAAACTAAGAGTCCAAACCAATCATTCGGCGCGTTCGAGCATCGCTCAATTATTCTTTGTCTTACAAAAGCTTTTAAAGCAACCCTATCGAAGACCATTCATCAATGGCCTTAGATAAGATTGTAAGTGAGCGGTGGGTGTTACCTAGTTGGTAGTGAGCAAAGAAACCTAAGGATCCGCATTTATTCGCCTCTTCTAGTTTTACAATAGTTTAAGTCAATCGGTTAATAAATCAATCAATCACAACCCCCCAGATTTTACTTTAATCGCACATTCATTGGAAAGCAATCCCTAAGGATCACCTAGGAAACCACTCCCTGTGGAAATGACCTGTGGACTCCCACAGTATTATAATGCTCGGGACGACGCTCCTATGCTCAAATAATTTCAACACACAAAATGGGGACGGCACCCCGCCCCGTTGTGCCCTGTGATCATGCGACCTCGCACGCACATGCACGTCTGTCATGCGCGCAGTGTACGCGGTCTCGCGCCCTGTAGCGCACCTAAGGCGCTTTGTCGCCACGTGCCTCTGCGTGCCTTATCGCGACAATAAGGTTGCGTCACGACATCGAAACCCCAAGTCTAGAATTCTCTCGTCGGAGCAGAAAGCTAGGAAAACAAATGATGCAGGAATTTCATCGAAGCCACCCCTATCGCGACACGTGACTCCAAAAGAACTCGCCTGCGAACAAAGAAAATCCCTCCCGCCAGAACTCAAGTCACCCAACACGCTGGGGAACTCGCCGGGACACATGAAGACCGGTGGTCGCGACATGCAGCCGTGCAGGTTTATCGCGCACACGGATCGCTGCGGCTCGCCTGCCACGTCACGTACGCTCGACCTTAATCACGACACAGAAACCCCGTCGCTGAGCAGGATTTCTCCGCGATTGCAGGATTCCAAATGGGCAAGAGCCCTCCCCGGTCCTCCTCCTGCGCTCCAATTTCCCTTTTTCCTTCCTTCCTCTTTCCAAACACCATAAATTCAATGTAAATTAGTCTTTTATTACAACAACAGGAAGCCGGGAAACTTTACAAATTCGTGGCTAATAATACAAAAAACTAGTCTAATTACAATTGCCTTTAATTACAATTATAGAAACCTGGTTTCACCTAGAATTTACACAACACAAAAAATAAGAATAATATACCTTTCTTTCGCTACTCAAGGTCTCGAATGAGCTTCGTCGCCTGATATACCTCCAGTACCTTAAATTATTTTCCCACAACGAGATGAACAATGCCCAGTAGTTGAATTTTCCTGCAAGGGTTACTCCCTACCTAAATGCACATTCAATGGCACACAACGATCATTCACATTCCATACAATGCAATTTAGTCATGGAATAATTTAATTTCATGCGATATGACTCCTCATGCCATACCGTGATCCCGACCGACTTCACACAACCAAGGCTTTCAAGTGTGAAAATCGCCATTGATGTTTCACCCTCAGAACTCACTCATCGGACTGACTCTCCAATACTCACGAATTATCATCAAATTCTCAGTTTATTTATTTGGGCTACATCATTTTTCGGGGTCTCACCGCAGGATCATCGTACACCTTCCGACATTTTTACGGGCTTTCACCGTCAGTGATCATGTCTAACCGCATGTAACTTTGGGTCTTTCACCCTGGGGGATCTCGCCAATCAAGGCGCCGAACACACGTATATTTTCTTTCGTTTTCCATTTCATACCACCGTGAGTCTCACTCGACGCCGTCCGTTTTCAACTCGCCACACATCCACCAAGAATAGTGAATTAACCGTTTCTACGCACCCACACCCGACTCAACACGATGGGACCCTGCATATGAATGCAATCATGCCAATTCATATATACAACTTTCATGATTCATAAACAATTATATTTTTTTACAATATAATTTAATACAATTCAAACAACCATGTTAACACATCAACTTAGTGATGCATTAACATCATTCTTCACACCACAATCATGTCATTCATTTTCGCAATACACATAGGAACTCCGTACGCATGCATATCCTCAAATTCACTCATTCAGCCTGCATCGGTCTCGAAAACAGTTTTGAATTTTCGGCTTCGTGGGCTATCCAAACAGCCCAATCCAACCTATGGACTATCCGAAGGTAGCCCAAAAATCCAACATCTGGGCCCCAAACCATCGACTGAACGCATGGCCATTCCTGGCTCTGGCAAAACACTGGGGCAAACCATTTGTATGGATTTTAAGCGAGAATTAAACCAAGTAGGAGAAAGACCCCTACCTCTTGGAATTTGTCGAAACTCCTAGTTTCTAGTCTCTGCTTGAAGCTCTTGCCGTGAGGAAGCACTTTGTCTCTTACTCCGCCGAAAACCGACGATCCGATCGCCGGGAAATTTAGAGAGAAGGTAGAGCTTCTCTCTCTAAATTTCTTCTTCTCTTTTTCCTTTTCTCTCTCCCTCTCTTCCTCTCCCATCCCACCGGTTTGGTCCAAGAAGGGTCAAGGAGAGTTAACCTCAAAAAACAATAATGCGTGTCATCCCCCCCCTATTGGCCTCTGGATTACCCTATCCATTTATCCATCTACTTTGGATTTCCATCCACCACGAGAGACACATGTCTCATATGGGCCCCACTTGAGCTCTGTTTGATCGGGCTCCATTGACACGTGGCCTACAAGATGAGCCACTTACACGAAATAAGGTCCCATACTACCTTAGTGCTCCTCAAAACGGAAATTTTACTATTCCTTTGGGAATTTAACGAATTCAATGGTAGCTAGATTTCGCGAGATCGATTCCCATGGTGAAGTCCGTTTCATCATCCGATCTAGAAAATTTTCTGATTTTCAACCCAACATTACTTACTTCTCCTTTCTCAGAAAATTAAAATTTTCTCAGGTTTTACACTTCTTCAACTACTCACCCCCACCCCCTAAAGGAGCTATTTGTGCCATTTTCGTAAATTACAGAGACATCAAACGGATGAGGAGGCATAATGGATTATTTAAATAAATATTAATTAAAATATAAAATAAACCTCAGCCCCCTTTTACACCCATGTAATTAAACAGCCTCTACATGCCTTGCAAGATGTCATTTCGAAAGCCTTGTCAATGCATCGTTGCATGTTGCCTATGACACACTACATGTCGCGAGAAGCAAGATCGCCTGAGTCGTATGTGCACGTCAGACGCTACCTTCTTTATTCTTATGGCCTGTTTGGTCTTGCTTCCTCCAACCAGGCTCTTAAGGGTGCAAGACTAACCCTTGGGGCCCCTTGTTGCGTCCCTACATTGAGTCACGACCGGGAGGGGTAACATTAGTCCAGTTAAACTACATGCAAGTGGGTACAAACACCCAAGATTATAAAATAAATAAAAAATAACTTTTAATACTCTATTATTATTGATGATGCTTTTTCAACTGAAATCATCGACCGACCGAATCGTCGGGCCAACTCACTCACTCTGACATCCCGCCCCGTGAAAATAAGAAGCAAAAAGGATCGCTGGGTTCGCCCGTCATTCTCTCCGATGCCTGCCGCTTCTTTCGTGGAAAGAGAAGATCAACTCGCTAGTAATGAATTTCTACTTAGCATCTTTCACCGCGAGGGTGGCCTTGCATTTATACGGATGATCATGATAACTTTCCAGTTAGATGATGATACCGACCATATCTTTCCTTGTTAGAGTATGACAATGATATTCACTGGCGAGGGATTTTCTTTCCTATCAAGAATCGAATAGCGCGGATAATCGAGGAGCAAATGATTAGAAAAACATCCTACTTTCCTAATCGTGAGATTCTTGTGTTTTCCTTTAATACGAATTCCTTGAGCTGATTATATTACCAGTCTTTTGAAGGGGTGAATTGGGCCCTCATTCTGGGCCTGTAGTTGGAAGATATCATCAAGGGCCGAAGGCCAGTACTCAGCCTGCTTTTAATCTCCTTAAGCCCGTCATTCGGGGCTTGTGTTCTGGGCCTGCGCTCCTATTATTTTAAACCCGATCAGTTGCCCCCAGCCTTTGACTAAAGCAAGCATAGGCAAGGGTTGTATCGCTTCTTGGATCAGGTGGGACTCCCAAGTGGCTACTCAAGGAGGGTTTGATTAGGGCTTTATCGCCTTCCCCTGTCTTGTGATAATGATGGCTTTTCGACTTTCGAGCTTATTTCCTAACGTAGTCACCTTCCTTGCAATTCAGCCCCGACTGCTTGCACTTTGTTTCTCGTTCTTTAAGCCGCCATGTTTGAGCTTCTTTCTTGAAATTTGTCCGACCATCAGCTCAAGGTCGCTTTAGTAAGCTCCTGATATCTCGCCTGGGGGGTGTGTCTCCTTGTCCTGCTTCAGATTAGCACGTCTATTTTTCTTTCATTCTTCTAGCCTGAGCTCAGGAGTTCTGTGGCTTGCTTGACGGGTTCCTGCAAGTGTTCTTTCTCACTCTTTTCCTCGTCTCGCCCTCGCATATTCCAGCCGGTCATAGTCGTTCTATTTTGCATATAGGGAGTTATTCTACTAAGGCGTCTAGTTTAGGGCGAACGGGTGGTGAGTCCGACAGTCTAGCCGTGGTAGTCCACTCGTTGCCCTGTGGGAACCTCGTTTCCCTTCGGATGGCGGCAAGGGCAAAATTGGAAACCGACATCCCACGGGCTCGAATATTCGAGGGCTCTTATTCAAAATGTCGTGGGTCGTAGCCCTAGTCGAGTTAAACCTCATATGGTGAGGCCCAGCCCAAGATAGCCTCAGTCTGTGTCTGATGCCCCCGACGTACGACCTCCTACATCACAGCCCGGGCGCCTAAGATTTCATGTGTTTTCGAGGTATGCTGAGAATGGCCTCCGCTTTGCATCCCTATAGTATGGCTGCACATTTTAACGTTTGCCCTTTCAACTTTCTCCTAACTTTCGGGCATTCGCATGTAATGCTAGTCGCTTTTACGGACAGAGGCCTGCGTGTTCCCAAAGATAAATTCCCCGCTCTGCACTTCTTCACAGAAGAAGGTCATTGAAGGCTTTCTTTATATCTCCAAGCACTCCAACGCCAAGTTGATTATTTCGGACCTTCAGTCTTCCCACAAGTACTAGAAGGATTGTTATTTTTTTGTCACTTACCATTACCGGGAGTACAACCCCTTTAACCAGATAACAGACACTCGTGTTCCTATTTATCCGACTACTCCCAGAACCTACGTGAGTTATCCTATCACTGGGTTCGGATCCGGCTCTAAAGGTCATAAGATATTTCTAACATTGCTTCGTCTCGGTTTTCGTGTGCTCACCCGATCTTAGTCCTGAAGACGAGGAGGTGAAGCAAAAGCTGGTCAAGTGCGCCCGCGTGCCTACTCCGAGCTCATTAGGTTAGATATTCCTGGATCGTCTGGTACAAGGCCTGCCCGACTTCCTTTTTTGAGACCTTCTCCCCTTTCCGTCATGAAACCTCTTTTGCCCCCTGTCTCCAAGCCCTCTTCATCTCTCTCTGCCAGGCTTCCCCATCGCGGAGCCTACTCGAGGGAGAGCTTCAGTCCACCGGGCTGCGCCGGCCAAGAAGAAAAGGAGCGTGAAACGAAAACCCCAGGCTTCTCGAGGGTCGCCCTCGTCAGGTAAGGCTTTAAAGGTATTCTCTCTTCGCCTTCATCCGTCGGAGCCGGAGGTTCTTCTGTGGGGCCACAGCCCTTTCGGGAGGTTTTTTCTATTTCACTCGAGTCCCACGTCAAGGGTCGGCATGCCCCTCTCCCGTACGTCGAACGGCGGAGAAGGTATCGCTTGCGCCGTAGTGGAGCAAGGACTCTCTACTTTCTCATGCTTAGCTCGTCGCTAGGGTTGTTGCCTCTATCCTTCGTGATTCTAACCTCAGGAAGGTGGACACCCTGTCTGTCAAGGAGGCTTTAGCTCTTCTGCTTCAAGGGACCGCTTCTATAAGTCCAAGCGTCCTCGCCGATCCTTTTCTTTATTGTTTCAATTTTGTTAACTGACTATTTCTTGTTCTTTGGTAGGTGGCTACTTACGCGAAAGGCCTGGCAAAGAGGGCCACTTTAATGGTGGCTCGCTAAGGCAAATCTTATAAAGGCTAAGGTCGCTCTCGACCGAGGGCCAACTCGAGCCCGCATATGACCCGACCGAGGAGCTAAGCACTGTGTCCGATATGAAGCATGCTTCGACGACTAAGGCGCGGGCCGAGGATAAAGAAAAGAAGGCCTGGGAGGACGTGAAGGTCGCCAAAAGACGAGCCGCTACCAGCCGCAGAGGAGCCGCAAGTCGCAGAGCACTCGCGCCAAAGTGAACGCTGACCTGCTTTCCGTGAAGCTCGGAGGCTGGAAACTCCATGGAACGCTTGATCAGGAGCTCTAAGTAGTTTCGATGGACCTTAAGAGGCAAGAGGCTTTGGCTAACCGGAGGGGCAAAGTGATAGGCCGAGCTCGTGACGGTGCCCGCACTCCAATAGGCTTCCCAGCTGGCTGCTTTCAAATAAGCATGGCTTCCCAAGCTTTCCCGCACCTAGAGTTCAACATCCAGCTTTCTGATGAGGAGGTAGAAGAATCTGCTTTCGAGGCTGAGGCTAACGCAGGCACTGAGGTGCTTTCGGGGGCCCCTGATCGTGTTCCCCTGCCGGATGATTTTCGGGTTCCTCTGGAGTCCAATTCTTCCACCTTACCTGTCGGGGCTCTGCCTTTCGACCTCGTTGACTTTTGACATTGCTTTTGACGTTGACTTTTCGTTGATATACAAAGATTCATTTATTAGTTCTATCGCTCTTTTTATTGTTTCGCCGATTTGAGTTGTTTGGCTTTTGTTCTGTCTGAGCTGCCTAACTCCACAACTTAGCTATCTGGCTCCTAGACTGCTCTGCCCTTTTGGGCCTACCTCAGCGAAGCTCTGCAAACTAGGCTACCAGGGCTCCTGGGTCACGAGGCCTTTTGAGCGCCACGCTTGAAAACTAGGTCGCTTCGGGCCCGAGCCACATGGCTCCATGGCTACTGGCCTTCCTCGAGTAGTTATGCTCAACTGAGATGGCCGGGCCCCAGCTACATGGATCCGTGGCTACTGGGCCTCCTCGAAGCAGCTTATGCTCTGCATAACTGAGCTACCGGGCTCCCCGCAGCTTATGCTCTACAATCCGAGCCACCGGGCTCCCGAGCTACATGGCTCGCGGGCTTACCGCCTCATCGGTGCGCTTACGCCCCGCAATCCGGCCATCGGGCCCCCGAGCTACATGGCCTAAGGGCAACTCGTCCCTCGAGCCGATTATGCCTCGCAATCCGAGGTACCGGGCTCCCGAGCTACATGGCCCGTGACCGACTCGCCTCCCCAGCAGCCATGCCTACAACTGAAGCACAGTCTCTAAGCCACATGGCTCCATGGCGACTCGCCCCTGGAGCGCTATGCTCAAGAATATGAGCTACTCGGGCTCCCGAGCCATGGCTCCATGGTTACTGGCCTCTCGAGCGCTATGCTCCCAGAATCGAGCCACTAGCCTGAGCCACATGGCTTCGCGGGCTACTTAGCCTCCTCGAGAGGTTATGCTCTCGCAACTGAAGCCACCGGGCTCCTGGGCCACGGCTCCATGGCGACTCGTCCCGAGCTATGCTCAGAATTGAGCGCCACCGGGCCCTGCTACATGGCCCGTGGCGACTCGCCTCCTTAAGTAGTTGTGCTCGCACCGGAAAGCTACTAGGCTCCCGAGCCATGGTCCCGTGGCTACTTAGCCTCCTTAAGCAGCTTAGTGTTTGTAATACGAAGCCACTGGGCCCAGAGCTGGCATGGCCCGCGTGGCAATTCGCCTCCGAGCGCTTATGCTCCGCACCGAGCTACTGGGGGGCCCCCGAGCCACATGGCCCGCGTGGTGACTTGGCCTCCTTGAGCGGTTATGCTCGCACCCTTATCGGGCCCCGAGCTACACGCTCCATGGCTACTCGCCTCCTTGGGCGCTTATGCTTTGTAACTGAAAGCACAGTTCCCCTGAGCTACATGGCTCCGTGCGACTCGCCTCTTGAGCAGCCATGCTCGCAACTGAGCCATCGGGTCTGCGGGCGACTGGGCCTCCGAGCGCTTATGCTCTACAACTGAGCTACCGGGCTCGAGTCGCATGGCCCGGTACTACTGGGCCTGCCTTCCTTTCCCTCGGGAAAAAACGCGCGGCGCTTTAATGTGGCTCTATGGGAATCGGGGACAAACCGCGATTCCTAAGGGTTCCTGCTCTTTATAAATAGCGGCCTTTCTGGGTCATACTTCGCTTCCACACTTCTTCCTCTTTTTTACGGAGCTAGAATTTGCTCATGATGAGGCGTCAAGGTTTGGTCATCACTGCATGGGGTCTGTCCGGTGATAGCGGGCAACGTTGAAATGGCCGCATGGTCTATCACTGTAGGAGCTGTGTTTTTCCTAATTCTCCTCGTGAGAGTTGTGTTGTCTCTAGCTATGCCCATTGATGGAACCGTATGTGGAACGTATTCTGAGGGGCGTGGTAGCTTTAAAGAAAAAAAACTTTAAGTACCGCTTTCTCTCGTTTTTTTTCTTTCCTTCTTTCTTTTCTTTCTCTTCTCCTTTCTCTTCTCTCCCTCTTCTCCTTCTTTCTTCTTTCTTGTGGTTTTTGCCTTGATCGAGTGTTGGCTGATGTGAAGAACGGTTTGGCTAACTGTAATTTTTGAGATGCAAAGAAAGATTTTGTAATCCTCTAAGGTGATTGTAACCTCCATGAAATGAAATTTCGTATTTGTGTTATGTGACTTTTTTATAGCTTTGTCAATCGAGCTCCTTGCTCTCTCTTTTCTTTTCTTTTTCCTTGTGGGTTTATTTTCTTTTTGAGGAGTAGAGAACTGTTTATGCCGCTTGTCTCTGAGATACTAGGAACTCGCTTTCATAATTTAATTTTTGTATTTAACTGTAGTCTTCAAATAAAGAATCTGTGAATCATACGCTTCTTGCACCTAGACCCTTTCGAGCCGAGCTCCTGGCTTTATCATTATAACTTATTGTTTGGCCCACCATAATATTAAGCAGCTTAAAAATGGACATATAGAGCGCAATTAGAAATCAAGACGGATCTTTGTTACAAGCCACGCTCGAGGTCTTACTGCATAACCGTCGAGGTGTTCACCGCTCCATGAGCCTGTATTTTCCTTCTTCCTACTGGGAGTTCATAATTTCCAGGTCGGATTATGCGGGATACAATATAGGGCCCTTCCCAATTGGGTCCCAGCTTCCCATGTGCCGGGTCTTTTCCCATCGGGAAGAAGCTTTTGTAACTGTGCCGCCCTACTTTATAACTCCCGGGCTTAACCCTCGTCATAAGATGTCACATCTTCGTGGATATCCTTCCATACGCTTCAGACTGGGCCACACTTTTTCTTCTTGAGATCAAGGTTTAGGCGAAGGACCCTTTGTTATGTTCGGTGCTTGCGAGTTCAATCCTCGCAGGATTTTAACCCGACTCGACCGGGATCTACTACTCTGGGTACAAAGGCCGTAGCGAACTGGTTTCCGAGTCACGACTCATACAGAAGTTCCCGTATGCCCATAATACCCTGAGTATTCTACCCATTTTCCTTTTGTGGATCTTCCTATTTGGCTTTCGCTACCTTTAGAGTCCTTATAAGTGACCTCCAGCTTCACATTTCATCGACTACTTGACGAAAGCAGATCGAGTAGTAGTTCTTGATTCCGAGCTCACAGAGAAATCTCGAACTTGGGGATTATCGAATCAAGCTCATATCGATACGAGGACTCCGATCCCGAACCCAGATATTATAAAATGCTAGACGGTCAAGGCACTTCATTTTCATGATTGTTGTTATATCTCTACTTCGCCCATTTGGTAAAATAGTCCACTACCACAATGATGAATTTGCATCAGCCCTTCCACAGTAGGGTCCCAAGATGCCTAGCCCTCATTGCTAAAAGGCCAAGGGCTTGTGACTCGACATCAGCGAATTCGGGACGGGAGATGAGAGATCTCGCATGCCCCGACAAGCTTCAGATTTTCAACCGCCTCGGCCGTCAGCATCAGGGCCAATATGACTTCGCCTCAAGGTTTTTCCGCTTAAGGTCCGGCTCCATGAAGGCTACGCATGCCTCTCGTGTACCTCCCGAGTATATAGTTGGCATCTTTCCTTCCCTACGCACTTAAGAATGAAGGATAGAAGCCTCGCTTTATAAAGGGTCCCCAATGAATAAGAATCTCACGATTCGGCCTCGAGCCTGATGCTTCCTGTCGCTGCAATGTACCATCCACACCAAGTAATCCCAACGGGTCCATCCAACCTTGCCTCGACATCACAGGAAGCACTTCATTGTCGATGCTTACCGAGGGCTCTCGAGGTGTTCAACGTGCATCGCCGCCTGTGTCTTCAGTCGCGGCTAATTTTTCCAAGGCACGCTGAATTCCTCCTCGCTCCCTTTGGTACATGTTCGACCAACTCGCATGAACTTTAAGCAACTCGCACTCGAGATATAAGATCATCTTCTCACCTCCGGGCCTCAGAGGAGTCTTCTATCCGTGACCCTAATCGAGTCACTGCACCTCCAAATTCGACCGCTTCCATGAAGTGGGCGAGGTTAAGTCCAGCTATGACAACCCCATATCTCGCCTCAAGTATCGAGGCTCGAAGCCGAATCTAGTGGTGTATTCCGTGATTCATTCCCGTCCGAGAGGTCGATCGACCCGCACCACTTCCTCGGGCACAATGGCCCCGCCGACTCCGGGATAATCTCACTGGGAGGCTCGCGCGAAGTTAGGTAGCCTCCGTACTCGCCTGTGGTGAATTCCATGATGAAATCGCCAAGATATGCCCTTTACCGCTGTCCTCGGGCCAGGACTCCACGTCGAATCCACTCAAATTTATAGCCCACTTTATTAGCCTCCAGAGGTTTCGGTTTATGCAGATTGGGCTTTCCACCTGACATTCAAATGACTTCACTGTACGAGCTCGGGAAGTAAGGTCTAAGCTTCTGATGTAGTTACCAACGCTAGATCTGGCCTCAATCTCGAGTATCTCTCCTCCGCCCCCCAAGGCCTCACCGCAATAGTAGACTCCGTCGTTGTACTTGTCCCGCTCTCTACTCTGTGGCTGCACTAGCCGAGAAGTCCGAACGGCCGGTAGAGAATGAGGAGTTCTCCCCACGTGCTTACTAACGAGGAGAGCTCGTAGGTTTTCGAGTGTCGTGAACGCCCTCGCTGCTTCAGATCCCATCGGGAAGGCCTTTTCGTAACCTAAAAGAAAGGCTACCATTTGTCGCCTTAGACACTGCGCTCACGCATTTATTCTCCCCGCCGTGCGTTGAATGTCTTTACTGCTCAGCATATCAAGTAATGGCCTTATCTTATCTGTAGCTCGTCTCTATTCCCAATGTTGACTATAAAACCCAAGAATTTCCCAACGGAGACTCCGAAGGCGCATTTGGCTTGATTTAACTTCATATTATAGCTTTTCAAGACTTGGAACGCCATTAGCGGGATATGAGCCCGGTCTTACGGAGGACGAAGGCGCCAACATGTCATCTATATAGCACTCCATGATGCTCCAATCTTCTTTGGAACATCTTGTTCACCAACCTTGTAGGTGGCTCCTACGTTTCATCCGAAGGGCATTACTCAATAACAAGAGGTTCCCGCTTCAAAGAACGAATGAGGTCTTCGTCATCGGTCCATAATGATCTGATTAGCTGCAGTAGCGCATCCATGGAGCCGAGGAGTTCGCGACGGCCGTGGCGTCCACTATGTAGGTCGATCCGAGGTAGAGAAAGCCATCTTTGAGCAGCCCGTTGATGTCTCGGGTGGACCGATGCAAAGCCGCCACTCGCGCTTGCTTTTTTTGATGAGAACAACGCTGCCAACCACTCAAGATATTCTACCTTCTCCTGGACAGATTTGCTTCAGGAGCTCGCGACCCTCTTCATTAATCGTCTTCTGTCTTTATGAGGCAAAACTCCTCTTTTGCTTGACCGGCCTAAAGGACAAACTGAAGTTCAATCTGTGGGTGATCACTGCCGGGTTGATTCCACCCATATCTTCCTATTTCCAGGCGAATACCTCCATGTTCTGCTTTAGAAAATGGATGAGAGGGCTCTTGATGTCTTCAACTAGCTTAGATCTTATGTAGACGAGGTGTTCTGACTGGTCGCCAAGCTGTACAGGCTCTAGCTCTTCTGAGGACAATGATCGGGTGCTCACCTCATCTCGCATGTCTAGCTCGTCCATATTGATGTTGTCGACCATTTTGCTCTAGTCGAGGTCAGTAACACTTCCCGGCTAAGGGGCTGTTTCCTCGACCATTCACCCATTCGCAGCTGAAATTCGATAAACTACGTGATAAAGTGAGGATGGCCCTTATGGCATTGAGGAGGGTCTTCAATAACATGCTGTGTCAATGGGCATCTACTATGAGAAATCTACTGCTGTTGTAGTTTAGAATGGGGGTCTCCTAAAGTGCACTAATCGATCGACCCTAAAGACTCTTCTCCAGAGAACCCATCGCAGTAGTGTGCATCGACAGCTCTAGCTTCTCCCTTCCAATGCCCATTTTGTCGAAGGCTGACGTGAAGATGATGCTCACGAGCCTCCGTTTGTCGACATGAGGACCCCCGTGGGATAGCTCTTATTGGCTACTACGGCCTTTATCACAAGTGGAACTACGGGATGTCAAGTGTTCTCCATGTCGGATTCCAAAAAGGTTATGGTAGTATCCAGCCGAGGAAGTTTGGATACGGCTTGTACCTCTAATGTTTCCTCTGATCTGATGCTGCGCAGGTGGGCCTTTCTGGCTGAACTTGACTCTCTGCCTCCTGCGAACCCTCCGGAGATTATGTGGATTTCTCTCCAAGGGGCTTAATCGTGCCGAGCTGGGGGTCGATGACGAGGCGGGTCGCGGCCAGACTCGTTTCCCCGCTCGAGGCCACGTAACGACGGTAAGATGTCCGCTGGGCCGGATCGTAGTATTCAATCTCTTTCCTCACTGATGCGCCACGCTCGATGTCCATGATCCCCCGTGGAACCTACGTGATTTGGGTATTGTCTCTTTGGCTGTCTCGACCTTATCCGAGATGGCCACCCCGTAAATTTTCGCGTCAGACTTCGCAGACCTTTACACTAAGGTCAGCCGTAGTGTATTACCAAGGTGAATACCGCCATCGCAGCTCTCGCCATAGACCCCAAAGGTCTCTAATGTTCGCTCTTAGGACCTATCCCCGTCCGTCGCTCCTAGGCTTCTTTGCTCCCGCTTCTTACGCCCGCTCTTTCCTTTCGAGTAAGAGCCTTTGCTCGACAAGCAGGTTTCTTCACCGCCGATATACTTCTCTGTTGGGTAGTGACCTCGCCATGCTCGCCCCGAGGTTCTTTGAGATGTAACACAGTCTTTTGACCGCACCTCAACCCCGCGATGAAAGCGATAACGGCAATTTTTCGGTTTATGGGAATATCCACTTTTAATGACTCTCAAGGTCAATCTTCGATTATGACGACCAGCTCTAATGGCCTCGCTTATAATGGGCGCTGATAATCGCTTCCAGACGTCCCGTCCGGACAGCAGGAGACGAATGGCGATGGAAAGCTCAGAAAGATGAGATGGAAGACAAGGGAATCATAAACCAGCCAACGCTGCCCTTTAGCGTGATAGCGAAGGCCTCAAGACCAGATTCGGTTCCCTGGGAGATCCGTGTACCCATTCGTTCTTATGTGTGGCCGAGGTGATCGATGGGGTCCTTCGTCGACCAACGCTTCACTCATAAAAGATTTCTCAATTCTCACGTGAAGAGGGAAGTGCAAAAGACCCCCACCTATGAACAGGATTCGGGCCGGTTATACTCAGTGGCATCCACAGACTGAGCTCCGCCTTACCGCTTCCTTTCATGCACGGAGCCTCTGCCGATGTTCCCCGAACTCTACTCCCAAGACGCTCTCCCGTTTCACAAGGGACCGTCCATCGTCTGTCAGTCCACATCAGCGCCCTTCATTGCGGATTTCGGGCTCAGAAGGACTTCATGCCTCCGGCTCGCTAGTTTCTCCTTCCATCCGCTTCTCGAGAAGACCGGTGCTCGGCCAGTTCTCTGGGTACGCGTGGCTTCGGGCCTCACGCGCCTCCCGGGGGGGCACGACTCAGCCTCACAGCCGCTCCAACTCTCCCGCCAGACGCTATCAGAGACTCGAGCGCCTCCATTTCGTCGATATCGGGTGCGCAGCTCTAACGTGCCTCCTGGAGGCTCCGCTTATCTGCGCCCCTTCTGGGCCTCGATCCTCGGAGGGGCCATGAATTTGCCAAGGTTCGAGTCGATACCCATCACACCGATCAAATTTATTTGTGAAGGAACCGGCCGTTCCTGGCGCATGGCGCCAACCGACGACGCTTCAACCGAATCACGGAAATACACGGATCATTGAGTCATCCACTGATATCCTACTCCTACCAAAATAAGAAACAAAAAAGGATCGGCAGTGGGTTTCGCCTGCCGTTTCTCTCCGACGCCTGCTCGCTTCCGTGAGTTATAAGATCAACCTACAGTGAACGAATTTTACGCTGCTGCATCTTCAATCGTGCGGCTCTGTGATTTATAGTTCAGAATGATCATTGATAACTTTCCAGTTAGAATAATACATCGAACGATATCTTTCCCTGTTAGAGTATGACACGATATTTCTTCCATTAAAGTATTTAATTTTCTTTCCTTTATCGTTAACCGACACAGCTGATAATCATGAAAGAATGACAATAAATATCCTACTTTCCTAATCGCGAGACGCTGCTTTCCTTCATACGACCTTTAACAATATATTACTCGCCTCATACGACCGTACTGCTCTTGGGCCTGATTTACTAGATAAATTCACATGGTCGAGCTGCTGGCACTGGCCAAGGTGACCCTCTTGCTCCTCACATTCGCCAAGGTTTCTGTGTCCGCGCATTTATTATCTTTTTTTTTAAACCCAATCAATTATTATTATTATTAAGATAAAAATTAGTTAATTATAAATTAACTATCTCAATTATGATCGAGAAAATTTAATAGAAAATACAATTTTCTTCTCCAAGTACATAATCTTCGGTAGATTTCTGTAATGGCAATGAATGGAACATAGGATGCCTTCATCTACCTAGCCTTATTACTAAAAACCATCAATTTGCATACGACGTTTACTAGCATAGAAATGTAGCCACGTGAATTTAAATTTCTGTTGCTTTACAATAAGCATGTAGCTAAAACGACTAAAAACTTTCAGAAGCTATAAACTAGAAACTGAGGAGAGGACACTTATGAGTCGAGAATGCGGCCCTCTTTATACATATTATTTTTATTTCTGGCAGAAAAAAAAACAATGAAGGAGAGTGATAGGCTAATGTTTCGAAATTCGAACCCCTAGTATTGTGTGGGGGTGTGGGTGTGGGTGGGGTCCACCGCAACAAGATAAATCAAAGTCACTTATTGAATACCTTAGTTTGATTTATCGCTCCAGTGTGGTCGGATGCATGATCATTACCCTTGAGGTCTGAGGACACATCCTCTGCCTTCATTGTACACGAGTCAGTGAACTACCCTCTGACATGTTTTTAGTCTGTACACTCTCAATCTCTGCAATTTTATTCACTTCTATCTATACGCCGTCTTCTTTCTTCACTTTCTCGAGAAAAAATCTCTATCGAATTATTTCGCTGTCTTGCATCAAGTTTAATTAACCGTTTTCTTGATGCTATGCCTGTCTTGAATTTACATTCGCATGTACGGATAATTCGATTCACGGAAGGCATTTTCTAAATCGAGCGTAGACCTCGAACGCTGAAGGATTTCCTTGTAGACGATTCGAATTCATGTTCGTCAAGCGGATTCAAATCCTTCTCACTTCACCGCATTTTGAAACATTCTTTGATGATATATAGAATCAAATTCAAACAATAGAAGTACATTTCTGAGAAGCCGATCCAAGGCGGCGGCCGCGACGACAATCTCGGCGTTTCAGAAGGTGTCGGAGATCGTGATCAACGCCGTTAAGTCGCCGTCGTTTTTTCAAAGAAGCCTAAAACGAAGGTTCTGGAGGAGGAATAGTACGGAGGAGCGGGGGATGACCGTGACAGTTATTAGAGTTATGACATCGCGGATGAGATCGCCTGAGACGTGATCGAGGAGAATCCACCACCGTCGGATTCACCCGATTCCATCATCACTGTTGAAATACAACCAATAGCAGCGGTTCTAGCTGGTGCGATAGATTTCACCGCCGATCGTGTCGGCGACGGTATTGCAGATACGACAACGAACAACGACGCTGTGGGGTCCAACTCCAAGGTGAGAACTATTTTTAGTGTATTGCATTATTCGCACATATAGATAAAAATGATCGCCTTATCTAGAAATCATAAATGGATGAGTGGTTAGATTTACTGAAACGAATTATTTTATTTGTAATTTCTAAGTAGTGTCACACTGGATAAAACCTCAGTTCATGCCATTGGGAAAACGAAACGTGAGATGTTGGCCGAAGTGTAGAAGCTTCTAAACCTTTGGAATTAAACTTATTTAACTCTTAAGCCAATCGTATATTAATTATCTTACAATATTTAAAGTGCCTAGAGAAATGAAATAAGAAACTGATTTATTTTCTCTTTCTGCTGCATCTTTGATATATTATGCATCTCTCTTGTCATTAAAGTCAATGAAGGAGGTCTAGTTATTCATTACTCATGAAGATTTTAAGTCAAATTTGGGATTGAAGTGCTTGTTCTACTTCCTAAATTTCCTTGTGTTTAATAACCGACATTATGTCAGATTTTAATGGTCAAAGATGTAAAAGTAATAATTTTTACTGTGAGCTTATATTTGGTACCATAAAATAGTCCAAATAAAAAAATTGACGTGTTTAATTTATTATGATGTATCTAAAAATTATATTTGTTTATGTAATTATTTAATATTTACTATCAAATATTAAAATGAAATAAATATAAAAGACAGAAAAATAATTTTTTACATTAATTATATATATTTCCTTCTATTTCTTCCTCACATTTTTATCAAAATTTTCAAGAATCTTATTAAGTTGTATGGGTTTTTAGTTTATTGTAAATTCTATTTATAGATATGTTTTAAGATGAAGTTAAATACTTTATTAAAAAACAAAACATCCATGGCCTTTTATAAATGTGATGAATGAATGTATAGCAAAAGACCTTAGATATGTAGAGCCAAATCATCACATATATATTAGGAAAAATTAGAATTAAAATCCTGATTTTTCATGATTTTTGTATTTAAATCTTGTTTTTTAAATATAGCAAATTTCATAAATTTTGTTTTTATATCCTAATAAGACTACCACAAGATCTCAAAGAATGAAACGGTGAAGAGATAGAGGGAGATGAAAAGAAAGTGAAGATTTGAAACAGTTAAGAGATAGAGGGAGATGAAAGAAAGTAAATAAATTCGATTAGTAAAGATATTAACAATTTGATGGAAAAGCTACGATTAAAATGAAAATTGGGATATAAAATAAAATTAGAAAGTTGTTATATTTAAAATAAAGCATTTGATATTTAAATATAAAGGTTATAAAAGTTCAGGATTTTAATTTTAAATTTTCCTATAAATTAAATAGTTAAAACAATACCAAAATTTAATTTGTTCCTATAATCTCTAGTAAACACATCCCACTTTTTTACTATTTGAGTCGGGCTTCAAAGATAATATGTTAGCTTTTTTTTTTTTTGAAGAGAAAAAATATTCTTCAAAAATATTTTATTGATTCAATAGGGCAATATGTTAGTTAATAACTTAATATGTCTCAATTTTCAAAATAATGATTACATTTAGTTGCGGTAAATAAATAATTCTAATTTTTATACATTCTAAAGTTAGTTATTTATCATTAGAATAAGAAGAACAAGAGTATCATACAATAATATTTTATTAATTTAAGTATATAATATTTTTATTTTCGGTTTTCTCTTTTAGTCTTTTATATTATCTCATAGACTTCTATTTGATTGAAACTTTTTTTTTGTCTCTTTCATATTTGATGAGACGATTGTATCTCAATTCCTCTTCCCTTCCATAATGCTTGTTTAAGACAAACATCATTGCAGAGAATTATCTGTTTTATCATAATTTGACATGAAAGAATGAACAGGAAGAGTTACAGGTGAGAAAGAGCAACACAACAGCCCTGTTTCAGTATGATTTTCCCTTTCCCTTAGATGCAGAGCCATTCTCCTTTTTATTCGGGACAGAAGAACAAAAAGCCGAAGAAACAATGCAGCTGCTGGATCAAGGTAAAGCAGGATTCGGTACAATTTATTGAAACCAATTTGAACGAGGATCTATTATTAGAGTTCTTCAAAGATGAGTTGATTAAAGTAAGCAGAAGAAATCAAACAGTGGATAAAGAAGCGGATGCCGAGATATTGACGATAGCAGAAGATTGGTTGAATGGAGAGTTTGAATGGGGCGTGGAGACTGAGAAGGAGGCTTTTATCAGAGATATGGAAAGGGGAGGGAGGTGGAGAAAGTTTGAAGAAGAGGAAGAAGAAATGGCTCTGCATTTGGAGGTCATACTGTTTGAAATTTTAGTGGATGAACTCTTAGGTGATTTTTATGTAAATTAGAAAAAAAAAATAAAAATAGCAAGGGTAGTTTTGGAAAAAGCCTCACATCCGCCACCCCATTACATGGCAGCGAACGTTTAACTTCGGTTGAATAAAGAGAGATCGTATAAACATGTTACCGAGGTATAGAAAGCAACTTTTTTAAACCATTAATTAAAACATGTAATAGTTATTACTAATTTATTAAATATAGATTAATTCATTAACCATATAAAATTGAGATGATTATGGTGCTTCTATTTTAACTAAAAAGTCTTGAGTTCGAGGTAGGTAGAATACAATTATATATGTTATGTGAATTGGGAACTTTAATATCCTTATAATTAAGTCAAACCGAATAGTGATTAGTAGGATATTGTAAGATTTAAAAGTACATTTCATGCCTGCGGTTAACTATATATATCTTGTGGCGTCACCAAACACGAGGGTCAGTTGGCGACTATCGGCTCGTGAAAACATGGATGTCGGGTAACCCGCCACCACATCACCGTGTTCCTTTTTCTTAGACCCATGATTTAACTAAAATCGGACATAATCTCCTTTATATGAAGAACCTGCACTTGTAAAAAACTTAGGAAAATTCTAATTTTAAGAAAGAAGTAAGCAAATAATTCGATCAAAATCTAAATTTTAGATCTCGGATAATGACGAACTTGTAGTTGGAATCGTCTGAAATCTAAATTCTGGGTATCAATTTCGTCGAATTATGAGACGGTCAATTTCCACGTGGTCGGCGCGAGTGGTGCGAGGACATTTTAGCGCATTTGAGTGGCCAAGATGAGACACATGGTGAAGTAGTCAGCTTGTGAGGCACGAATCACGGGGACATAGGAGACACATGTGGATAAGGTGTAATCCAAAAAACCACTTAGAAGTAGATAAGTGGCATGAGAGGACAAGTTCTCTTTACCAACCTTGATCCAACCGGTTTGGGAGGGAAAAAGAGAGAAAGGGAAAGAAAGAGGGAGAAAGGAAGAGAGTTTAGAGAGAGAGGCTATACCTTCTCTTTAGATTTTCAGGCGATCGATCCATCGAATCCCGGTGAAAACAAGAGGCAAAGTTGATCCCCACTTTGAAGGCTACGCGTGGGTCACCGTGTGTGGAGTTTCAACCAAACTCGGAGATAGGGTTTTCTCCCCTGCGATTTATTCTTTAACTAAGAGTCATTTTAACGGATGAGGATATCTTAAGGCCTGGATGGCCATGTTTTTAGTTCCAAATATTGGGACTGAGTAATGAAATTCCTAGAGTGGTCGTTGGACAGTTTTGAGATTAAGGTTAGACTGTTCACATGACTTTGTGTGTTGTTTGTGTGATGCTTTGGGTAGTCCCAAGATGGACTGTCGGTTTGTTTATTAGCCCATGTGAGCTAATTTTGGGTGTTATTCTTTATGAATAGATGCTGTATGTTGCTTTGTGTGAATTTCGTTGTATATGCATGTTTGATCACGTTAACATGAATTCTTGTGAAATTACATGTGCATTTCATATGCTGCTTGGGGTAACCTAGAGCTGATGGGGTATGGAGTGCATGACATGAAAAACATGGTTGTGAATGAATTTATTACAGGAAGATTCCGAATAATTTCCTTAGAGAGTTGTCAATAGTTCATCTCGGAGGATGTCATGACGGAGGAATTATCCGACCCAATTCACCTCGGAGGGTTGTCAGTAAATTTTGCTCAATGGGTGTATGTTTTCATGAACAAAAACCTTTTGTTTTGAAAGCGGTGTTTTCTCACCTTAGGCAGGCGTGCGTGAGAGAGTTAGTGAGGCCGAGAAGTGGAAAGGGTGGTGCATTCTGTCTGGTAACATGTAGACGTGGTAGAGATCGTAAATTCACTTGAATATGTGTGTTTGCCGATCGTGATCGGCAGGTGGAGATCAGCGTGTAGGAAAGTTATTTCTTGGGCGTTTGCTCGGCGCCGTGATCTCCTTTTGGAGTCGGGAATTCGGGAGGCGGTTAGCTCTTGAAATTTGCTTTGAGAAGAGGCAGACATGTGGCTTCCCAGTTATATATTTTATAGAGCATGTATGAAACATTCGATTGATACATGTTTGTATAAAAGTGTAGTTAACTCTTGACTATTAATATAGTTGGTTATATTTTGGTGAGTATAGATGTATGGGCTTGACGTGGCCATTTTTACTCATATTTATCCCAGGGTAGAAATGTTTCGTTTTGTGGCATTGAGACACTGTTCACATGTGATGCGAGTTGGCGGGTTGTCAATGAACCCCCGGGTTTGGGGCGTCACACTACCCAAAATACAACATGTACAAAAAAACCTGGTAACATGGCCTAATATAATACAATGACCACACTGGGTCCAATTATGAATGAAAGTGGCTACTTAGGGCCCACTTATTCACCTTACATAATATCGGACTAATTACCATAGTCCTCGAGTTTAATTACAACACTCTTACAAATATTACAAATTAGAACAAGGTTGTTCCAAAGTATTTTTACAATTCTTTTTACACAAAATACAAGTTAGAACTGGTTTGTTCCAAGCTTCTTTACAAAAAATGAATTACAAGCTACAATCCGGCTTTCTTCATAACTGCGGCCTTGAGTGAGCGTTGTCCACCTACATACTCTGCATTACTGAAAGGGTCCCGACGGGGTGAGCAATGCGGTAGAATTAAGCTCCCTCTGAGGGCTACTCCCCCTACGTGCACATGTAATGTCATGTTCCTGAAAATCAAACATTCCAAGTAAAATCACAGGTTTCTACTGCGGAATGCCTACATGCTAGGAATGGGTGTCACTCACCGTGCCTTTAACCACAGTCTCATCGACTACCGTACATGTTTATGTCGAGTGTAAAACTTGTTATTAGTGTTTCACTAATGATACTTTATCGAAACAAAAACTTTTGTTTTAAACTCATTAGACATCCTTCGATGGCAGCTTTATTCGAAAGCCGTTGGACAATCTCTAGATGAAACGGCTTTATTCGAAGCATTGAGCAGTCTCAGATAAACAACTTTATTCAAAAGCATTTGATAGTCTCTGTAATACCCCAAAATATGTCATAACAGTTTTATAATATGTTTAGGGTATTTTGTAGGTATAATTTGAATTTTTCGTAATTTAAATGCAAACATGAAAATGGAGAAACCCGGAATTTGTACAAGATAAACAAGGGTAAATTTATAATTTGTCTAAATAGGAGAGTTTTGGACGTGAATAATCCTTCTAAAATAAAAAATCCTAATTTTAATGTTGGTTTGAAAAATATGACAAAACTAGTGTGTATTGAAGCAGTGGCAATGTGTCGACAACTGACCTTTAAAGAAAGAAGGCTAGGCATTCCAGCCTTGGCTGTACCGCAAAATTTATGGACTTGAACTAAAGGCCGTCGTTCCCAACGACGGCCATTGAATCTCTTTGGGAATTCGCACCTCCTATTCTCTATTTATCTGGGAATTCGCGCGCAGTTAGGGAAGCATTTAATTAGTGAATGTTGGAACGATATGCGCCAACTGCGCCACCTACCCTCTTCTCTAATTACCTACTACTCTACTTCTTTAATTTATTACGATTTTTTAAGTATCTTAAAATCGTAATTATTAATTTCATAAAAATACCCATTTTTAATTTGTTATACTCATTTGTTATTTTTATAATACGTTTTTTTAAAAAAAGAAACATATTATATTGCAGTGTGTAGAAAAACATATTTGAAATGGAATGGATCCAAAATTATTGATTGCCATTTATTTTTAAAGAAATCTATAAAAAATAATAAAAAAAATGAATAAGATTGAAAATGAATCTCAAAAAACGTGACATGAGACTGATATCCTCAATTTTCATCATAAAATCCTATTAATTTATCGTGGCCAACTTTTTTGAATGTATACAATACATTTATAGTGGATTAGTGGGCCTGAAAATCGCCTTAAAAATTCTTTAATTGTTTTATTTATGTTATATATATATACTAAAACAGTATAACTTAATAAATTTGGTAAAACGTTTTTTGAATTCATTTTCAATCTTAGTCATTTTTATTATTTTATAGATTTCTTTAAAAATAAATGTAATCAATAATTCTAAATCATTCAATTTCAAATATGTTTTTCTACACACTGCAATATAATATGTTTCTTTTTTTAAAAAAAACGTATTATAAAAAAAATAAATGAGTATAACAAATTAAAAATGGGTATTTTTGCGTATTCAATAATTACGATTTTAAGATACATTTAAAATCGTAATAAATTAAAGGAGTAGAGTAGTAGGTAATTAGAGAAGAGTGAAAAGTGGTAGGAATAAGGCACATGGTTTAACATTCACTAAGATATAATAAGAAGAGAATAGTTCCAACATTCACTAATTAAATGCTTCCCTAATTGCGCGCGAATTCCCAGATAAAGAGAGAATAGGAGGTGCGAATTCCCAAAGAGATTCAATGGCCGTCGTTGGGAACGACGGCCTTTAGTTCAAGTCCATAAATTTTAAGTGTAATAGCCGTTGGGAATGTTGGCACAGATTTTCACAAGGCCGTCGTTCGACGGCGGTATCAATACCATTTGTTCAATACGCACTAGTTTTGTCATATTTTTCAAACCAACATTAAAATTAGGATTTTTTATTTTAGAAGGACTATTCACGTCCAAAACTCTAAATAGGAT
This sequence comes from Tetrastigma voinierianum, assembly GCA_016808115.1. Lineage (NCBI taxonomy): Eukaryota > Viridiplantae > Streptophyta > Magnoliopsida > Vitales > Vitaceae > Tetrastigma > Tetrastigma voinierianum. Next base: position 41,470 of record JAEQBH010004072.1, read on the forward strand.
ACAAAGGTCATATGATAAAAAGATATGATGCTATTATAGAAATAGGAATAATTGATTGCAAATAATGGAGAGATGGAGGACCCAGGTGTAATAAAGAAAGAAAAATAAGACCAAAAAGTGGATAAGCTCAAAAGTTGGTCTCTCATTATTTTTGGGAGAGCAAAAAAAGGTGAATAGAAGAGGAAGAAGAGGAGAAAAAGAAGAGAAGAGAAAAGGTATGGAATTTGTTAAGTTTTGCATGGATTTTAGTATGGAAAAATTATGGATTTTAGTATGGAATGTTTGGAATTTGTGTAGGGAACTTTGGATGGGTGTCTATGTTTTTGTATGGGAAAATCAAACCATAAACCCATTTTTTATGAATTTTTACTGTTAACTTCTACTTAGTATACAAGTGTGTTTCTTGGATTTGGGTTGGTTGATTGTAATCCTCAAGTGAGGAATATTTGTGTTAAGGAAATATTGTGGGTTTTAGGAGAGACGCTGGTCAAAATTTCTCCAACTTCGACGGTCACATTTCTTCTGGTCTAACTCCGTTTCGGATGGTCTTGGACTCTATGGAAATCCCTTTAAGTCTAAAATCCATCCATATATAACTTGATAATATTGGAACTCATATTAGGTCCATAAATCACTTAAAAAACAAGAGGGTCTCGCCTCGGGTTGCTCGCAGCCACCGCTCATGGGAAGCCTTCCAATTTCCTGGACGGTCATACTTCGTCTCGTACTCCTCGTTTGATGTTCTTGAATCTATGGAAAGCTCCTTTGAGTCTAAAATCCATCCATAAGCTTGATAATATTGGAACTCATATTAGTCTCGTAAATCACGCCTCACAGCTCATAGCCACTGCCTGCGTGGAAGCTCTCCAATTTCTGACATTATAATTTCTTCTCGTTTTTAACTCCATTTTGGATGTTATTAGACTTTATGGAAAGCCCTTGAGTCTAGAATCCATCCATATATAGCTTGATAATATTGGAACTCATATTAGGTCTAGAAATCACTTAAAACAAGAGGCTCGCTTGTTGCCCGTAGGGCCACTGCTCACTGAAGCCCAACTTCGACAATATAATTTCTTTGTCCGAACTCCGTTGATGTTTTTCGACTTCTATGGAAAGCCCTTGAGTCTAGAATCCATTCATGGCACATCTTGATGGATATTGGAACTCATATTAGGTTCATAAATCATGAAAAATAATAGTAGGCCCCCACAGTTACTCATAGCCATTGTTCATGGGAAGCCTCCAACTTCGAACAGTCATAATTTCTTCATCCGAACTCCGTTTTGGAAGTTATTGGACTCTATGAAAAGCCCATTGAGTCTAGAATCCATCCATATATAGCTTGATGAAATTGAATGATAGTAAATAGCTCATAAGCATACATGATAATCATAGTTATTCATGCATATAATGAAATATGAAAAATGCAAAGATACAAATAAATGATTGTAAATATTGCATATGATTACCGGATGACAATAATTATTCGGGAATATGAGATATGTACTGAACATAAAATACACATGGATTGTCTGCTTAGAACCTAGTAGAGGGATAGATGGGCATGCCTATTAGGGAAAAACAAGTCTGCAACATACAGATCGGGCCTGGCCCCGGCTGCTTGAGTCATTACGTTGCCTTCGCCCTTATATAGATGGTCATTGTCTCGTACAATGATAACAGTGCCTTCGAACCCTTATAGATGGTCATTGTCTCACACAATGATAATAGCTCTTGGACTCCTTATAGACCATCGTTACAGATGCTGAGTACAATACTTCGGGCCCTTATAGTTTCCTTTATCCACTTCTAAGGTTTATGCACATGAAACATAAAAGAAATGACAAGTATATGCAAAGTATATGATATGATATGAGAAGCATAACACTGTTATGTGATGATAGTATACGCCATAAGAACAAACTGCAAAGGCACATGGCACAAAGTACAAAAGAAAATACGATAAGCTATGAAATATGTTATGAAAAAGTAAATATGAAAAATGGATAAGTATATGTAAATGTAATATTTGTCATAAGTATATGCATGTGTCTAAAGTGTGATGATCCTTATTAGGGGTCGTCCATATGTATTAATTCCCACTAAGTTATAAGCTTAGCATGTGTTTTATCCGTGTAGGTACAGAAGAGGAAACCAGAGGATAGGACAATCCGCATCAGCAGTCAAAGGCCACACACTACTAGGTGCCCACTAAAGACCTTTGGTCTTTTTTTGTATATGTTTTGTTTTTGTAAACAATGTAAATATTGTAAATTTTGAACACTTCCATATATGAAGCTTGTATATATTTTGTAATCTGCTGCTACAGAATATAGTACAAGTGAAATGTTTAACATTATATGAATGAACAAGCTTAAAGGTTATAAGTTTATTAAAAAAAAAAAATGACACCTCGCTTGACACCGTGTGCCGAAGTTAGCGCCGCTTACGCAGACGTAGTACCCCCGTGACGGCGCCACAAGTTGGGATGGTAAAAGAGGCGGATACTGATAAACTACTTTAATCAAATGCATTGACCATTTTCGAAGCACACAAACTTTATTCAAAGCTAAGTGCAAATGCACCCATGAGGCTCATGGACGTGGAATCCAAAGTAATCGAGCTCACTACCCACTCACCAACACGATGAATGACATGCATTTACGTACACACATCCATTTAACGCGACATTCCCATGCATACGAAATACAAATTATGTCGTTCGCATGCATATACATGTCACGCCCGGGATCCCTACGCATCTCGGATCACGGATCCTAACCTAAGTCCCGGGGCGTGAGACCATTCATATACTATATACTATACTTTACTGGAACTCTCATTGACCTCGTTCTTCTCGAGTCAGACTGTGACTACAGTATACAAATAATTTCTCAGAATAACAAAATCATTTTACATACACAAAGAACTACTACACCGGGAGGGAACTTATCACAATCTATACACACATACACAAGAGAGTCCCTTTATTTGTACTATTACACCTTTACTATTATTAAACTTCGTAGATTAAGTGGAAGCAAAGACTCATGAGCACCTATCTCTAAGCTCCACTTCTTTGTCAGACGTAATGTCCTCGTCCCTCTAGCCTCCTCTCTTGCATCTACACTATCGAACACCAAGTAAGCTTTACGCTTAGTGGGAAGAAGCATGGACAACCACCAATGGTGACCGTCACAAAGCTTATACATATGCATATCATCTATCTATGGCATTTCTTAAGTAACTTTAATTACTTATCTATCATATATACCTGCCTATTGCATGTCAATCTCTTTCTTACATATTCTATGTCTTTGGCATATCTTTACCTCATTTTTCTGCAGATTCCTATTTCTACAATTTCATATTATCCTATAATTTCTTATCATGTTCATTTCCTTCTATGTTCGTCTACTGTGGCATGTATCCTATACATTCTTATCTCGTGATACTTTCATATAACCTATCTTTATAATTGCCTTGTACTTTTATCTACATTCTTATACTTTTCATATATTGTTCTTCATGTCTTTAATTGCCTCTAGTCTTTTCATGTTGTAAGTCATGTCTCTATTCTAGTGTCTCCTTGGCATATGTTATATCTATATTTTTCATACATACATATATTCATACTAAAATGATCACATTCATATTCTATCTATCATCTACTTTATGCTTTCGTATACTTTCATTACTTTTCATGTGTTTTCATATATTTTCATATGATATTCATATATTATGCTTTTCGATGCTTTTTCATATACTATACTTTTCATATGATTTTCATATACTCGTGCTTTTCTATATGCTTTTCTTTTATACACTGCATCAAGCCTATACTTTTCTATGTACTGTTTATCTATGGCAGACACCTCTTGCTCTTTGTAACTAAGCCTGATACTCAACGATATGCTATATGCTTCACATATCATGTCATTTCCTTTTAGGTTTCATGTCTGCAATTACCTTAGAAGCGGATACGGGAAACTATGTGTAATTAAGGTACCATCACCGTACAAGGCAAAGGATCTCCGCCCTGCTGGCACACCGAAGGTATCAAGCCATTGTACGAGACAAAGGACCTATGCCATATGCTAATTCCGCGACCCGAAGGTACTATCACCGTATTCCAGGCAAAGGATCTTCGTCTATTGCAGACTTTGCGTACCACTCTCCTGATCCAAACGATCTACGCCATCGACCCAAACGGCCTCGATATCTATCTATGAATATGTCGCAAAGAATCGTATCTTCCCCTATAGGCATGCTCTATCTATCCCTCTACCAGTTCTAAGCAGATAATCATTTTTATTACATTTTCTTCAGACATATCTCATGGGCATGAATAACTATTGTTATCATAATTGCTTATGCATATATATATCATATTTACTCGTATTAGTTCTCATATCTCGTAGCTTCATTACTCGTTTCTCATATTTCTCTATAATACATATATTCATATCTTTTCTATCATTTTAGTTTTGTCTATCATATATCATGAATGCATCTATGCACTCTTGTATTCATATATTCATATATATTTCTTATATTCATATCTCTTTATAATATTTTACGTATTCCCGTCATGTCTTCATCTATTCATATACTTTCCTATATTACTTACTCACATGTCTTTACTATGCCTATCATTCATGTACATATACTTATTCTTATACTTTGTCATCTTTTACTCATCTCTCTATCGCTCTAGCATTTTACGCATTTCAACATGCTGCTCCAAGATTGCTCCATTCGTTTCGTTTCGTATAACTATCATATATTCATATCATTTACTTATTCATGTCACAGTCTTTATCTATTCATATACTTTCTATATTTCTATCATGTTCCATCTATTCATTTATGTATGATAATCATATGAAACACAACATATAATCTTATATTCATATGTGTGCCTATCAATTTCTGTGTACTTTTTATTCATCGTATCTTAGCGACATATCCTATCATATCTTATCATATCTTATGACTTATATCATCATATCTTGGCGACATAACTCTATATTATATATTCATGCTTTTATGAACATATCTATACATATTGCATTTTCTATATTTTTCTTGTTTCATGGCTATTACATATAGCACTTTCATATACTATGAAGTATGATGTCTATGAGATCACACCTCATTCATATATTCTCATTCCTCTATGAATCTAGTTTACTTAGAATTGGAATCAATCCACTTATCTTCCAAAAAACTAAAGTTATGGCATTTCATGCCAATTAGTAATTTTACCGATTTTTCTAGAACAGTTTGAGGCCACTATTTTTCCGGGTCTTGAATTCATATTTTGACACTATGTCCTTATAATCATTTAAAGTAACTGGTACTAAGGGTTCTATTCCAACTGGAATCACCCAATTCGAACAGAACTCAGAGGATACGTCGAAACAATCGGGACTTCTCTATGTTCAATGCGGAAACCAGAGTTTGGTTTGCACATGGTCCCACTTCGGAGTGTATTTTTGGGCCATAGGATCAGAATTTGGCGATGCCTTCTTTAAAATTTGTTCTCCTTAAGTCTATTTTAATTGGCCACTTGAATCGCCGTCGGATAAGAAATGAGTGATTATGGCCAAAATCTGGCGGTGGGAAACGGAAACGAGAGTAAGTTGTACCCGGTACAAAATAAATTGTACCGGTACAACTTGGCCAAAAGCATGACTGAAACTACCAGTTGTACCGGTACAAGTTCAAATTGTACCGGTACAAATCTCAAAAGTGCCAGTTATGTATTTTCTTCCAATTTTTCCATATTTTTTCCACCCAATTCATCTCTATAGTTCATATACACTTTAAGACCACTTCAAATTCATCTTATGATCTCTTTTCTACTCAATTTATCATTTCAATCCTTCTTGGCTAAAGACCTATCATGAGTTTCTTCAAAAACCATGTTCTAATATGAGGTCTTAACCCATATAAGCTAAACCCAGTTTGTTAGGGTTTAGTCTAAACCCTAACTCAATTGCTTGTCATTAACCATGAATCCACCCTCGAAGGGAGGATTTCCTACTTTTCTTGTGGATTTAGAGTTTTTTACCAAGCTTACTTTTAAGAATTCTAGGGTTAGGAAGAAATCAACTTGAACTTCAGTTTTTTGAACAACTAATAATCCACATCAATTGTATGGAAAAACAATTCAAAGCTTCAAAAGCCCATGTAGTTCCATACCTTAGTTTAGCTTTGATCTTGGCTCCTCCTTCTTCCTCTTCTCTTCTTCTTCTTCCTCTTCCTCTTCCTCTTCCTCTTCTTCTCTTCTCTCCCGTTTTTCTCTCTTTTGGAGACAAATTTGGTCTTAAAACCCATGTATTTTGTTAAGGCCATGTATTTGGCCAAAACAAAACTCATTTTTGACTTTAACTTTCATAATTGCACATTTTAAGCCCTTTATTCTCTTATATTTCTATTTCATCTTTCTCTATTTGCCTTTATTCTCATCTCTTATTAAATTTCTATTTTTTGACTTCCTCTTTTAACTCTATTACCTTTGGGTCCTAAAGTAGTAAATTACCACTTTACCCTTGTCTCGAATTAATTCGGTCTCTAATTTTATTTCGAAAATTTCCATTTAGTTTTTAATATACTAACCAGTCGAGCAAGCTATGCAGGGTATATTTACCAGGAATATTACATACCATACCATATATGATGAGTGCTATATGGACATTCTAAACTGTACATAATACTCGTGTCATTTGGACAACCATATCAGTCTTTCACATACATTTCCAAAATAAACACACAGCTACATGTCAACATATTATACACATATATTGACATTCTGAGAGTCATCACCAATCAAGCAATGATTTACATTATACTCTATAGCTTAATTGTGACACCATGTCACAAATGGCCCTCTGACAAACCATGCGATAGCCTTGTTCATACACAAACACATTACAAGTCAAACCATTAGAAAACACAATTTCACTTCCACATAATTTCACCCAGTATATCCTTTCGATTCAAGCAATGATATACTACAATCATATCTGATTATGTAAAATCACGGACACAAATAATTAAACAACCCAATCTATGTGATGCCGGAGAAGCGGTCGTAGCAAGGTTATAAGTCATTTGGGTGATTCAAAAGCTTAAGATCAAGTTCTCAGATAGAATACAATTTCCTTGAAGGATACTAGTCCGAAATTCTACTTTTTGCAACCGAAATCTGGTTCAAAAGTAAGAGCGATGGAGTTCCGACAAAACATGGCAACCTATATGATCTCGGAAACGGACCTAACTTGGGTTATAGATGTCAATTTGGGTTTTTCATATAGGGCTAAAAATTTCCTTGAAGGATAATAATTTAAATACTCCCTTTTAACAAAATCAAGCTAGCTGGACATCATATAAGTCAAAAGCAGGGGCACTATTCTCATAACTCATTAATTTGCCAAGCAATCCCTTAGGGTAAAAAAGGCCAAACAGCCCCTTAGGCATTAAAGCCTCAACAAGCATGATCCTTAGAATGGAAAATATAAACCAAGTAGGAAGAATCACCCATCTTGAAGCGTGACGGCTTGACAGAAGGGGACACTTCTTGGAACAGAAACTTTGAGCTTCTAGAACCTTATACGTGTTGTAAACCTTGGCAAAGGCTTGGGTTTGTAGTATCTACGCACTTGGCCTATGTGGGTGCAAAAGCCGAGAAGAGAGCAATCGACTCTTTGGATCCAGGTAAAGCAGCTGGGGTGTGGTATAATTTATTGAAACCAATTTTGAATGAGGATCTATTATTAGGAGTTTATTTAAGATGAGTTAATTAAAAGTAACAAAAGAAATAAATTGTGGATAAAGAAGTTGATGTAGCTCGGCTATGAATAATAATAAAATTAAAAAAGAAAGCGGGCGAAGATAAAATAAGCCCGAATGAATTCTCAAGTTTCAATGATAATCCCAGAGTCTGCAAAACAATAACATAAGGTGCTATTTATAAGCACGAATAAAAATCTAATGGATAATCCCGAAAAATCCTAATAGATAAATCCAAAAAGTACTAATAGATAAATCCAAAAATACAATTAAATAAATAACTAATAGTAATAAAATTCGTCATTGGACTTGGGCTTTTTATCTTGTTTAGTTCTATATATGGGCCTACTCCATGCCCCATCATTTCCTAGAGAGGATTTGGAAGAAAGAACTGCAGTTCCGAAGAGTGAAAGGAAGGTAGCAATCAACTATGAAAAATCCGATGGCGAATATCATCATCACGTATCGAGGCCTTGCATAGGAATCGGGGCGACCATGCCATTTGACAAGGAAACGACGAAACCTGCATCTCTACAGAAGTCGCGGCTCGTCATCCAAGGATAGTAATCCACCGTCTCCTTAGAAAACATGCTTGAGAGGCATAGTGGGTGCACCCTTTGCTTCACTGCTTGGGAGACCTTCATTTTGCTTAGGTGATCGATTTCAAGCTACTAATGTCAACTTCCCATTAGATTACACCAGCTTCACAGCGAGCAAACTTACCATCGAATCAAGTAAGAAGATATAGCTCATCGATACCGACTGAGGTGCCTTGGTATTTGGGGTAGAGATCAGGATAGGCAGGTTAGACAACCTCAAAGGGACATCATAAAAAAGTTAAGGTTAGTGCTCCTGAATTTGATGGTAGAATGAATCCTAATGTTTTCTCCGATTGGTTAGTTGCTATTGAGGAATATTTTTGATTAGTATAGAAATGATTGATAGTGAACGGGTTCGGTTTGCTCAAAATGGGAGTCTAACTAATTCGGCTAAGATGTCTTACGACAAAATGTGTTTACACCCAAGAACTTGTATGCTTCATCTAGGTGAACCATCCATCACCAATAAATTTGTTATGAAAGCAAAGTTACAAGAAAAGTACATTCCCTCCATCATATAGAGCCAATTGTTTTCCACTGCATGATTAATGCAAAACAAATGACTCTTAGTGTAGGTAGTATTACGCTGGGGTGAGGGAAGCTGAACTTAGGTATAGTGAGTTCCATCTTTGAGAACCAATTTCTTTGTCACTCACTTTGTTGTGACCACCAGTTTCGCTGTTCGAGAATGGTTAGATTGCATGCTCACTTTTACTATAGAGGGATGCATACTAAAAGCTTGGTGAGAGATTCAATAGACCTTCCTCTTTTGCACACACAGGTACAATCCATGTCATCAGACGGTAATACTATGCCTACTAACATTATGAGCAAAGAGTCTAGTTTACGTAACTCTCTTCCTATTGCTTCTCCTATTGCGTCTAAAGCTAGTAATTCATCGATTGTCTGTCATAAGTGTCATCATAAGGGTCATATTGAGTCTCGTTGTCCCCAACATGCATTGGCACGTTGGAAGTCATTATTTGAAGACAAAGTATTTTGGAGAATGAAGACCAAATTATTACAATCCTTTAAATTATTCTAGTGATGAAGATGATCTTCATGAAAGGATTGGACGAAGATGCGTGTGGTGTGGATTCGTGTATTGCTATCCACAACTATAGATGATCATTGGAAGCGCACTAGTAGTTTTCACACAATCATACAAAGTGGAGATAAGAAATGTAAGTTAGTGATTGATGGGGGTAGTTTAGTGAATGTGGTTTCTAAGGATGTTATTAAATTGTTAAACCTAAAAGTAGAACCACAGCATCGAATCCATTTAGAGTAGCAGGTGAATGACCATACTTTGGCGTCATCTCAAGGTGTCTGATCTCTGTTGAATGGGAATTATAAGGATGAAATCTATTGTGAGTGCTACTGTGGATGTTGCCTATGTTCTTTTAAGAAATTTGCCCTTGACTTTATGATCTTAATGTTACCAATTTTAGTAAAGATAACATTTATTCCTTCAAATCTGGTAAGAACATTATTTTGTGAGACACACTTCAAGCCTAAAGTTTGCAATGGCTTAAGCGTGACATTTCTAAACTTCTGAAAAGGAATTTGCATATTTTTTAAATGTAAAGTAGTTTGAGAGAGAGAGGGGCTTTGAGGCGGTATGCTTGCAGTGGTGACAAAGAATTTCCCTCCCGATTCTTGTTCGTCGTGTTCCTTTGGAAATGAAGACTTTGTTAGAGCATCTCCAACCCACTCTCTATTTCTTTTTTTTTTAGCTACTTTAGCTAGTCAAACACAAAAAATTCTCTCCAACCCACCCTCATTCACTCTCTATTTTCTAGTTAATCCAAATAGCTCACCAAATGTGGTAGTGACTTGTTGGCTCTCTAAATTCTCTCTCTACCTTTTCTCTCTATCTCTTTATATATATGTTTTACTTTTTTAATTGGTAAAGGAAGCTAGTGAAAATTGGGTGTAAAATAGAAAGTGTGGTTGGAGTGAATTTTAAAAAGTTGCTAGCTAAAATAGTGAATTTAATATTTAAATATATTTTGAGTAGCTATTTTGATGAGTGTGGTTGGAGATGCTCTTAAATTATTTTGTTGATATGGTGTCCGATGAGTTGTCTAGTGAACTACCACCTTTAAGAGACATCCAACATGCTATAGATTTAGTTCCAGGTTCTCAACTGTCTAACCTTCCACATTATAGGATGAATCCTATAGAGAGAGAGGAGCTGAATAGGCAAGTAGAAGGACTTTTAGAAAGAGGATTTGTTAGGCATAGCTTTAGTCCTTGTGCAGTGCCAACTTTGTTGACACCTAAGAAAGATGGATGCAGAGGAATGTATGTGGATAGTGAGACTATCAAATAGAATGGAAATATAGATTTCCCATCCCTCGCCTTGAGGATATATTGGACTATTAATGGAAGTGAGTTCTAGTTGGTTCTCTAAGATATATTTGCGTAGTGGTTATCATCAAATTCGTCATTGGACTTAGACTTTTTATCTCGTTTAGGCCTGGGCCCTATTCCTTACCCATCGAGAAGTGGATGCCGAGATATTGATGATAGAAGCTTGGTTGAATGGAGAGTTTGAATGGGGCGTGGAGACTAAGAAGGAGGCTTTTATCAGAGATATGGAAAGGGGAGGGAGGTGGAGAAAGTTTGAAGAAGAGGAAGAAGAAATGGCTCTGCATTTCGAGGTCTTTCTGTTTGAAATTTTAGTGGATGAACTCTTAGGTGAGTTTTATGTAAATTAGAAAAAAAAAAAATAGCAAGTAGTTTTTGGGAAAAGCCTCACATCCAGCACCCCATTAGCGGCAACGAACGTTTAGCTTCTGTTGAATAAAAGGGAATCGCATGTAAACATATTACGGTATATAAAGCAGCTTTTTAAACCATTAATTAAAACATGTAATAGTTGTACTAAAATTATTAAAATATACGAATTAAAATTTCATCGGTATGTAAGTAAGATAATTATAATTTCTTACTTTTCTTACTTGGGAGAGTCTTGAATTGACGATGAGGAATATAGGTAATTTCTTGTTCTTATGAGAGTTAAATCTGAATTGAAATAGTGATTAGTTTGGGTATTATATGATTTAAAAAATACTTTTCATATATATATGAATGCATCTCAAATATATATATCTGTAGCGATTAATAATAACTTATGTTAATATAACAAAATTTTGTTTAATATAACATACTTCTATATAATGTAACATAATTATTTGATGTAACAAACTTTTTTGTTTAATGTAACATATTTTTTACTAATATAATACACTTTTGTACATGCTTACAAAATTATGTCACAGTAAAAAAAAAATCTATTTATTAGACAAATAATGGTTATATTAGACAAAAAATTGTTACATTATTATTGTAAATATGTAAGTTGAACACAGAAGATATATTTTTGTTTTAATCAGAAGAGTTATTATTCCAATGCATATTTTAATTAATTTGGTAAAGTCGTCCCATGGTTTAATGATTATAAATTTTCCATTCTCATAATTCCCCCTTAAAAAAAAAAATTGGAAGGGTTGAGAACTTGAAATCCTGATATAAATGAAATGACCAAAACACCCTTTTCGCATGTAGGCTGCTTTGGAATGTAAATGGGCCTTTAACTTTTCTACATGATATGAGTGGGCCCCTTGTCCTCGAGAAAGTGGCTCAAGTCAGAACTAGTTTTTAAATGTCATTGCCTCTTGAAACAATAACATGACCAATGAAAATTGAAAACGATTTTTTTATTTATTATATTTTTGCAATGGGGAATAATTATATTACGGAATTGTTGAGTAAAGAGAGGAACAAGAGTGGCTTCTAACTTGACGGTATGGTGTCAATCCAACAACTGCCAGTAATTAATTAATTCATACACCCGGAAATCCACCTACTTTGACGTGTAGGTAATTTAATATATTTTGACCTACAAATATGAGAATTTTACAATTATTTTAAAATGTTAAGATTTACAATTAAAACTTAATGAGTACTCTAATATCTAAGCATGACAATTGACAATGCACAAGGATTAAGGATATCACGTGGTAAAGAATTTTACAATTATTTTAAAATGTTAAGATTTACAATTAAAAATTAATGAGTAATATCTAAGCATAACAATTGACAATGCACAAGGATTAAGGATATCACACGATAAGTAAAATTCGTGAATGTACATTCCTTATAACTATATATATATATATATATATATATATATCCATAAACAAAATAAAGAAACTTCGCAAATTGCATGAGATTCATCGAGATCTCAAACCACAGTTTTTGAGGAAGTATCTAAGGTAAAGAAAATTCAACCATTAAATTTATAGCAAGAAAACATTTTTTTTTATTATTATTATCCATTTTTATTGAATCGTTTTAGTATTTTATTTTTGCAAGTTCAAACGGATCTCTTATAAGCGTGTTCCACATTTTTATTATTTGAGTTAAGTCTCAAAAAATTTGAATAAAAAACTATATTAAGATTGTAATAAAAAAATAGAAAAAAAATTAAAATACAAAACTATTTAAAATTATATATATAGTTTACCATAAAAAACATAAAACAAAATAAAATATTTAATATCATGTATTTTTCATATCAATTAGTTGTTGCGTGAATAAAATGAGAAATAAAATGAATAAAAAATATATAGAAAAATAACTTATTAGCTTGGCTTTTGTTTTAATTTTATTCAATGTTTTTCCTGTCACTTTCCTTTTTCTGACTTTTTATATAAGAGCTTATTTTCACCAAGATGTATTTTTATCAAAATTCGGGTTTACAGTGGTCGATGACATAAAATTTGCGCTGAAACTAAATTTTAATTGGGGATTTAGTTATCAGAAATTATAAAAATATTAATAATTGAATTTTACACAAATATATAAAAATATTAGAGGAAAGCATGGACAATTGGCAAACAACATATAAGAAAAGAAACAGCAATACAAACTTTACATTTTTTCAATTTTTTTTTATAATTTTAACTCAAAGTATAATTCTTTTTGTGTCTAATGATCGCATAAAAGTATTTATGACTTGACTTACCAGGATATTATTTGTTTATTAAAACACGTTTTCATGATTTAAAGTTTTTTGAGGTAAAATAAAAACATACATTAAGTTTAATATTTAAAGTCGTATTGTCGAAAAATATTTTATTATAAATTCAATTGAAACCTTAATTTTCAATTGAAAACATCGACACAAACCGATCGACAATTCTCAATTGAGACTTTATTTTTAAATCAAACCATAATTGTTGATTGAAACTTTATTTATTGAATCGAAACCTCAATTATTGACTTCACATTTAAAAGATAGAATCTAAGTTGGGATTTGAGGTTTTTATTTAATTCTCAATTAGGCCAAGAATTCAAATCTCAATACACCCAAACAATTCAACAGTCTTTCACAAATGTAAAATAAATAAATTTTATAAATACCATAAATTGAAAATAGTATACTTCATATCACATTGTAATCTTATGTTCTTATAAGAATTCAATTATTACGACTTCATTTAAAAGATAGAATCTAAGTTGGGATTTGAGGTTTTTATTTAATTCTCAATTAGGCCAAGAATTCAAATCTCAATACACCCAATTCAACGGTCTTTCACAAATGTAAATAAATAAATTTTATAAATACCATAAATTAGAAAATAATTATACTTCATATCACATTGTAATCTTATGTTCTTATAAGAATTCAAGTTCAAAAATTGCGTTCTCCATCTCATCTTTTTCTTTATTGAAGGGTTTATTTGTTTGATAATGAACATATGTAATTATTATGTCCACCCAAATAATAATATAAGCCTTTATTTTAGTTATCTATTACAAATTACTTTTGATATGCTTTTATACATTAAGGTTAAAATATAGTCCTTAAATTATCATGAAAAAGCTTTTATTTCTATTACTTATTTTGTTAATGGATCAAAACAGAAAATCTTAATAGAGAAATAATGTTTTGTGAAACATCACTTTCCTAACACAAGAGGGTCTTAGTCCCAAAATTAAAAGCAAGTTTATTCTTTTGAAATCCCCATTTTTGTTCAAATAGAAATTGAGAAATTGAGAAAACTCTCTTTTAGAATTTGCATTCGCAATTTGAAAGAACGAAAACCATTTATAACCATTTAGGCCAGGTTTATTATCGCTTTAACTAATAGATTTAAGTTTCGTTTCCTGAAGAATTGTTTATAATTCTGTGATTAAGCATATTGATGATCTTAGGGTTTTATCAATTTTGTTTTATCATATTTACCACTTGAGCCAAACCTCAGCATTATATTTTATAATGAAATTGTATATAAAACATACAATCGCATATGATTTACATATACATTATTTTTACATTGCTGTTTCTGTTATTTTACACTTACGGGTACTGTTTGAAAACCCAACATCCGTATAACACTAAATATCATTATAAATATTATTTTTGTGTTATATTATAAAAATATAATTTTTAAACCATACTTAAAAATATATATTTTATGATTATGGTAATAATAAACAAAGAACATGGGCCTATAAGCTCTTAGGACCGACTCAAATGGTAAAAGTAAAAAAAATATGTGTATAAGATGTTCTATGCTTGAGTTTCTATAAGAACTCAAAGTTTTTATAAGAATAAATTACTATAATAATATAATCGAGAGTGATTAGATGTGAAGTCATGGACTCAAATAGTGAAGTGGTAGAAAAGTCGGACAAAAGGACATTCACTATTATTGATTCTTGTAATTCTAAGGAATTGGCATGGAGCTTCAGCGCTACGGACCTGTGCCGTGTTTTACGTATTTTGGTATTAATTAAATTCAAAACAATGAATTAAAATGTCGAGGAATTAAATAGCATGGAATTCTGGAGTTATACTGCCATGTGCAGCGATAGGGCTGCTCACGGGACTCGGAGATTCCGACCCCGACCAGAATCTTGTCGAAGAACCGGAGCCCAGAGAAAAATCCGTTGAAACTTTGACTTTTAAATAAGATTACATTAAAGTAATTTTCTTTTGGGACAGTTCCGGATCTTAAGCAATATCCATCCCGAGAACCGTCCCGTCCCGAAAAACCGAAACTAGAACCGGGAATATATATATATATATATATATATATATATATATATATATATATATAACATGAAGACAATTATTAAAAGTGGTTTAATTTACATAATTAATTTGTAGCATTAAAGCTATTAAACTTTGTTTTTGTCACATGATCACTATGCTTATTATTTTATTTCACAAAGTTAGGACTTGTAGGCCAACTCAAATAACTTTGTCAAATATTTTTACAAAATTATGTATTCATTTTAAATTTTGATAATAATAAAAAATAAATTCATATCTCAATTCTAATATATTGGAGCTAATTATGTATAGGCATCGGGGGTGAGCTCTAAATGACTTCTTGCTCTAACACAATTACACTTGAATTAATTAATTGCTAATTAAAATGTATTAAATATGAATTGTAGTATATTAAATTGAGTGATGAATCAGGTTTTTTTTTTTTTTCTATCAAGTTAATATGAATTGATTAAAATTTAAAATTGTTAATTTATATTATGATTATTTCAAATCCTTTCACCCTATAAATATTTTGGCTCCACTATTGCATGCGAGGTCTTATTTACATTTTGCAATTTTTTTGTTTATAGATATAAAAATTACTTTGTAATAAAATAAGAAGGATGCAATGAAAAAGAAAGGGCCAAAATAAAGAAATGGATTCCCGATATTGTGTAGAGGCGATAAAGATTTAATGGGAGTACAATTGACAGCTTATTCTAATAATACGATCTGACGACTTTTATGATTCATTTTAGCTCTCACTTGAAAGCTATTACAAAGTAAAAAAGGAAGTTTTTGGGTAGTTAGGTCAACAAATTGGCTCTCTTGCGAGAAACGGGCACAAAACCACAAAGCTACCATTCTAAGTTTATAACCAAACCCATCTCTGACTCCCTCTCTCCTTCGTTTCTTGATTTCTTCCCCTCTTTCACGATTTGCAAAAGCTAGACCCACTCTTTTAAACACACCATCTCCATTGCAGCGTCATCCACTTCCTCAAGCATTTCGCTCACCCATCCAGTCGACGCACCCCTATTGTTTATTCAGAAGCGAGTTCGAGGCCACCTCCGCGTGAGTTCGGTCGTGTTCGTTAGATCGGCCCTTGTCGTCGCGCCGAGGTTGCCTCCACCGTGTCTCGGATGCCACCAACCTTTTTGGTTTGTTTAAGCCCGAGAATTGAGTGATTGTTATTGGTATTATGTGTTTTAGTGGTTTTGTTGAATATTGGTTGTGGTGTTATGGATTGAGCGGGCATGGGTGAATGTGTTGGGGTCAGTTTTGTAAATTGCTTGTTTGAACTATTTATATGTATTTATGTAACATATCGCATATTAATTAATGGCGATCTGGATCTTCCAATCGATGGCGAAAAATACGGCTGGTAGAAGACGATCACATCTCAAATGATCAAATCTTGATGATCCGATCATCATCCTTTCACGAACCCTCCTATTGTTACGGAGTTCTTCACGAGCCCAGTGTAAAAGAAAGTCAGTACATTTGAACCTCGGCTCAAAGAAACCATAATCTGTATTTGTTTGGAAAATTATATGAGATATTGGTTGATTAGAGGAAATGAAAGCGTAAGGCGACTTGTATGTAGTGTAGGAGGAAAGATTATTTGGCAAAAATGATCAAGGTACTTCGGGTTTATGGAAACACTTGAGAGAGAGGGCTTGTAGGAAATTTCCACACAAAAAGGGTGTGAAGCTCACAAGGTAAATGGAATGCAATCTTTGTTGAGTTTACTTCAAGAGTACTAGTTAGGAGGATAGCACAGGTAACTTTGTTGGCGATTTGATCAACAACTAGTTAGGGAAGCTGGTGAAAATGATCATGAGAATGATTGCCTTTTTCGTTTTGTTTGAGGAGGATGGGGTTTAAGGAGTTTTGCTGCGAGAATTAGTGTGCCTCAGTTTAAAATTCCATCCTAGGCACTCTATTGTGAGGGATTGTTTTTCTTTGTTTGTGAAGAAAGAAGGAATGGCTGATAACATATCATCTCATTTATTTGTAGAGTTTCACCAGACGACTACCCCGACATGGACTAGCATTCAAAATTTGTCTTATATATGTTTATTTGTTCATTTCATTGATTATAATGGATGTATAAGAGCTTTTGAACTTTTATTGTAATTAAAGTCATTACGGAGTTAATATTGGAAATGCTATTGAGTTTTGCATGAATGAATGGGGTTTGAGAAAGTTGATGTGCATTCGCATTGACAATGCATCAAATAATGATAAAAGCTACTTGGGTTGAACTGGTGAAAAAAGGCTTGTGAGAAAAAAGTGTTGTACCTTTGAGCGAAACATTTTCATGTAGTGTTGCGCTCATATCTAAACTTAATTGTCGGAGATGGCATTGCGAGTAGTTGAGGGGTGCTATTCAAAAAATTAGAGGTGGCAAGTGAAATGGCAGAGGCGATTCTAAAGAGATGGAGTATCATTTAAGGTATGTGTTGAAGGCTTAAAGCTTGACATATGGATCTTCATTGCAATTAGATTGTCTACAGATGAATTTAAACTTGTTGATGCTATACCAGCGCTATAACAAAATATCAAAAAGCATTTGATAAGTTGGAGGGACCAAGGAACAAGGTTTTTGAAGGAGTTTAGTTCGGACGTGCCCGCGAGAGGCGGACATGGCATGAAATTTTGGCTCGTTCTTGAAAACTTTTATGAGGGCAGCACTAAATTTTCTGGCTCATCCTTCCACCTCTAGTGTTTATTTTCACGAGATTATTGATTTTTGGAAAGAGTGGAGCTTCATGAAAATGAAGTAGAGATCAATGGTGTCGAAATGGGTATGGAAATGAGGCATAAATTCAACAAATATTGGGGTTCTCTTCGGTCGATAAATCTTATGCTTTTGTAGCGGTAGTGTTGGATCCTAGATATAGCTTAAATATCTCAAGGTTAAAGCACCTTGAGGCATTATGGAGAGGAATTGGCTGAAAATTTGGTGAAAAGGTTATAAATGCTTTCTAAAATGGATGGAAGTATGGATTGATTATAGAAATTTAAATGAAGATGAAGATCAAAGAAGATGATTTCTTCTACTGTGGTGAAGAAAAGTGATGATTTCTTTTGATGGTAGTGATGTACTTATGTTATTAGTTTTTGTTGAATTACTGGAGAAAGAACAAGAGTTGCAGCTTTGGAAGGGAGTTATGGATAGGTACTTGGAGGACAAACTTGAAAAAAGCAGAACTAATTTTTGTGATCTTCTAAAGGCGGGTGAGAGGGGTAAAATAAAGGATTTAAGTATATCCTTCTTTGGAAAATGTAACAAGGGATGTATTTGTATCCGACATGCTGGCGACATAAGATCACACATTTTACTTGGGGGAGGAACTTTTAGATAAATTTAGGAGTTCTTTAACACTATTACAGCTAAAGATTCTCATATATACCACAAAGATTGATTTGAAACTCATTTCAAAACCTATTGAAATTGAAAATTAGTTCGAACCTTGATGATAATGAATCGGGATTGATAACAAATCTTGTAAATTTGAATTTCACTTTTACTTATTTTTATTCGTTCATTTACAACTTACTATGTATGGTTCAATTACAATTTTTCGAGAATGATATTAATGGCTAGCTGTGTAATGTGTGCGTGCTGTGTGTGTATTACAAGATCAAATATTCAACTTCCAACTATAGTTGGCAACTAAATGAATGGGAGTATTAAATTTTATAAGGTAATATTTTGTTTTTTTATTACTCTTTCATCTTAGAAATTTATGTCTACATGATTAACACGTTTTCATCTTAGGTTGTCCTTCTACAGTGGAGGAAGAAAAGGGAGGAGTTGTAGAAGAGATAATTAGTGGGTTTTGGATTTTTCGTTCTTTGTCCCGGGACGGACCTTTGAATGATTATTATATGATTGTGTTGTCCCAGTTGTATTTTTTTGTTATATTAATTTGCCTAATTTTAGCAATTGCTTAAGTAGTAATTCTTTACCAATGTTTGTATTGGTCATCTTTAGCTATTCCTTAATATTTTAAGTAATTGTTTACAAAATATAATTATTTGCTATTATGGTTAACACTCACTCGGTGAGAGCAAAGCCAACTTGTGAGAAAAGAAGCAGAACCAAGGCTCAAATAGGCATTATGAAGGATACAGAGCAGGTAAGCACACAACTCGGTCCCGTTACGTTTAACATTTCTGTATCCTTTTCTGCACTTCAAAGTTTTTTGTTTTAAGGTAATGGAACTCGTTTGCGGTATTCAACTATTTGACAAAACAAAATTAATACATTGAGTTTGAAAGATACATAACTAAGGAATGATAATGTATTGTACAAAAGGTTTAGGCACGAACTAGCTTGGCGGTTTGAAGAAAGTAAATTGAAAAAAATCTCCGATCTCATAACGGAAGTTCGTCAGGCAGTTTTCTCGTCCCAAAAATCCCGATCTACATCCTGTCACATCCAGGGGCATTTTGGGGCGGGATGGGGTGGGGTACAGCCTATGGGAATGGTGCGGATCTTTAAAAAAATCCCGGGCGTGGGGGTGGGGCGGGGTATAATCCGTCGTCCGTCCCATGAGCACTTTGCGACACCATCTCCTTTCTCACAATTGCCAATTTCAATTCGTTTTATTGAAAATTTACTTTACTGTTTTCAGCCCCCCATGCATTCATTCCCAATTTACTCTCCCTTTAAAATCTTCAGGCCCCTTATCAAAGTTTGCTACGTATTTATAGTTGCAAAATTTTAATTAATTTTATTAAAAAAATAAAAAATAAAAGGAAAACTTCAATGTTTTAGTTTATTGATTTAAGAATAAGTATAAAAAAACAAAAAAAATGTAAAATTCAGATTGCAACGGTTTATAGAACACAAAATTATGTTTCAAAATATGATAATATTTATGTATTATTTTAATAATTTCTAGGTATTATCACTAATATTAAAGTACTATCATAATAAATAATATCAGTAATACCTATATTTTATCAGCTATAATTATCTTTGTAATCATATTAAAATATATATATTTTGTATTATTTATATCTTCTTTATAATAATTCTCATATCAATAAATTGAAACTCAAGTTTCCCATGTAAATAAAGAAAGAGGGAACATGAATGGTTTGTTTGAATTTTCCAAGAATCCAAACAGGACCTCAATACCTAGATGCCCTTAATGCACTCCACTGACCCAGTACACATGATATTTTCAAATATGCTTAAGAAATGGATCTCGAGGACACACTAGACAGTTTTTCTCTATATTTCTTTATTATTCCATGTTTTTTGCGACTTTATTCGACGATTTAAAAAAAATTATAAATCTTATTGTTATTGTTATTACAAGATTTATTTTATTTCTATACCCCATTTTCTGGCAGCCTAGCAGAAAAAATAGGATTTTACACGCAGACAAAAGGAAGATTTATTTTTATTTTTGTTTTCTCAAATTAATATTATATCTAGTAGTCATTTGTTTTTTTATTCTCTAAACAAAGACTTATAAAAAAGTAACCTGATTAAATGAATTTTGGTTAATTTTGAAATCTGACCTTCATCAATTTTTAATGTAAATATAAAAGCAAATATTTTCGTTCAAAATGGATTAGATTAATAAATTTAAGGTAATTTACTCTTTTAACAAAATATGTCTATAAAAAATATGTTTTCATCTCGAATTAATTTTTTAGATGAAAATTGAAAACCATAAGTATTGCTTTTTCCTTTTATGCTGTCCTCTTTGTAGCTTTGAAAATGGTGTGATCCCATAACTTCCCTTTTCCATATACTCTTTTTGGTTAGCGTAATCAAAACGATGAGCCCATAGCTTTCCGACTTCCAAATATATATATAGAGAGAGAAGGTCACCGCTTTCTGAAGTGCTTATTTGTAGTTCAAATCCAAATTGATTCATCCCTCATTTCCGAATCTTTTTTCTTTTTCTTTTTTAATTTTCTGAGTGTGTGTATTACAGTGAGAAGAGAATGAAGAACGAACAAGCTCAGTTCTATTCGGAATTTCTCTCTCCTGACTTGAACCCATATGGCACTGTTCCTCATTTGCTCTTCTGGGTTCTTCTTTGGTTACCTCGTTAATGGCATTTGTGAGGTACTTTCTCTGTTTGGTTAGCAAGAAAATGAAAGAAAATTGGTTTTGAAGAAGGGTAGAAGCTAGGGGCTAGTTGGGTGTATTGTGTTTGTTTGTTTTGTTTATTTTTGTGCCTTAATGGGTGAGGAAGCAGAGAGAGATGCGAACCTGAGCTTGCCTAGTTTGTTTCATCCTGTTTGGTTTCTGAGAAAAGAACTGAAAAGAAGAAAATGTGTAAAGTAACAGAAACTTTTCTGCTGTTTGGTCACCGACTTACAACCAACTAATTCTGGAAAGAGTCAGCTTTCTGTTTTTCCAGTTGTTTCTATTTTCCTTTGCTTTCCTCCTTTTCCTAGCAGCCAAACAGGGCTCATAATTAAATTCCCAAGAAAATCATTTCCGTTTTTTAAACATCTTTAATCCTCACCTGCTTCAAAATTTTTCGTCATGGAAGAACTCTTTATGGGTTTATCTGATCTTGCGTGGGACCCATTTTGTCTGTTAGCTTACAATGCTGCGAAACAAATGAGGTACACAGGGTTTCTACAGAATCATGAAAATACTGCCATTCTGAACTTGATGCCCTTGAATTCCTTGAAAATTTCCTTTTTAAAAAAAAAAAAAAAATTGTAATTCTTTTCTTAATTGATGACTGTGAAGATCTCAATATCTAACAATTTCATCTGTGTTTTTTTTTTCTTTCTATTGCCCCTAATTTCAGGAATACTTATGTACAACAGGCTCAATTCAGGTCAGTTCTGCACATGTGATCTGCTTCATTTGTTTTTTAGCTTTTCAAAATTTTGGTTTTTATTGGGAATTTTCTTTTCAGCTATGGTTGGTACTTTGTTGTTCAAGGACATGTATACATTGTACTGATTTACTCCACAAGGGTTCACCACCAAGCAAATAGTGATCAGGCCGGGAAGGAACTGTAATGACTCTCTGCTTTGTTCTCATGGGTTCTCATGGACTCACCAAAGGGTCTTTGGCCTTTCTTAACTACCCTGCTCAGCTCATGTTCAAATCCACTAAGGTAAATGGAAAATTCCCATTTCATGTTTTCCATTGTAGTTTGAGAAAATGAAAGGAAAATGAGAAAATGACTGAGAAACCAGAATTTTTGATTGTGATGTTCTGTGATACTGACTGAGTTGGGATTTTCTGTTGTACTCCCAATTCCTAGACAAGGGAGAAAAAGGATTAGAAATGTTTACTTATCCTAGCTTTTCTCTGCTACGAAATAAAGTCCACTAATGCTATTTCCATTTCCTTTGAGTTGATTCAAGTTTGAAGGGAATGTGATTGAAGTATTATTATGCATTATTAAGACCCCCATTTCTTCTTATCTCTTGGAAGTCCATAATTTTGGTGATTTAGGTGCTTCCTGTGATGGTAATGGGAGCATTCATCCCGGGGCTAAGACGCAAATACCCTGCTCATGAATATGTATCTGCAGTACTTCTAGTGGTGGGGTTGATCCTCTTCACCTTAGCAGATGCTCAAACATCGCCAAATTTCAGCTTCAGTGAAGGTATGTTTCTGATGGTATCACCAGTGCCTAGTCATGGACTCTTTTTGCGTAACTTGCAGAAGCCATCTTTACCTTAAACCTGACACCACTCAGGTGATTTTCATTTCTTGATATTCTCTTGAGCTGTATTGATAGTGTGATAAAAGTCATTCATGAAATCTTGTGTCATAATTTCTTGATTTCCCATTGACAGATGGAGATGCTCTTCTGCTCAACTGTTGTTGGTCTCCCTTTCTTGATCCCACCAATGCTTTTCACAGGAGAATTGTTCAAAGCATGGAATTCATGTTCTCAGGTGATCACCGAAAAAAAAAACATGATCAAAAGCTAAAATCAGATCACCAAATTTGAAAATGCTGATTTTTTTGTTTATTAATTTCCTTGCAGCATCTGTATGTGTATGGAGTGTTGGTGTTTGAAGCCATGGCAACCTTCATCGGCCAGGTCTCGGTCCTCTCCCTCATTGCGGTCTTCGGTGCTGCCACAACTGCCATGGTACATTCACCCCACAAACTCTTTCCGAATTTCAATTATACCAATTTACACAACAGACTGCTAACCATCATGATGATAAATAGTGACCAGTTGAATATTGGTCTAAGCCTGAAGACTTACATTTGCATTTACATTTTCCACTGAGAATTTTAATTTGGTCACAGGAAATGGTACATTATATTATCACACTTTGAATGCATGAAAGTTAAGATTTGAATTTGAATCAGGTTCTGTAATTGAATTTGATCACAGGTGACGACGGCCCGGAAGGCAGTGACATTACTGTTATCTTATTTGATCTTCACTAAGCCATTAACAGAGCAGCATGGGACTGGACTCTTGCTGACCAGAGTGGGATTCGATACAAAAGCTTTTGCCTGAAAACAAGCCCTACAAGGAAAATACCAGTCACATTGGGATCACGTCCATTGAAAAATGCAGACCATTTACTAGGGTAGTAGAGAGAGAAATGAAGGAAGATGAAAAATGAGACCCATAGTTTGGAAACCATATATTATATGGCTGTTTTTATTGTATTAATTTGTTGTTCTTGTTGGACTCTTTCACCCTTTAATGTGAAGTAGATCACCGTATAAGTGTGTGTGTATATATATATATATATATATATATATATATATATATTTGGATTAAAAATTTTGAGGGGAAAGAAAATAAATATGGACAATAAATATTAATTTTATAATAGTATGGAAGGGAGAATTTGGCTTGACTGCCCAAGCATTGATGGAGCGCGTTGAACATGTGAATGCAACATGCAAGAATAGGAGATGCATGTTTGCCACGTATGGCTCAAACATGAGACCATGACCTTTTACCTATTTTTGCCTTCCAATTTCTATACCACAAAATTGTAATGAAAAAATTACGGGTTATCGTTTTCATATGAGAATGAGTTTTACATTGTTAGATGATGATTTTGCTTTTGAGATATGTAAATTAAAATTTTGTTTGAAAGCCAGAGGATCTTAAGAAATAAAATTACAATTTAACAATGTAAAACTCGTTAACATATGAAATAGACTTTTTATAACAAGGCAAAAATTATCAATATTGCATGGTTCAATATGGTGAGAATGGCGGTAATAAACATGCTACCAGATGACTTAACATTTAAAAAAGATAAGCGCGTAGGGGAAGAGGTTTGAATTCCTAATTAGAAAGCTTCTTGTGTGTAACTAATTGTTTAACTATTAAAAAATTTCAAAAAAAGCATATTCGTGATTTCATGGTTTCATTATCTTATTACGGTGTTTGGTTTGTGTCATTGTTTTATTATGATGTTTATAGCGATTTTATTTGTGTGTGTGGATGATTCAAGCGGATAAAAGCGGGAGACAACAAATATCATCATGTTCTTGACGTGAAGTTATATGTATTGATATGTATTATAGTATTCATAAGCATAAACCAAATTTATCGGTTTGAATCGATTCAATTATGCTTTAGCTTTAAATAACATAATTTGCATCTTCTATGAGGAACACTTATGATTTGATTTTTATGTTTTATATCGATGGTGCCCCAGTTTGAATTAATAAAATTATTTATTTTCGAGCAAGAATTACAAGTTTTAGTTTAAAATAATATATTAAATAATTTTTGCAGACAGTGTAATGGATTAAAGTTGGCAAAATTACTAAGAGTACGTATTGTGTTAAATGATTAATATCCACAGTATTTTTGTTATTAAAATTTTGGATGGTGTTCATTCAATGCAGTTGAAATTTTTTCTCATAAACAAATTAAAGAATGAGGAGCTACCTCACCGTTATTCTTTTCTTGCTTTTCTCATATACTTTATTTTATTTTGTTTTAAATCAAGTCGTTATCTCAATTTAATTATAAGTTACATTATTTTTCGATGATCTTTTAACGGAGACTTGGCGGAGCGTGTGGGCGTGCGTTGGGATTGGGACAGGCTGTAGTGAAATTTGAATTTTGTCAGGATCTTTGGCGGATCATCGGTGAGCTGGGATCATTGCGATCTTGGTTGGCGACGGGTTTTGAAGATATCACTCATACGTCGAAACTAAAGAAAGAAGAAGGGGAGGCCGTGAGGGCTTGCGGCTGGCGCTCCGTGCTAAGGCGTCGGTTTCTTTACGAGAGAAAGAGGGCAGAGGCGGGTAATATGTTGCGTATGTCTGCGTATGAGTGTGCGTACCTTTCATCGATGGGGTGGCCTTGTATTTATAGTTGATGTTCAACCAGTTGGATGGTGATTAGGATTTGTTTCCATTGGATGAGATATTTCTTGTTATTATCGATATCGGATTTGGTGATGGATATAGAAAGAACAGTTTATTTGGGATAATCTTCCTTGCTTAGCCTTATTGGGGATCCCGATTTGATCTTGTCTAATATTGTATTTCTTTCCTTATTGGTGAGGTTTGGTTGGATTTGTGGAATAATATATTATTAGGGATTATTATATTTTTTGTACCTATGGGAGACTTCCCTGTGAATCGGTCTTTTGAGGCCCGATCGAGGTTGAGCTAGAGTACAGGGCGGCACCGGAGAGGCTTGAATGTTGGCGCGAAGGCTGAATGGCTTTCCATTGAGCTTGTCTTTGGGGGTTTAGCGGATGGACCTCAATGTTCGTTGGTTGATCTCTTTCTTGGGCGCAGCGGTGAGCTGTATTGCCTTATTTTTCGAGACCACATCCCGGTTGCCCCCGGCCCTTGTATGTGTGAGCAAGAGGGAGTATGCGTGTCTCGCCCGGATCTGGTTTCCCGTGCTCGCTCGCGGGGCTGGATTAATTAGGGCTTGGTCGCCGTCATTTGTCTTATGATAATGATGACTCTTCGGTTTTCGCGCTCAATTCTCCCACTCCTTTCAGTTTCCTTTTGTTTCTTTCGCAGACATCCTCTGTCTTGTGTGCCTCTGCTGGGACACTTCTCTCTTTTTGCGCTTTTACAGCGAGTTAGGACTTTATTCTATTACTGCTTGATGCCCCGGTCTGTGAGCCTTTTTGATGCGAGAGTCTTTTTTTCTAGTGTCTTTCTTGGGATAGTCTTTTGTGATGTTTACGGGTCCGTGCGTCTTTGTTTTCTTGGCCCAGTATATTTTCTCTGAGGCAAATCCATTTGTTTTTCAGAAACAGTGTGGGTGAGTTGACATGATTTTTGTCATTATCCACTTTCATCATGGGCGGGTCGTTCTTCTTCTACGTATGAGCGGTGCTGCCGGCTATGCGGTTGCAGGCCGAGCGAGCGTATCTCTTGCGAAACCCGTTTGGCGGAGTTGAACTTGAATGCCCCAGTGCCTCATCTTCCCGCCCAGACGAGAGCGAGGGAAAAGTGAACGGTCATACGGGGGTGAATATCTAAAGATCTTCCGTTCGACATGCTTTAAGCGTGGGACCTGAGGTCGGTCCTTCATATGCAGGGCCATCTTAAGCCGAGGCGTTATCGATACTCCCTTTTTGGTGAGATTGTTGGTCCCCACGGCGTTTTGACCCTTTATGTGGTCTTTGTGCCTAAGATGGTGTGTTTCTTCGAAGTGGCCTTCGATAACGGTCTTCGCTTCCCTCTGCATCCCTTCATAAAAGGGGTTTTAGGCGCCAATGTGTGTCTGCTCAGCTCGCGCCCCGATATTTGGGGTATTTTGGTTGATACGCTGGTTTCTTTAGGTGGGGCTGGTATGCACGGCGCCGGCTTGCCCCCTTTATTTATCTTTTTAGCGGGGAGCATGAGGGAGCTTTCTTTCAATTTTCTAGGTGTTCCGCTCCTTTGGTGATTTCGATCTTCCCTCCTCACGGTGTGGAAGGGACGTTACTTCTTCTTGGCGTTGTAGCCGTAATTGGGAGTATGACCCTCACTAGACAAGGGCATACAGGCATTGGGTGGCTTGGACTACCTGAGAATCTTCATGAGTGTTAAGTTACTGTTTTGGTCTAACTTTTTATGTGTGGTCATTGGGTATCTCTGATTACATCTTGTCTACATGCTTCACCGGGTGCTGGTGATCTCGGTGCTGAAGAAGATAGCATGTAGCGTTGGCGTTGGCTGAGTGTCCTTCTCGTCCTTACGCGGAGTTGATCAAGTCGGATGCTCCCGATCCCATCGAGAGTTCGAGTCTACACTCGTCCCCTGGCTGCTGAGGCTACTCACTCTTCCACCATGAAAGTTCCTCCCATTGGGCCCTCCGCTGCCAAACCCACTAGGGGGGAACTGTTGGCCCAGTTGGAGATGGTGTCTCGGAAGCCCCGAAGTGGGAAACGAAAAACCTCGGACTCTATTGAGAAAGATAGGCCGGCTTTGGTCAAAGTTCCGAAGTTGGGGGCATCTTCATCTTCGTCTCTGTATCCATAAATCGGGGACGGGTTGTAAATAGTTGAGTTCGACGGTCCCATTAAGTTGCGAGGCGGAGGTCTCTCTCGGGAGTGGGGCAGGTGGCGAAAGCCTGACCAAGCGATCACGCCATTACCTTGGAACCGCCAGCGAAGAAGGTTAAGTCGCCCCTTCGAAGAGCAGGAAGAGTGAGGAAGATAAGACTTTGGTGGCGGAGGCGAGATTCTTTTCACTTCACAATGCATATGTATATGGCTCGCGGCGACCTTGGTCTCGTCTATTCTTGGGAATTACGATCTTAAGAGGTAAGGTTGCTTGGCCTTTGTTGATGCAGAAAGACTTTGTGCACTGTATCTCTCTGGGGTGCTTTAAGGCGATGAGTTCTGTACCTTGTCATATTTGACTCCATTTTTGAGAGATGGGGTTTCGAGCAAGTTTGGATGATTCTCTTTGGGATGTGATTGACACTTGTTGGAAGGGGCTGGCCGAGGAAGGCTGAGAATGAGCGAGTCATGCTAGGCGCCGGGAGAAGCCTGGGCGAGGGGTGGCTTCCCTCACATCCCGACGGTGAGTTGCGGGTCGGGTGCAGCGTGTGGCAGGAGGCATGTGAGCTGGTGCGATATGGGACATACCACTTCGGCTGGGTGCTCGAGACCGGGTGGGAAACCCGAGGGCGGGGAGTGGCGAGAAGCGGGCCGAGATGATGAGCCCAGGGAGGGGTTGGGATAGGCGAGGCTGAGCGACGGTGAGCTGGGGGACGGGCTGCCAGATCTTTACGTATGAGAACCGGATGGTTGGGGACGACTTCTTACGTCCCAACCGGAGTCTAAGGAAGAGTAACGTGCGATCAAGGCGATCTTAACCGTGATAAGGCAGACGGCTGAAAGCTGGGTGAGCCGTCGCGGGGCCTGCACCGAGGCGATGGGTTGAGCCAGGCATGAACGAGGAGTGCCAGCGGGTTCAGCGTGGGGACCTGTAGGCCAAATCTTTGGTGGCAGCGAGAGACGAGACTATTGAGGCCGAGTGAGGGCTCTTGTCGTGGGTTTTGGGTGGCTCTTTGGGAAGAGTGTGTTGTGCGCTGTCAGGCTCGGGACTTTCTTTGACCTTCCAGGTGGCGAGGGGAGGATGGGGATCGCTCTCTGCTTGATTATCACAGTAAGAACTTGGGTTGAGGCCACTCCCTTCTTCACTTTATTACGCTATTTCTTAGGGTACTTTAATCTCACAAATGCGCGTCTTCGCTGCCCGATGTATCGGCTTTTATGCATTTTTTTTTTTTTTTGTTGTTGGGCACGGGCCCCAAGAAACATATCTTAACCTTGTCCTTGATGAATACTCATTTTGCACCTCATTTCTTTCGCCTCTATATTGCTTTCTTGACGCTCTTCTTAATTTGTATCGACTTCTTATGCACGTAGTGAATTAGGCGCTGAGTTGAGGTGTTATTTGCTCAAGCCCAGTCCCACTTGAGGCTTTGAGGGCTCTGGGGCCTAAAATGCTTTGCGGGCGACGCTGGATACATGGCCTTAGGTGACAGGTTGGAGCTCATCAATGTAATTTCTTCGAGGCTGATCGGTGATTGCTTGGGTGAAGCAGAGCTATTTTGCATGTTTATGTAGAATGTTTGACTCAGTGGCAGAAACCCGCTCGAATCAGTTGATTTTGGGTGCAATGACTCTGGCTGCGCCGGCTATGTAGAATGGTTGAGCTCGTCAATGCCGAGCTCTTTGGGCTGCCTCCGTCGGTGATTACTTTGGTCGAAAGAATGACTCCTGGGCTACATGGCACGTGTGGAATGGTCAGGCTCGTCGATGCGGAAATTTCTTCCGTGCTCTGTCGGAGTTGATTTGTCTGAGTTGGAAATGACTCCTGTGCATGGCACAGTGTGAAGTCGTTGGGTTCGTCAATCTTTGACTCTTGTGCTCATCAGCGACCCGATTTGCTTGAATTGAAATGACTCATAAGTTTGCATGGCACGTGTAGAAATCAATTGGTTAGTGGCTCTTATTCAGCATGCTCCGTCGGTGATTTACTGAATTGAAGTAGCTCTTGGGCTGCGTGACACCATGCAGAATGGGTGAGGCTCGTCAATCTCTGGCTATTGGCTGACTCACATCAGGCTGATTTGCTTGGTGAAGTAATGAAGCTCTGAGGCGTGGCCTGTAGAGTGGGGGCTTCGTCGAAGTGAGCTCTGCGGCGGGCCGGGGCGGCCGTGGCCGAGTGGCGATCTGGCTGGGTGTCGACTTCCTCTCGGGTAGCGTGACGTGCGAGTAAGAGCCGAACCGTCAAGTGGCTGTTTGGAGCCCGGCGTGGCGGTGGCGATGTAGCATCTGGTGATCGACTTCCTCGGGGCCGCGTGACACGTGCGGTAGGCCCTAGATCAAAGTGAGGCTGGCGGAGCTGCAGGCGGCGTGGCCCGGTGGCGATGGCTGGTGATCTGACTCCTGGGTGGCTTGGGCTTTGTGTGCGAAGTGGGCAGACTCGTCGAGAAGTGAGGCATTGCGTGCGACCATTCGACCCCGATTTTCTTGGAAGGTGCGAACATCTTTAATGCGTTTATGGAGAATTTAGGTGGAGCGTTAAGTTGACTTTTGAAGTAACTGCCTTCTTATAAATGGCGGCCTCATTGCTATGGAGTTATACTTTGGTCAGCTGCTAGGTGGCAAATGCGGGCGGATGAGCGTCGAGGAGGCGTCTGGTTGTCTTTCTTGGGGATCCACACGGTCGATTTGGTCTGTTGGACTTGTGCTTGGCTGGGAGTGTGTTTTCCCCAGTCTATGGTCATATTATTACAGCTAGTCTTTGAGAATGTGACCGGTGCATTTCTTACGTCACCTTCTCCATTTTACGCTCTTCTTTCTTTTTTTTTTTTTTTCTCCTTTCTCCTTACTCCTTCTTTTTCATCTTCCACATCTCATTCTCCCTTTTTTTGTTTCTTACCACTTTAAAACTCCTTCCATCCATTTTTCTTGTTTTTCCTCTTCTTCCACATCTGTTTCTCCACTTCACTTTAAAACTCCTTCATCCCTTTCTTAGTAGCCTCTCTTTTGCTTCGGCTTTTCTTTAGTTTTTCTTCTAGTTTTTTGAGGACATAGCATCTTGAGTGCTTCGAATGTAATCGACTGACACTCTGCGATTAGCCAGCTAAATGTAATACGATTGGAATAAAGAAGGAATTTTCCTTTCGTCTATGAGCTTTCATTCTATTGCATGTAATTTTAGGCATTATATGTGGAGAGTTGTTTGTAGCGATCTTGCCAGATAACAGGAGTAAATGGTCGAATCAGATTAGCGAAAATTGATAAATCTCCATTTAAGATTACAAACCAAAATTTCACTTGATAGAAGCGTTTAAGATATTCGCATTCCAAGCATGCGTAAAATTTTTCCCTCCCTGCATTTAGACTCGTAATTGCAGTCGACGACTCGAGATATGATGTAGGGGGCCCTTCCCAGTTGGGGCCCAATTTCCCATTGCCTAGATTCTTCCTTGCTGGCAGTAGCTTTTTAAGACAAATACGGCATATACAGCCTCACAGGTTTTACTTTTTGGTTGTAGTACCTTCCTTTGGTATTGTAATGCGTCTTAGAACTTGCTTGTTTTTCATCTAAGAGATCAAATTTGAAGCCGGAGAGCCTCGTCATTGTGCTCCAGCTAACTGCTAACTCGATCCACTGGGGTTTTTTGGTCGTCTCGGCAGGGACTCACTCGCGCCCCAGATGTGTCTTTGAGGCTAGGTGACGAGTTTCTCGGGTGGGTGACCCACCGTGTTGTCTGTAGCCCTTAGCACCTCGGGTGGGTATTCTGCCCACTTTCCTTTGAGATCTTCAATTTGGTCTTGGCAAGGGTTCGATGGTGACTTCGGCCTGACCGTTAGACTGCGGATGTGCTGGAGACGAGTAGTAATTCTTGGTCGAGCTTGGCACGAGAAATCTACGGGTGGCATTGTCGGTGTTTTTATGTCCGACACGGGGCTCTTGGGATATAAACTGCATATGATGCTTCGCCACACAAAATTCGCGTATCTTATTACACGTGGTTGTGGCTAAAGGCTCGGCCTCGGCCCATTTGGTGAAGTAATCTGCGTGGCGATGATGAACTTACATTGGCTGCTTACGAGGGGCAGAGGTCGACTATGTCGAGGCCCATTGTTGGAAGGGCGGGGCTTGTGATTGGCGTCGGGGGCTCGAGGTGGGAGGGCGTGAGATCTTGGCGTGCTCCTGGCAGATCTTGCATTTCTTGACTAAGTCGGTTGCATCTTTTAGTATTGTAGATGACGATGTATCCTTGTCACCAGAGACCTTTCACACTTAAGGCTGAGCTCGATCTTGTTTCGCATATACCCTCGTGTAGAACTTCCCTTGCTTACTTGTATTCAATGTTTTTCACGATACACTTGAGGATTGGTCGAGAAGAAAGCCTCGCTTATCCTGAGGGCTTCCCTTATGATTAGTGAACTGGCCGGGACCTCAGATCTTGTGCAGGCGCTTCCTTTGGGTCGTCGGGTAGACCCCCGTCTATTATATAGTCCCAAATGGGGTCCGTCGACTATTTCCGGACCGGACCCGGCTGGGCAACCTCCGCATCCCTTGAATGCGATGGGGCTGCGGTGTCGGCAGTGTCGTCGGTGAAGTCTTCTTGTAAAGTATCTTCAGCTTTTGAGGCGTCGACTCGGGGGTACCAGGGACATGTGAGCTTTGAACACGTATGAATTTTTTAATAAATCTCGTACCTTTTTGGAGATATAGGATCATCCTTCCCTTTTAGCCTCGTAGGTGTCTTCTATTTGTCTTACTACCGGTGTAGTCGTAGACCTTTGGGTGACTTCAGGTGAATGAGGCGAGGTGGGGCTGCTAAGCGTGGCCTCGTACTCGACCTTACCGTTGATGGAGGCTTGGAATCCCGGGCTGAGTCGCGTACTCTATGTGCATTCCTTGGGAGAGGTCGGGGATTAGACACGCTCCGCTTCCACCCCATGTTCCCGGGCTCCATCTCTGAGAGTTTCCAGGGCGGGGGGAGGTCATTTATTTGTGAGCATTCTGATGAGGTTCCACCGGGGTGAACTCCATGATGAAGTCGGCTAAGACACGCTTTTATCGCGGTTTTTGGCGGTTTGTGTTGATGTCGAACTCACTCATTTCCCATGGCCCACTTCATCGACCTTTCGGAGACTTGGTTTTATGTAACACTTTTGCTTCATCGAATTCCAGTTGGGACTGGTGTGAGGGCACGGAGTAAGGCGACCGGAGTTATTTGCGGTTACAGGCCGAGTCGTTTTTCTCCATCCTTGGGTATCTTTCCTCCGCTCCTCTCAAAGCTAAAGGCGCAATGGCCAAACCAGTCACATACTCGCTCTTTGTCTCACGACGAGGACATCACTGAGGTCGAGAAGTCGATCTGACCAGGTATGAGATTGAGGAGCTCCCGATAGGACTTACTAGAATGGGAGGGAGGGAAGGGATAGGCTTAAATATATTTTCAAAGTTGCGAAAATGCTTATCGCATAGCATCCATTGTTGAGCCTTCTTCGGGACTTGGAAGAAAGGGTGGCATTTATCATACTGGATAAGAATCGAAGCAAGGCGACAATCCTTCACTATCGGTCTTGAACTACTTTATACTTGACGAGCATCGAGTCTGACCTTTATGCGCTGTTTGGATTTGCTTCAATTCCTCGGCAGTTGACTATGAAACCCGAGAATTTCTGGTGATACTCAAAGGCACATAGGTAGTTCGGTTCATGTTGTAGTTTCTCTTCAAGATCTGGGCAACGAACCGGATAAGGAAGCGCGGGCCGGCGAGAACGATTTTCTGAAGCATGTCATCGCCATACTTGTGCTGGCGGATTTACGAAACATCCGATTCGCGACCTCGTGTAGCTCTGGCGTTTTTGAGCCGAACGGCATGCGATAGCAATAGGTTCCACTGTGGCCCGTGACCGAGCGGCGTCTTTTCTTGGTCACCTGGTCCTCGCGATCCCAGTTGTAGTGGACGGCATCCACTCCATGAGAGTTCATGCGGTGGCATCTGATAAGTCAATTCGGCGGCGGAGAGCATCGCTGGGCGCGACGTTGATGTCGGTGAAGTCGATCTGCAGTCGCCATTTCTTGGATTTGCCTTTTGTAGTCTGACATTGGCTAGCCATTTAGGGTATTCTACTTCCCTGATCGCTCCTGCCTGTAGGAGTTTGTTGACTTCTTCGTTGATGGCTTTTTGTCTTTCTGGCGCGAAGCTCCTCCTCTTTTGTTTGATTAGAAAGCCCAAGGGCTGGTGGAAGCGTTCAACCTATGGGTATTCTGTGGATCAATTCCTCCCATGTGCACACGCGCTTCCATGCGAAGACGTCTCTGTTTTGTCTTAAAATGAATGAGGAGGTTTTGGTCTTCGTAGTTTAGGCCGGGTATAGGCGAGATGTTGGTCGTCATCAAGCGGTACGGTTCAGTTCTTCGAGGGAGCCGGGTCGAGTGAGTACCTGGAATCACGCATGTCGAGCACGTCCCGCGTATATGTTGTCGACCGTTTTTGTTTCATGGATGTAGGCGCATTCCTAGCCATTCGGCCCCGGTCTCCTCGAACAATTTCCTACCTCGTTTACAGGCCCAGGGGGCTGATCCATCATGTGATATGCGGAAGGGATGGCTTTTATTGCATTGAGAGAAGGTCACATGACAACATGTTATAGCGGGACGGGGCGTCTGACGAGGAATCTTTCCGTGGTAAAGTAAACATGGGGAATCCCGATGTGAGTACGATTGTATTGAGCCTAGAGGTAATACCTTTTCCTTGAAGAACCCCCGTAGAGGAGTATTGACGAGTTCTAGTTTTTCCCTTCCGATGCCCATTTTATCAAAGGCTGATGCGAAGATGATATCGGCTGAACTCCCGTTGTCGATTAGCACACGGTGAACTGTTTTGTTGGCCCTGGCCCGTGCGAACTACGATTAGTGCGTCATAGAGTGTTGGCTCCCTCTAGATCTGAGTCAGTGATGGATAGTAATGGGTCGGTAGTTTGAACCAACTGCTCTGTCGACTAATGCTGCGTAGATGGGCACTTCCGGTGAGCTGGATTCCCCCCTCCTCCACGAGAATCCTCTGGGATTACAGATTTCACAGGGATTGTTGGTGGCTGATGGGTCGTCTGCTTAGGCGAGGTGGTTCTTGGGGCGAACTTTGGTTATGAGCTTGATTACGGACGATTTTCGGGGGGGATATGTGAGTGCTCAAAGAAGCTCTATCGAAGTACTCTATTTCTCTCTCTTGAGCTGTGTGCGATCGTCCGTTCGTGTCAAGTAGTCCCTATGGAACTCGCAGTACTTGGAGTTATCTCTCGTTGTAGGGTCTGACTTCATTTGGGTTAGCCACCTCGGGGTACTTTCGTTTCGTATCTCGCCCGGAGACTTTGTGACAAAGGGCCGTTAAGAGGTGGCATGGCCCGGCGAGGCTGCGTCGTCGTCTTTGGTTGCGATGGACCCACAGATGATCTCTACGGGGGTTTCACGCGCGCTTTGGAGATCGTTCTCCATTTTTCTTTGGAGATCCTTCTTGAGGTAGAAACTGTCTCTTGGGGCTCGTCCTCGTCGTTTATGCGCCTCGCTCTTTTCTTTGAGTGGAAAAGAGCTCTTTCTTGGATATGAGGGCCTCTTCGCCATTAATATATACCTATAGCACTGCGAGCACCTGCGCCATGCTTGTTTGGGGATTTTTTGGAGGATGGAGAAAACATTGAGTCTTTATTTGAATCCTAAGCCAGCAATGAGCAACGATGATCGCGAATTTCTAGATTGGTATATATCTACCTTTAGAGACTCGGCATTGAATCATTGGACATAAGCCTCGGGCTTTCTTGCGAGCCTTGATGGAGTGAGTAGATGATAACTTGGCTTTATCGTCACGATGAAGTGAGAGACGAACACAATGGATAACTCGAATGAGGAGATTGATAGCGGTGGAAGGCTATTGAACCCGCGCCAAGGTGGGCCTTTTGGGGGTGATAGCGAAGCTACATCATAGCTGGATCTTGATACCCATCTGACTCCATTTGGTTTTTGGTAAGTGTTAACGAGATGATCGGCGGGATCTGCTAGTACCGTTGAGCGGCTTTCCACCTATGGCATTCGAACTTGGGTGCGGAAGGAAGTGGAGTACCTCCGGGCTGTAGGGTGACTCGGTTTGTTGTACCAAAGGTGTCTGAGTGTCGGGGAGCCGTTCTTTCACCACCTCCTTTGCAGTAGGAAGGCTGCTTTGCTGGAGGCTTTTGAACCTCTTGTTCCTATGATTGTTCCCTGGCTCGCTGGCGGGGATGGGCGCAATTCTCGAGTCCCCGGCCGTGCTCTCTAAGTGTTGCTTCGTTGCCTTCCCCTCCAGGGGCTAGATGTGGTCCGTGCCCCCGGGCTCGGCTGGATTCTGCTTTAGTTTCAGCCATTCGGGGAGTACCGATATTGTGTTGTCCTTCATGGGGGGGAATATCATGGCCTTCCTGAGTTTGTCGCGCCTCCCGTGGTCGTCGGTTTATGCAGTGAGTTGTTAACTCTTACGTCGGGCGGCGGGATTGGTAAAGCGAAGTGCCTCCACCTAGATCCGTGTTAGCTGCATTGTTTCTAACACGTCGGAGGGTCGGTACTGCGTTGCGGTTGATCTTATCCTTGGAGGATTAGCGTTACTCTTTGCTTGTGTTAAAGTCGTTACCATCCGGTAACTAGATCGGTTATATTGTAAAGGCGTCGTTCCCATAGGCCAGCGCCAATGATGATGCTTTTGGCGGGTAGGCTGGAGCATGTGTGTGGGCGTGGATTAACGGGTCGGATAGAAAGAAAGACTGCGGTGGGGAATTTGGGTTTGTGGGATCTTTGTGAATCGTCGGGCGAAGTAGGATCATTTGCGATCTTGGTTGTATGAGGTTTTTGAGATATCTTTCTCTGCCCAGCGAGAAGGGGTCGGCGAGGCCAGCCCATGGCCGCCTCCGATGACACTAAGTCGGTTTCTTTTCGAGGAGAAAGAGATTAGCAAAGGACCCGAGGAATATGTTCAGCATGTCTGCGTATGAGGTGTGCGTACCTTGTGGAGTAAGGGGTGGCCTTTGTATTTACTCCAAGCGGGTCATTCAGTTGGATGGTGATTAGGATTTGTTGTGGATGGGATATTTCTTGTTATTAGGCTCATGGGTTTGGTGATGGACATGTAGAAAGAAGCCGAGTTTATTTGGGATAATCTTCCTTCCTTATTGGGGGATCCGATTTGATGCTGATCTATTATTGTATTTCTTTCCTTATTGGTGAGGTTTGGTTGGATTTGTGGAATAATATATTATTAGGGATTATTCTATTTTTTGTACCTATAGGAGACTTCCCATATTCGGACTTTGGGCCGTAGGGTTGAGCCGTTTTGGGGTAACGGGAGGCTTGAATGTTGGCGCGAAAGGCACGAGATATTCCAATGGAGTATCATCTCTCCTTTGGGAGTTTGCGGGATGGACTCATCTGTTTGCAGTTGGGTTGACCTCTTTCTTAGGCTTTGGCGGGTGGGCTAACCAACACTAGACCTATAATTCCATTAATTATGCTTGAATATATACATTTATTTAGGTCTATATTGATGAAAAAAAAAGGCTTAAAAAAATTATAGTACCTTTATAGCTTATAAGTGTCGATTGATAATTTTAAGAAATATTGAGAGGTTGTTGTTATCAATTATATTATGCTAGCATAGGATGTGAGAGGTATAAGGGTTTGAGTTTTAATAAAGATAAATTTGTGAGAAATAGAACAAAATATTATAATATAACATATAAGGCAGAATGGATATAAAAAAAACCTATATCATGCTCTGAAAGAGCTCATGAGGTGGCCTTCAAAGGAGTCCTTATTTAGGCAATGACTGAGAAGTATACATTATTTATATTATAATGATGATCACAAAAACAAATGCTACAGGGTGCCCATGACATTTATTTGAAAAATTTATGCCTAAAAAGCTGAGAACTTCAGAAACTAATTCTCTTATGTAAAAATAATTGATAAAGAGGTTCAAGTATGATCTTAATAAATATTAGGTACTATCTTATGTATTAGATAACGACACTGCACTCTGAGTTTCCTGCTTTTGACTCTACTCTTTATCAATTATTTTCCCAACGTGAAGGATAGGCCAAAGTTTTACTAAGCTTTTTATGAGACTCAGTCTTTCCAAATCTAAGATTTACTCAAATTCGTACTTTGGATTCTTTATCATTATTTTGACATAGCAAAGGGAGTTGGCCTAGGTTTCAGCATTTTGAGCTTAATTTTCGAAACCAAAATGACATGAGCACCCATAGGCCATAACATATATAGTTTTCCCTTCATTCTATCGCTGGCGATTACAAAATGTCGCCGTTATGCCATTTTGAGCGAAGAAGCTCCTAAGTGGGCATTGGCGTGAACAGTGGACACGTAGTTTTGAGACCGTATTTCCTTTTATCTTTCAAGGGCATATGTACATGGTCATGGTCATAGTTCAAGCTACTTCTCAAATCCAAGAAGCTTGTGGGTTAAGTAAAGGGGAAATAATTCTAATTCTATTCATAATAGAGCAAGTTTATAAACAACGAAGTTTAATAAAAGGAAAATTTGCAAAGATGGGTAGACTTCTTCGCATTTATTGTCAGAAGGATGATCTTCAGGTCTCTTTTCTGGCTCAGCTCAAGCAGCAACTGCCATTCCATAACCTTAATATTCCCTAGCTGATTATTTACGAAAGTATAAATACATGTGTATGCATGACTTTGGGGTGCAAAGTTTCAAAGTGAATATATGCATACATGGGAAAGAGCCAGGAGAATATGGAGTGGAGTGACAACATGTGTCCTACTGTTCAACTCATTAAATAAATCACGATTCAGAATAGAGTTATTGATAAAAACAGTATCGGTCTTGATTAAAAGTGGATTCACCAACAAAGCAGTTGAACGTTGTTAAAAATAAAATTATCTTGATTACCCTAGATGAGACATAACTAATCTTCTTTCAAAAGTAAAATTTCAATAAGCACCAAACAGGGTTCATGCATGATATATTAGATGTAAACAAGGAAACAAGACCAAAGAAAGCAAAGAAACAGAGACATAGTGAATGTTGGTAGAAAGCAAAAGTAAGGGCCTAAAGCCAAAGCTATGCACCATCAATCCTCAAGAGAAATTCCAAGACGAAATGAGATTTTAAACATTGGGCCTTTCAACCTCTTAAAAAAAAAAATTGGCTCAAATATATATCTATCAGGTACGATTAATTATCTGCTTTTTTTGAATGTGGTGTTTGAAGAAATATTTTGCTTTTATTTTTGAGATTTTCGTATGATCAAAAGTTAAGCAAAACATGGCACATATATACATGAAAAATGGTCTATTGGTTTTGGTTATGGATGAGGACCTACTAGAAGTTGTTTGTGTTTTGAGTATGGGATGTGAGTCAAGCTAGAAAGAAGCATGTGAACCAAAATGTAAAGCTTTGCATGGGTTGGAAGTGCTCTTAAAATTTTTTTAACTTGTTTTCTACATTTTTATGTGTTGTTAAAATAACAATATATAACATTTTTAATTGTTTTTCATATTTATCTAATTATTTTTTAAAATTGATGATGCTTTTTTCAACCGGAACTGGGCTGGAGCGCGTTGGGACTGCTGGGCCGGAGTTAGGATTGTTGTTGGGCCAGTCCGTTGGATCTAGACGTCGGACTCTTCTGTAAAAACAAGAAAGAAAGAGGATCGGCGGGGGCTTACCGCGTGGCACTTCCGATACCTAAGTCGATTCCTTCCTGGCGAGAAAAGATCAATTGGCCCAGAAGGCGAATGTTAACACCTTTCACCAATGGGGTGGCTTGGTATTTATAGCACATGTTTCACCCAATTGGATGGTGGTAAGGATTCTTTCCCATTGGATGAGATATTACGCCTTTATCGCGCGGGATTGGCAAGGGGATGTGAGGAGGAGTTATTAGGGGTATCTACTTCTTTCTCATTGGTGAGGTCGGTTTGATTCGGGATAAAATTTGTTAGCAGGGAATTATCTACTTCACTGCTTGTGGATTGATTTGATTCTTGGACATGAGCTCTTGGTTTGGGGCGGGGTGCGGGGCCGGCGTCTCAGCGGAACTGCATTTTCAGGCTTTGCGAATGGGCTGGCGCCTATTTTGAACCCCTATCGGTTGCCCCCGGCCCTTGTGTCTGACAGAGCTTGTGCAAAATTTGTATCGTTTCTTGAATGGGATGCAACTTCCACTTTGTTTGCTTAGGTACGGTTTTGGTTAGGGCTTTGTCGCCAGTCGTATGTGCTTTATGATAATGATGGCGTTTCGGTTTCGCACCCACATTTCTTCGGAGTTCTTTTAGTTTCTTAAGAATATCCTCGGCCGGATTACGCCTTGTGTTCCCACGGTCTCGACGCCTTTTTGTTTTTCTCTGCGAGTTCGGGTTTCCTTTCCTTAACGTCGTTATGATGCCACAATGCGAGCTCCTTACAGCGTTTTGCTGATACCTTGCACGAGGAAGTAGCCTTTTTTTGTTACATTCTGAGACGCATCTTTCTTCCTTCTGTGTATATTCGAGCAATATATCAAAACGTTAGGGCTAGCTTAGTTAGGTCTTGTTCTTATTACCTGTTACTCTCATGGGTGGGGTGTTCCTCTTTGCTTTGACATTTGGGGGCGAGCTTTTTGTTGTTCAGGTTCGAAGGTGGGCCGGTGGCTAAGGCAGGTTCAGGGGTGCATTTCACTGAGATGCCCGGGGAGACCCCCCATTTCCATGGACAAGGTGAGGGGAGGGTGTGAGATTAAACATACCTCGGGGTGAATATACGAAGTCGACCGTGCGGGAATGTCTCGCGGAGTGGGACTAGCCGGTCGAACCTTGTATGGAGCTTTCACGGCGTTATAGGCCCCCTTTGGTGTCAGGAGTTTTAGTCTCTCCCAGAATTCTTTTAGGCTTTCCCTCACGTGGTCAGAGTGCCCAAGATGGTGTGTTTCTTGAGGGTGGCCTTCGACGGCCGGCACCAATTCCGCTACGCACCTTTATAAAAAAGGGTTTTTGCAACATTTCAACGTTGCATACTACGACTTTTATGTGTTGGAACATGGTGACTGTTGAGTTTTTGCCGGGGACAAGGGCTTTGGTGTTCCGGTATAGCTGCATTCTTAGATCTTTTCCCAGTGTGAAGGAGGCGCCGAGGGCTTCTTGTCCTCCGGCAGTGCGACGCTCCTCCCGATTATCTCGGATCTCCCATCTTCCATAAACTGGGAAGGGCGTTACTTTTCGTCAGTGGCCGCAATTGGGAGTACAACCCCCTTGATAAGGATGATACCTAGGCGTTAATTTGGTTGGACCACTCCCCGAGAATCTGAGCATCGCTTTGAAACACATTTGATACAGCTTTCGTAAATTATTAAGGTGTCTCTAGTGCATTGGCTGTGTGTGCTGAATGATCGCCCCTATCTCGACCAGGAACAAAGTCATAAAGCGGGAGTTGGCTAAGTGTCTTCCATGCGCTTACTCGGAGCTTATCAGGTTGGATGTTCCCAGGTTTGAGGTCCTCTCGTCCCACATTGCTGAGGGCCTTCACCTCCCTCGTTATGAGAGTTCTCTCGATGGGCCTCCCGAGTCGTCAAGCCCCCCGGTGGTAAGAAAGGGGAGAGCTTTTTGGCTCGGAGGAGTGGAAGTCTTTGTCCGGAAGTCACGGGTGTGAGACGGAAAGCTTCTGGACGCTCTTGAGAGGC
The DNA here is from genome assembly GCA_016808115.1 of Tetrastigma voinierianum. NCBI lineage: Eukaryota > Viridiplantae > Streptophyta > Magnoliopsida > Vitales > Vitaceae > Tetrastigma > Tetrastigma voinierianum. Next base: position 83,100 of record JAEQBH010004072.1, read on the forward strand.
TGCCCGATCTGGGGTAAAATCCCCGAGTTAGGGACGTCTTCTTCCTGTATACACGCCGCGTCCTGAGTCTTCCGGGCACGCCGCGTTCGCGCCTCGATCAGGGTTCCTGGGACCCCAGTTCGCAACCTCGCTGGCTCTGCGCAAGGCCGGAGACTCCTCGGGAAGGCTGGCGAGGCCTCCGTGGAGGTCGCGCCTATCACCGTTTGGAGTCCCCCTGTGCAGAGCGCAGAGCCTCCTTCTTCGAGGGCGGAAGAGTTGAGGAGGAAAAGCCCCGAAGTTGACGGAGATGGCGATTCCTTGCTCCAATCGCAGGAGCTTGCGGTGGCCCGCGATCACATCCATCCACAGGAGATTTCGGCCTCAAGAGATTCGGGTGCCACACGCGCACTGCGCCTATTGAGAGGCCTTGGCTCTATTATCCTGAGGGTCACCTACGTAAGTTCGTGTCTTGTTGTGTTTGCTTTTATCTTGGATTTGAGTTGTGTGTTGAATTTAAGTTGGGTATGGCGGGTGGGTACTCATTTGAAGAATGCAGCCGGACGGGCCGAGCGGAGCCATGTCAAAGCCACCCGGAGTCACCTGGCGGGAGGTGGTAGCTCTCTTGTTTCCCCTAGCGATACGGCTGAGATCAGTGTCTGGAAATATGACGGAAAAATTTGAGAAGCGAGTACGTCCCACGAGGCATACCATGGCCAGTGCGGCGGGCTAAGGGCGGGGAAAGGCACAGGATAGCTTAAGAGTGGCCGAGGGGTTGAGCCCGGGAGCCTTCGGGGGATGGGCTACCCGAGTGCCCGAGGATGACTGCGGAGGGCCCGGGACGGGGCTGCCAGGCCCCTTGGGGCCAGGCTTGGGTGAGTCGGGGATGAGGCGCAATCGTCCCGAGGAAGCAGCTGCGAGCAACTAGGAGAGTACGCATCGCGCGCTAGAGCGAGCTGTGTAATAAAGTAGGCGCTAGATGGAGGCTCGTCGCGAAGCTTCCCGAGGATTTCAGCTCTGCATTGACGCGGCCAGGGGCGCCATGGGTTGCGAGGACCTTGAGCAAGGCTAGTTGTTCAAGGGCGTGGCCATGCGAGGTTTGAGGATGAAGCCTACACTCCAATGGGCTTACGCGGGTGGCTTCCTTTGATTGGAAGGCTGCTCGTAATGCCTACCGGGCTTGGACCTTGACTTGATATCCACCCAGCGGCGAGGAGGGTTCGAAGGTCTTTTCATGAGCGTATGGACGAACACACCCGGTGAGGCCGGCTCCCCTTCTTAGCCTTACTGCTCCCTCTTTTGAGAGTCGAACTCCCTTCATATCTTTTGCATGTGTTTGTTTGTTTGTTTTTTTGTTTTTGTTTTTTTTTATGTCAAGCTTCGAACCCGGGATATATGTAGTCATTTACTCGATACTTTTCTATTTCATCGCTTTTACCCCTTTCTCTCATCTTTTTCTTTTTTTCTTTATAACTGCGTCCCCTGTGTTGCTCTGCCTGAGCTGTCCTGGATTAGTGGCTATATGGCCTTACTTGAGTTGAGTAGTTGAGTTCTTCATAGCCCAGTGTTGAGGCTCCATGGAAATTTGTCACTGAAATTTGTGAACTAGCTACTGCGACTATATAGCTTTGAGGATTGAGCAATTAAGCTCTTCAAAACTAAGCCGTTGAGGCTGAGGTGAGTGGGCCCTGTCGTCTAAGTGGGCGGCTCTGAGCTACGGCTTTAGTTGAGTGGTTGAGCTCTTGAGCTGGACCGGCCCCGAGGTTTATGGGCTAAAGCTGCTGAAATTTGAGCCGACTCTTGGGTTAATTTGCACCGAGTTGAAGCCGGTTGAGCTCTTCAAGCGGCTGCCGGGGCTGTGGGTTGCCTTTGGGCGAAGCTGGCTCTGGCTACGGCCTTAGTTGAGCAAGCAGGCGCTCTTCAAAGCGGCGTGAAGGGCTCGTGGGCTGTCTGCACTGAGGTGAGGCGGCTCTGGGCTACGGCCTTAGTTGACCGGTTGAGCTCTTCAAAATTATTTCTTGAGGGCTTCCAGTAAATTTGTTGATATGGTGGGCGGCTCTTGGGCTGAGCTTGCTTGAGTTGAGGCGGTTGAGGCTCTTCAAAACTAGAGGGCGGCCTCTTGGGAGTTGAGCCTTCTTTGAGGTGATGAGCTCTATTTGGGCCGTTGAGGCTTTGTGGAGCTAAGCGCGGTGAGGCGGCTCTTGGGATAATTTGCACAGGTTGAGCGAGTTGAGCTTTTTCAAAGCGACGGTTGGGCTCCTGGGCTAAGGCCTTCCCGGTGATGAGGCTTTGCAAACTAGGCGAGGCTTTGTAGAGCTCGCGCTGGCTGGGCCCCGACTCTTGGGCTAATTTGCTGGGTTGAGCAGGTTGAACTCTCAAAGCGAGAGAGAAATTTAGGCTCTGGCGAGGCCTTCACGGTGATGAGCTCTATGACCCCGGGCCGACGAGGCTTTGTGGGCTAAAGCGCTGAGTTGAGGCCCGGCTCTTGGGCTAATTTGCCTGGGTTGAGAAGTTGAGCTCTTGGCTGGCGGGCTGGGCTCCTGGGAGCTGCAAGGCCTTCACGGCGAGCAGAGCTCACACGAAGAGCACTTCAGGTCGCGAGGGCTTTGTGGGCGTAGGCGCGGGATTGTGGAAGGCGGCTCTCTTGGGCTACATGGCCTTAGTTGAGTGGATTGAGCTCTTGGCCCAGGCTGGCGGGGCTGTGGGTTGATCCGCCCCCGATCTACCAGATTGGTTCCCTGGGCTACCTGGCCTTAGTTGAGTAGTTGAGCTCTTCAAGCCCGGAGCTTACGGGGCTCTATGGGCTGTCAAGCGAAGGTGAAGCGTTTCTTAGGCTAATTGCACGAGGTCGATTAAGCTCACTTGAAAGCTGGCATTTGTGAGCTCACTAGGGAGCCGAGGAACCTTCTGGTGATGAGCTTTACCTGGCCCCGGGCGGCGAGGCTTTGTGAAATTTGATATGCTGGTAGGCCAGCTTTTGGAGGCTACTGGCCTTAGTTGAGGCGAGTTGAGCTCTGCTTCAAAGCGGTATGGCGAGGCTGTGGGTTGTGCTGAGGTGAGGCCCCGAGCTCTTGGGCTGCAGGCTTGGGTCGACGGACTCTTCGCAGGGCGGTGGTTGGGCTCCTAGGCGTGGGGCCTTCCTGGCCGATGAGCTCTGGCCTTGAACGTTGAGCTTTGTGTTTGATCGCATTTGACCTTCAGCTACGGGCTGGCCTTAGTTGGCGGGTTGAGCTCTTCAAAATTAGCGAGGCTCCGTGGGCTAATACGCCTTGGCGAATTGGTTTGAAATTTGCAGCGTAGTTGAGCGGTTAATTTCTTGAAAGCGGCTGGCGTCCACGCGACCGATTTGACTTCCACTTCTTGGAAAGATCTGAGTCTTTAATGCTCAGTTTATGGAGAATTCGGCTGGCTTTGCTATTTTAGAGTGCTTTAGCTTACCATATAAATGGCGGCTCCTTTGATATGGAGCCCATACTTCGAACCTTCTTCCCCTTTTGGGGCTGAGGAATACGCGTGATGACGTAAAGGCGTGGGATGGCCGCGGGGTCCGCCTAAGGATTCTGAAGGTCCCGACGTCGGCTCGATGGTCTGCGAGGATTGTGTTTTCCACCCCAGTTATCCCTTTATGGGAGTTATGTTATTCCACAGCCGCGCTAGAAATGCATATAGAAAGCGTACTTACGAATGCAGCTTTCTCCATTTTCTCCTCTTCTTCCTATTCCTCTTTTTTCTTCTCCTTCTCCTTCTTTTTCTCACTCTCTCTTCCTCTCTTTCTCAGTCTCTCTTACTTTCTTTCCTTCTCATTCTCCTTCTCTTTTCCATCTCTTTTTCCTTTCCTTTCGCACTCTCTCTTTTTCTCCATCCTCCATTTTTTGAGGAGCTGCATCTTTGTTTATTTCCACGAGATGTAAGGAATGACACTGCTAATTATGATATCAATTGTACCTTTACAGCCTGTAAGAGCAGTATATTTTTTAGCACATGAATTTGTGTACTCTGACGTGTGTAACTTTCTCTTACGTTCCCTGGCTGAGCTGTTTTTCTTTTACCAAGATGTTTGGCTTTTTGATTTATGAGGATACTAAACAAAATAATCCATAAACACATAGTTCGTCATCTGAAAGTTGATGATACTTTATTTAAAATTACAATCCGAGGTCTCTTGTGCAAAAACACTTTTAGGTGCTTTCGGCATTCAGCATAGAGCGAGTTTTCCTTCTTGTATGCAGGTTTGTAATTGCCCGTGTCGCGGCCCGAGAGAGATACGATGTAGGGACCTTCCAGGTTGGGCCCTAATAGTTTTCCAATAATGTTGGATTTTCCTGGCGCGAAGGAGCTTTTAAGACTAGGTCTCGGGCTTTTTAACTCCTGGGTTGACTTTGGTCGTAGTGTTTGACTTTTGGTCAAAGTACTCGCCTTCCTTTGTAGCCTCCGTACTCTTTAGACCTCGTCTACGTTTCATCTACGAGGTCCAGTTTAGGAAGGAGAGCCTCGTTATGTTCTACGCCGCCACCCGATCCTTGTGGGATTTTAACTGATCTCGACAGGCATCGCCTAAGTACAAAAGCCGTGGCGAACGGGGGTTTCCTGAGTCACTAACTTGCGCGTAGTTCTGTATGCCCATAACACCTCGGGGAGGTATTCTACCCATTTGCCTTTAAGATCCTCTCTCTAATTTGGTCTTCAACGCTGCTTTAAGGGTTTTGATAGGACTCTCCGCTTCGCTCATTAGATTGCTGATGTCAAACATAGTAGTTCTCGATCCCTAGCTCCGACAAAATTCCTGAACTTAAGATTATCGAATTGCTTTCCATTGTCTGATACCAGAGCTCTTGGGATACTGAACCTGCATATTATGGATCGCCAAACGAAGTTGCGTATCTTATGTTATGTGATAGTAGCCAAAGGTTCGGCCTCGGCCCACTTGGTGAAATAATCCACTGTTATGATGATGAATTTGCACTGGCCCTTTCCAACGGGTAGAGGTCCTAATATGTCCAACCCCCACTGCTGAAAAGGCCAGGGGCTTGTGACTGACGTCAATGGCTCGGATGGGAGGCGAGAGATTTTGGTGTGCTCCTGACAAATTTTGCATTTCCTGACTAGCTCTATCAAGGCCGCCGAAGACATTGTGGGCCGCGTATCCCCGCCTGGTGGGCTTTCCCCCGCTAACGCCCGGGAGCTCCGCGGTGATTCCCGTAGATACGCCTTCATGTGCCTCCTCAGTACAAAGAAGGTCGCTTCCCGCACACTTTAAGATAGGTGTGAAAAACCCCGCCAGCAGCCCCGATGAACAAAGAAACCCGGGCCGACCGCCCTTAGCTTAGAAGCCTATTTCTAGTCGCTCAGAGCAACTTCTGGCTATAGTCCTGCAATGGGTCCATCCAGCTCGGCTCGACATGACAGGAGACTCCATGTCATTGGGATCATGGAGGGTTCTCGCGAGGTGCTCGATGTGCGTTAGTCCGCCGAGATCTTCGGGAGGTCAGCCACGCTGCATCCGGCCTGAGCTCTCCACTGGGTATGTGTCCGACCCGAATTAGCACCGAACTTTTTTCGCAATTCCCGTGATCTTTTGAGGTAGATCATTTTTTTCACCTTTTGGCCTCAGAGGTGTTCTATTGCTTACACTGGGTCGGGAGTCACAGACACCTCAAGTCAACAACCTCCATCAATGGGCGAGGTTGAAAGTCCGCGATGACGGCCTCATACTCGGGCCGTTTGTTGGAGCTTGGAACCTAAATCTGAGCGCATACTGATGTCTATTCCTTCAAGGAGGTCGATTAGCCCGCCCTCTCCTCAGCATTGGCGCCTCGTCTACTGAAGGCCAGCTTCCATGGAGGCTGAGCGCCATTGAGTATTCTCGACAGGCTTTGCCGAGGTGAATTCCATGACGAAATCTGCTAAGGCCTGCCCTTTTATTGCAGTTTTTGGTTTATATTTGATGTCGAATCCCGCTTCAACTCTATGTCCACTTCATCGCCTCTTCCCGAGGTCTCTGTCTGCGGTAACACTTGCTTCATCGGGTATTCTGTTGGGGCTTCAATGGTATGAGCTTGAAAGTAAGGGCGGAGCTTTCGGGCTGCGGTTACTAACGCCAGGATTAGTTTCTCCATCCTTGGGTACCTCTCATCTGCTCCCCTCAAAGCTCGGCTGCAATAGTAGACTAAATGTTGTACTCGATCTTTGTCTTTGATAAGGACGGCACTGGTCGAGAAATTTAAGTCCCGCCGAGTACGCAGTAAGGAGTTCCTTAGAGGGGCTTACCGTAATCACCCGAGGGAGAGCTTAAGGCATCAACGCCAGAACGCTTCTTCGCAACATGTATCCCATTGAAAGCTTTAGAACCCGGAAAGAAGGGCTGATTATCGTTGGCCTTGGATACAACCGGGCTTAACACGGCTATTCTTCCAGTTAGACGTTGGACCTCTTTATGCTCGACGGCGACTTTACGTCGGTGCATACCTTATCTTGTCCTGGATTCGCCCCAATTCCTCGATTGTTGACTATAAAACCTAAGAATTTTCGTGCTGAGACTCCAAAGGCACATTTGGCTGGATTTAACTTCGCGTTGTACTCTCTTAGATCCGAATGCTTCGGATGATGAGCTATGCGGAGTTTCTCGCCATGGTTGATTTCACCAACATGTCATCTATATACACCTCCATGGATGCCCTTATTTGCTTCTGGAACATCTTGTTCACCAACCTCTGGTAGGTAGCTCCTGTGTTCTTTAGCCTAAAGGGCATCACTCGATAGCAATAGGTTCCTTGCCCCGTGACGAATGAGGTATTTTCTTGGTCATCGGGATCCATGCTGATCTGGTTGTAACCGGAGAAAGCATCCATGAAACTGAGGAGTTCATGGCCAAATTTGGTGTCTACTATGAGGTTGATCCGTGGCAGAGGGAAACTATCTTTTGGGCATGCTCGGTTGACGTCGGTGAAGTCGATGTAGAGTCGCCACTTGCCGTTCGCTTTTTGAGAAGACGCGACGCTGGCCAACCATCCACCCCACCGGGACATTCTTGCTCGATAGGTGAGCTCACGACCTCCTAAATGATCGCTATTCTTTCCTGAGCGAAGCTCCTTCTTTTTTGCTTGACTGGTTTGAAAGATGGACTGGATGCTCAGCCGTGAGTAATTATATGTGATTCAATTCCTCCCATATCCGCCTCGTCTGTGAAGACATCCTTGTTCTCGTTTTTAAGAAATGGGTATGAGGTTTTCGAGGTCTTTCAAGCTTCGAACCGATGTAGGCGTAGGGGTGTTCAGTGGTTATCAGCCCAACGTATGGGCTCCAGCTCTTCCGAGGGCTCAGGTTTCCAAGCTTACTCTGTCGCATGTCGTAGCCTGGTCCCAAGTTTATGTTGTCGATCGCTTTGCTTCACTGACACCGGTAACACTCCCGCCACGCGCCAGCCCCCGAACCATTCCTACCCGGCCATGTGGGAAACTCGATCATCATATGGTAAGCTAAGGGAATGGCCCCGTGGCGTTGAGAGAGGGTCCGCCTAATAGCATGTTATAAGGCGCATGGAGACCACTATGAGAAACCCATCGTCAGCAAGTGATTGAATCCGGTGTCTCCCAAAGTGAACACTAATCAGATTGAGCCCAAAGGTAAGACTTCTCTCCGAGAGTCTTCAGGTGCCACCGGCTCCAAATTTCTTCCGATGCTCATCTTATCGAAAAGCCGATATGGTACATGTCTACTTGAACTCCCATTGTCGACTAGGACCCAATGGATCTTTTTGTTAGCCACAACTGCCTTTATTACCAAAGGATCGTCGTGGGGATGTTGACATCCCTCCAGGTCTGAATCCAAGAACATTATGACTGTGTCGAGTCGAGGCAGTGATGAGTCCAAACACTCATTAGATTTTTAATCCATTTTTTTGAGTTTATAATGAGAATAATGATGAATTGTCCGCAGTAAAACCTGGAGCAATTGAATCAAATTCCAATTTGCGTGAAAATACGCCAGAAACAAATTTTAGCAAATCATAAGAAATCGCCTTGCAGCAGACGGAAGTCAAAACTGAAACTTAAGTCACATGTGAAATGAAGCTGCAAGAATTCCAAGTCACTCAACAAATTTGGCTTTGAAGAAGAAATCAAGAGTGAATAAGTGAAGTCGTGACCAAGAAGGGAGTGAGTGGCACTTTGGTGAGAATAAAAGAAGCAAATAAATGAAGAAGTTCATGTCGCGACATCACGCGACGCCGCGACATCAAACGGATATAAAGAAAATCGTGATACCACCATGAGGTTGCGACAAGGAGCTGACTACAAAGCCACAAGAACAACCTTCTCAAGTAAAAGAAGTCGCAACTAATTTTGAAAGTAAGGACTTGATGTCGCGACCTTGACATTTATGAAGAATAACACCAAGGTCGCAACAGAAACTCCAAATCAGACGACCAAGAATTAATGAAGAAGTTAGATGATGTCGCGATACACCACTGAGGTCGCGATTAATCAAAGCTTAGCAAAGACATGGAGGTCGTGAAACTGAATAGAAGTTGCGACAAAAGATCTTCAGAGAGACTGAACATAGAGGTCGCGATGCTAGGAATGTATAGAGACATCAAACATCGACTAAGATGTCGCTGACATCACTGGTCGCTGATATCGCTACATAAGGAATAGTGGTCGACGCCCTTTCGCAGTTGCGACATCGCCTACATTAATAGAAGTCAGCGACGCCCTGAGCGGTCGCGGTTATCGTACCGCAAAGTACGGAGGTTATGACATCATTTAAATTGCCGCGACATCAAATCCCAGAGATGCTGAAGACAAGTCACAACAAAAGAAAAGCTCCACTCGACATCAAAAAAGAGTCATAAGCATAACATTGAAGTCGCGACGATGATCAAGTCGACCTCAAAAGTATTTCTCAATGCGTAAAGGTGAAGTCGCGACATCGGCCACCGTCGCGACATCGCCATAAAGAAAGGGAAGTCGGGTCATTATCTCGCTGGTCGCGACACGCTTAAAAGGAAAGAAGGTCACGACGTCAGCTTATCGTCAGCGACATCATCCAAGGGATGTTAAAGCCGTCGCGAACTAAATAAAGCTTCTCGCCACGTAAGAACGTAAAAATGAAGTCGCAAAGTATGATTGAAATCGCGACCTCAAAAGAGCTCTCAATGTGGAAAGGTGAAGTCGCGACGTATGATTGAAGTCGCGACATCGTGAATAAAATTTATAAAGGTATCAGTTGAAGTCGCTGACGTGAAAGAGAGGTCGCGATGAAGTCGTCGCGACACGTAAATGGAGTCGCGACATGAACAAACAAACGGGCCAAATATTTTAAATCCACAACAGTGTATCAAGTTAGGGCCCAACTTCCAAACCCTATAAATACGCAACTGCTAACAAGAAAAGCAAATTTCTTGGCGGCTCGTAAAGAGAAGTTCAGCCAAGGCTCGTAGTTTAATTTTCTTTTTCTTTTCTTTGTTTTGCTGTTATTTTTAGATTAGATTAGAGTAGATTGTTATTTCTTTTGAATTTCTGGATCTGGATGTTAGTTGTTGAAGTTGAAGCTGAATGCAGAATGATATTTTCTTCAAATTACTGCCTGGTCCGTCTGAAGTCCAAACAAATTTTGGAATTCAAACTTCCAGTTTCTGATCTACAGTAGTTCTTTTGATCAAGGAGCTACCGTTAGTGTAATGAAGTAATTTAGAAACCCAGCTTCCATTGAATTTACTCTGTTGTTAGAATTTATCTTTTCTGCAGAAATTTATCAGAGTTTACTGAACTTCAGACTTGAATCTGCTTGTTGGTTTTGTTTATTGTTGTATTTGATTCAAATATTAGTGTCCTATACTTGTAATAGGATTGTTTCATGCCTCGATTTCCCAGATACTCTGAGTGACACAGTAGAAGGCATTCCCGAGTTTCTGAACAATATCCGAAGGGTATGCGAAACTAATATTTGGGATCTAATGGGCTCAGAAATTTAATCGATAAATCTTCTTCTCTACTTGAAACCGAGAATGAGTTGAATGACTTATCAATTAAATGAGCAGAAGCCCGCCTCGACCGAATAAAGAAGTCTAACTCGTGTTAGCAAGGATCTAATCAAGGAAAGAATGAACTGTTCCAATCTTGAGGATGAGAAACCAGTATAGTGTAAACCAATGCTTAGCCTATGTCTTAGGAGCTATATTTACAAACCCATGTTCTGGTATGAAGTATCAAAAGAAAATACCCATAACAAGTGCAACTCAGACAGTAGTTATCTAACTCTCCGCATTCAAGAGAAACAGGAAGATTAGATGATGAAATATGTCATTAAGGAGAGATCCACATGGCATTACCTTCCTGGACGGATTCTAAATATGAAGTCTATGAAGTAAAGCTACGTAGTAGTTCCAGAATCTGATGTTTCACAACACGCTTGTATTTTCAATGCTCCCTTTAAAAACTAACTGATTGGTCTATTTCTTTAATTTCTTTTTAATTTAGTTTAAGCATCATTTCATTTTGTTCTAGTTTACATATCTTTATTCTTTCATTATTTTCAAGGTTTCTAGGGATATATCAATTGCAAATCATAGTCCAAATAGTATGAGCTTGAGTAGTCGTGGTAGTTGATCGAGAATTCCCGAGATCTCTCGTGGGATCGATATCTGACTTAAATCCACTTTATTACTGGCTTGATCCGCATTAACCCTGCGTAATCATGGATCAAAACCAGAAAGAAATTGACTAGTCTTAAGGAAACCATTTTAATCAGATAATTGCAAAGAAATACAATTAACAAGTTTCATGGCATTATCATTAGGATTAGACAATACCCCGTAATACAGTCATAAATTGTGATATAGTTCTTTCGTTGGGTCCAACAACAACAAGTTTTCGGCGCCATCGACCAGTGAATTAATGATCAATATTCCGACTTAAAGAAGGAAATACTTAATTTGACATTTTTAAGAAAAGAACAAAAATAGTTTTTCGCTGACTACATTAGTCACTAATTTTAATGTCTATACAAAATATTTGTTAGGTTTGACTAATCCTATTAATATGAGTATGCTTTTATTTCAGAGAACCTTTAATGCAGAAAACAGGATCCAATCTGATCCCAGACACGAATTGGAGAGAACGCCTGCTTAAGAAAGACAAAAAGAGAGCGTAAAACGAGCTGAAAACGGCGTAAGAGATACAATGACTCAAATGTAGGAACAGAGGGGACAATGTACCAAGACCACACACATCGACACACAATGGAGGATTTCTCGGGAGGCCTATTATTTAAGAAGAGTATTCGCAATCGACACCCACAAGTGATGCAAACAATTTTGAACTAAAGCCACCCTTTAATTACAATGGTTCAAAGAACATCGCTTATCGGGTCATCCCAATCAAGACCCCAAATGAGCACTGGGGAAGATTTCAAGATGGCTAATACAAAGGAAGCTGAACGGTGTGGAGACCGTGAGGTGATAAAACTACATCTCTTCCCATTTTCTTGAGAGATATAGCAAAACACATGGTATGAACTACCATATGGATCTCGTTTGATACTGGGAGGAGGTCGTAGAAGCCATTCTAGGCGCATTCTTCCATCTCTCACTTTGAGAGACGAAGAGAGAGCTAATCAGGTATTCCAACAAGTGTAAAGATGAGAGTCAGATGTCGCTTGGGGAAAGACCAAAAGATTGTTGAAAAGGTGCCCACGCATGGAATAGACTGAAGACCCGGGATGGATATAGTGTATCACGCCCGAATGATACATCCGTTATTATGATGCTTCTCTACGCCGTGGAGTACGGCTTGAAAAGCTGTCAGAGGCAAGAGGACTGATAGAGGTCTCAAAATGCACACATGAAAGTTCCATCCGAGTTTCTTCTAAGAGGTAGTAGCAGAGAAAAGGGTCATGGAGCCGAAAGATGACAAATCATGGAAGCTAAGCTGATGCTATAATGCATATGTGATGACAAACAAGAGAGGAGAGATGGCACCTTCGCGGGAATAAAGCAAAGAGAAAGAGAATTGATGAGAAGAAGTGTCGAAGGAGGTAAATGTGTACACAGCCTTTATGAGCCGAGGAGGCTAAGTACGTGAACGAGCAAAGAAATTATCATTTCAAGCCAAATCCTAACCTGCCCATACACTACCATCCAGCACTGAGGAACCATGAAAATTTCTCATATGGTGGAGGGGAATTACATGGCCCAAGGCAGGGACAGCATCCTCAACAAGGGATATCACAGTCTACCAAGGTTCCAGCAAAGAAGCAGTTAAAGGGGAGGTGATGGCGTAAATGAATACTGTGGTCGAGGAGAACCCAACCATTCGAGATCGATGCCGCAGCTCACGGGATAACAAAGAAAGGCTATAATCCCAGCAACGTAACCATCTGACTTGAAACTGTCTGATACCCAGATGTCATGAAGAATGCTAGTGCTTCACTGAAAAATCTAGATACACAAGTAGGGCAACTGCCCCGAATATGCCCAATCGTAACAAGGAACATTCCCAGTGACACCTGTGTAAGAATCCTAAAGACTGCATGGCAATTCAATCGAGAAGTGGGTTGATTTGAAAGCAAAGAATGTAAAGATGAGCAGAAACTAAGAGATCAAACAGGAGAAAGAAGAGAATTTGGGAAAGAAAGAAGAGAAGAAAGAACTGATTGAATGTGATGAAAGGAAGAAATGACCCAAAAGAAGGGAGGTTTCAGCCTATGCTCCCGCAAAGGCTATCTCTACGTAGACTTCAAGTAAAAGAGAAGAACAGCTTAAATTCCTCGGATATTTTCAAGAAAATAGAAATAAATATCCCATTTTGTAGAGGTGATCATCAAATGCCTTTATGCAAAATTTCAAGGAGGTGCTGAGTAAGAAAAGAAAGATAGCCGAGGAGAGTATAGTTAACTTGACTGCCCATGCAAAGCACTATTCAACGTATTCCTACAAAGATGAAAAGACTCCCGGCTTCAATTATTCCCTGCTCTATAGGGGAAATGTGAGTTCAAGAAAGCTTTATGTGACTCGAGCAAGTATAAATTTGATGCTCTATCAATGGTGTAGAGACTTAGTCTGGGGAATCAACCCCAACAGCAAATACTTTATTGCATGGCCGAGATTCTACTGGCACAACAGTGAGGGCACCCGATACGCAAGGCTGGGAAATTCATTTTCCCAAGAGATTTTGTTATCATGATGGAGGAAGATCCTCAAGTCTTCCGTTAGTCGGAAGACCTTTCTTAGCAAACAGGAGCTACTTACCGACGTACGTAAAGGTGAACCGACACTCGTAGTCGGGAATGAAGCAAAGGCATTTTAGTATTAATAGAGTCCGGAACATCCTAATGTAGAGGAAGACAATTTGTATGGTCAGTAAGTAGCTAATAACCTCTCAATGATGAAGTGAATTTTGATTGTATCATTCAAAACTCTATCAATGAATGAGAGAATTTTCGCACCTTGAGAGCTTTGATTTGTGGAAGTTCCTGGCCTTCAAACTTCGCTTAATAATGAATGGGCTCTCGAGTATAAATGAAAACAAATTAAGATGAAGTGGTTCAGTAACAAACCGCAAGTGAAACTAGCGCGTATACAATATTGAAGGAGTTGCCTACCATTTGAAATATGAGTTTTGTATTTAAAAGAGAAAACCGCTTTATCATATCGTACCGCATTGACCAAGTCAAGAACAGAAGTTGCTAGTAATTTTGAGAAAATACAAGGAAGCAATTGCTTGGTCAATTGAAGATCTGAAAGGTATCAGCCCCTCTATTTGTATGCACAAGATATTGCTGGAAGATAATGCAAAAACTTATGTTGAGCATCAAAGGAGGTCGAACCTGGCTTACGAAGAAGTCAGTCAGAAAAGAAGTTCTTAAATGGTTAAATCCTGTGCTTTTATATATGCTATATCGATGCTGGTGTTCTAGCACATGTGGTTCCCAAGAAAGGTGGATTCACCGTGAATCGTAAAATGAAAAGAATGAACTTATTCCTACAAGAACTCGTGGATGTGATGGAGGGTTTGTATCAACTACGTAAAATTGAACACTGCAACCGTAAAGGATCATTTTCCCCTACCTTTCATCGATCAAATGTCGGATAGGCTAAGGTGACACCCTCATTGTTTTCGATGGATATTCGATATAAACTAAATAGCTATTGCACTCAAGATAAGGAGAACACCACTTTACATGCCCATTTGGTACTTTTTCTTTAAGAATGCCATTCGATCGTAATGCTCCCGGTACCTTCCAAAGATGCATGATGTCTATATTTTCCGACCCAGCGTACAGCTATGGAGGATCTTCATGGATGATTTTACAGTTGTATGGATCTAGTTTTACAATGCCTCGCATAACCTGGGACAAGATTTCAAAGGTAAAAGACAAAATCTAGCTCAATTGGGAAAAATGCCATTTTATGGTTACGTAAGTGGATTGTCTTTGGGGCACATGGTTTCGCAGCAGGCTTGAAGTAGACCAAGCAAAGGTTTCCAATTATAAGAGACCTAATGCCACCCACTACGCCAAGGGAATCGGTTTCTTAGGACATAGCCGGATTTTATAGGAAGATTTATCAGAGATTTCAAATTGCCACCACTATGCATTGCCGGAGAAAGATAGTAAGTTTTATTTTCGATGAATCCGCCAAAGCATTTGAAGAAATCAAATCTGTGACTAGTGAAGCCCCATCATGGCAAAACCGTATTGGAATGTAGAATTTGAGATCATGTGTGATGCCATGATTTTTGAATGAGCCGTAGACGACGTAAAGAGGAAAAAAGTGTTCAAGGCCATCTACTATGCTAGCAAACCTTTAATGAAGCACAAGAAATTACTTTACTATCAAAAGGAGATGCTGCAATAGTGTTTGTATGTGGTACCAGCTATATATTTTGGGGTCCATGTCAGGATACACTGATCATGCAAGAATTAAATATTTGATGGCAAAGAAGGAAGCAAAGCCAAGATTGGATCAGGGTATTATTTTGAGAATTTGATTTAGAAATTAAAGACAAGAAGAGGCGTGGTAATGTGATAGTGATCACTTGTTAAGAGTAGAGGAACCCATTTATGCAAGAAAAGGGATCGCGAGAAAAATTTTCAGATGGCGATTATTTGTTTGTCCTCCGATCCTGCCCTTGTTATCTTGATATTGTAGATTTCTTAGCTTGTGGAATTATGCCCGCAGAGTCGGCTACCGTGGAAAAAGTTAGGCGGCGGTAGAATTATTACATACGGGATGATCCATATTTGTTTAAAAGGGTGATTTGATTATAAGGAGATGTGTACAGGAAGAGTAGGCAAAACAAGATTTTACAAGAATGTCATGAATCACCTTATGGAGGACACTTTGTAGGAGATAAAATAGCCCATGAAATTCTCAGTCGAGTTTCTTGGCTCACAAATTTTTAAGAATTTGTTTTGAATGGGTAAAGTTGTGTGATCAATGCCAAAGAATGGGAAATATCCAACAAAGGCATGAGATGCCTTGCAAGGTATCCGGTAGTGCAATTGTTTGATGTATGGGAATTGATTTTATAGGGCCTTTCGATTTCATTTGAAATATATACATACTCAGCATGGATTATGTATCAAAATGGTAGAAACGACGGCTTGTCACGAGAATGATGCCAATACGGTTGTGAGGTTTTTACAAAGAAATATTCTTACTTGATTTAGGATACGGAACTATAATTAGTAATGGAGGAAGCCATTTTGAAAATAAGGTGTTTAATATGAGCTCATGGCTTGAGATATGGTATCAAACACATTATGAGCTTGGCTTATCACCCTCGAGCAAATAGAAATAGTGAAATTTCCAACAGAGAAATAAAAAGTGCAGGAAAGATTTGTGAGTTAGCGGGAAAGATTGGTCTTTGGCTTGATGATACATTATGGGCATCTGGCCCCTTTAAAACTCCCGTTGGAATGTCCCAGTACAGGACTTGTCTTTTGGAAAACCATGTCACCTCCCTCTTGAAATTTGGAAAACAAAGCCATGTGGGCCGTCAAACAGCGAACCGATTTCAAAATTGCGAAAGGAAGAGGGCTTCTCCAACTGAATGAATTGGAAGAGGCGAGAAAGCAGAAGCCTATGACAATCTTTAGAATATATGAGACAGAGACAAAGAAATGACATGATCGAAAGGATTTTGAGGAAGAGTTGGAGACGGGAATCGAGTCTTAACTGTTTAACTCAGTTAAGATTATTTCGGGAAGCTGAAATCAAAATGGAGTGGACCATGCATACCGGTGGTGTCAAGTACTATCTTTGGCCTTGATAACACTTAGGGCCCGATCTTTGGGGAAGAATTAGAGTTGTGAGCGGCGAAACATTATCACGGGGAGAAAGAAAAGGAAGAACTCGGTTGGTGAATTGGAAAGAAGAAGCTTGAAACGACTAGTCGACTAAAGACTCAAAATGGGCGACTCATAGGAGGCAACCCATATAGATTTTTTTAGTTTCTTTATTTAGACTTGAAATTTTTTTTTTTTTTTTTTTTTTTTTTTTTTTATTATTCTTGCGTTTTGAAATTTTTTTTTGGTTTCTAGTCATGATTTATTTAGAAATTCTTTAGGTTAGTACTAGATTAATTTAATCATTTTTGGAGCTGACACAATATGCGAGATGAAGAATCAAATAGCTCGAGGCGAAGGAGCAGACTCGGGATTCTTGCGGCACTTCACGGAGACGACTGATTCGAAAAGAGTACTTTTCTCCTGCATAAATTATGTGAAAATTTAATAGAATGCAATTTTTGAATTCTTTGTGTGGGAATGATTAAATGGATGCTAGAATGTGCAGAATTAATAAGAGTGAAAAATTTGTCGATCATGAATTTAGAGCCAGTGCGGACTAAGTCGACCGGATTTTATGTCGCTACGAGGAAGTTGAGGTCGCGACGAGTTGAGTTGCAACTTAGTCGACCTTGCGGAAGGAAAAACGAGGGGCACGGTGCTGACCAACATTTATGTCGCGACATAAATAGAGAGTGGCGACATAAGTGGGGTTGTGGTACGAAGACTGAGATCGCGACAAGAACCATTCCCCTTCAAAAGAAGTTCATGTCATTAATGACTCGACTATCAAATGCACGATGTCGCGGCTGATGATAACTTATCCTCCCACAGTTTACTTATGTCGCGACAAATAAGAATAAGTCATGACATCAGAGATAAGTATGCCAAATGGGCAGTTTTTAATTGTGCCCTAAATTTAATGGCGGCCTGTCAGTGACTGAAATTAAAGTCGCGTGGCCGAATAAATGAAGTAATAAAGAGCCCGACATAATAATTGAATTGCGAGCATTTGAGAAACTCCCTCACTTTACCATTTCACTCCCCTTGAAGCAAATACAACCTTTCATCTTCTCGTGTTCTTTGGTTCTCCCATTCTTGCAAACCTTAACTTAGAACTCTTCTAAAACCTTAGATTTCTCTAAATGGCGAGACCTTGACTCGTCAATCTGACGAAATCATGGAGGTATATTCGGACCGAGAAGGGAAGTTCATCCCAGGCTGAAGGAGGAAACGGGCCAGGCCAGACAACGGAAGTTGGCTTGTGACCATGATAGGGGAAAAGGAAAAGCTGACGAAGAAGAGGAAGCGAGGTTCATTTCGGAAGAAGCTTTCCGTGCGGAAAAAGCATTATCTTTGGAAGGGATTTGTAGGAGAAAAGAGGTTTCGGCCAGCTCATCTCACTAGTTCACGAGATTAATAGGAGGTGGAAGTGCGGACATAAAAATCTGGGTATCACGTGATCGTCAGAATTTTACTCCAATCTGGTTGGGAGAAAGGAGAGCTCTGTTTATGTCAGAGGAGTCTGGGTGCCTTATGGAGCTAAGACTATTAATGAGATGTATGGGATGGAAGGACAGAAGAATGGATCAAAATTCAAGAAGCTGATGAACAACCCTAACCGTGAGAAGCTTGCGAGAAAATTAACAGACGGTAAAGGGTAGTGGAAGAAAGGAAAAGGAGAGCAAAAGACCTGGCTTGAGGAGATCGATGATAGAAGAGCGAAAGAGTTTTAGTTTCTATTTCTTAGCCTACAGTATGGTCCACTGCAAACACGTTGCCTGATAAGAGAACAAACAATCCTTCTCTATGCCATGCGAAGGATACAAGGTGATCTTTGGAGCAGTTATTGAAAATTCTATAATGAGGTATCATGATGGTAATACGCGGGGTTTAATCCCTCGCTGACAACCATCACGGGTTATGTATTAGAGTGGTGTGAAGGGAACTTGGGAAGAGAAGAAGAAGAGTGTCCCGAGAAGCTACCACTCACCTGAAGGGAGTGTGAGGGCAAAAAGAATCAAAAGAAAAGGGGTCATGTGAAACATATTCAGGGATGAAAGTAAAATGCAATCTCAAGAAGACACCTTTCACGGTGGCAGTAGGGAGAAGAAAATCTAGAGCACATCGAGAGGGAATACTTTTATGTTTCCGGAGGATAGGAAGCGAAGAAAGAAGCCCAGTATATTTCTCAGCTCCGCGCTGGCTCCCGAAGGAACGGTAGTTTAGAACACGGAGAAAGCTCGAGGGCCCAGAGCAATAATCAAATAATGGAAATGCTCAATTCAATTCAGAAGAGTATGGAAAGAAGAGAAGAGCAATGGAACCTCCAACAAAAGTTCAGAGAAGAGGTTTATGAAAAAGAATTGAAGAGAAGGGATCAACATTGGGAAGAAGAGATGAATAGAAGCATATGGTGAAGGATAAAAGAGATCCTTGATGGGAAGAAGAGATGAGCGAGAAAGGAGGAAGCTGAGATAAAAAAGATCCTGGAATGGCAAGAAAAATTTAAAGAAATGGAAGAAAGAGTCAGATCTTGAAGAAGTTAAAGCTAAATATGAATCATTCTATATGTCCAGTATGATCGCGATTCTCAACTCCTCGAACTCATTAAGGGCAGGGGATCGTTCGAGAAGCAAAGACTAAGGGCTGATTAAAGGAGTTGAGTTCCTATACACTTAAATGTTCAAGGATTTTGAAAGAAGATGAAGGACGGAAGTCGAGATTTTGATGATAAGGATGCACTGAGAGAAAGTCGGCTTGAAAATTTGGATTTGATTAACGTGATCTTTCCAGAATTTTGAAGTCATAATTTGAAATGGAGCATACAGCAACCTGCTTGGGCACGAGAGACAAGATGATCTGAATAAAAGATTGATCTCACAAATGAATTGATCCTTGAAGGCGATTGAAAGGAGAATGTCAAGAAGAAGAAGGCCGAAATGGAAATTTCTAAATTCAATCCTAACTTGGCTACCCTTGATGCGGATCCCAAACATTTTGCTCCTCTCTCAAAAAGAAAAAATAGGCCTTACCATTGGTTATCCTTCTTTTCCCTCTTCTGATTGTGTTCTCGGCTATTGCGATTACATCATTAATAAAACAAGAAAATTTGTGAAAAAGGAAATGTTTGCTAGCTTGCAGTTAGTTTGTGTTTTTTTACTTTTTGCTTGACTTGTTGGGAAAATAACATTGGGATTTAGTTCAAGAATGAAATGCTGAAATATCATAATCTGAACTAGTTGAAGTAGTTTGACTAGTTAGTAGACTTGAACACAAATAATTGCAGAATCAGGGCATGAATAAAGAAATTGGAATTAGGAGTATTTACTATTCTGTTTAAATTCAATTTAGTTGCAAAAATCGGAAAATTGGTTATTGCTGATGGAACAAAATACTTGGTTAAAATAATGTAAGTAGACAGTGAATAAGTACAAGTCTTGAAGAAATAATACACATTGGTCAACAAAACTTATGAAACTTTTGACGGGAATTAGGAACATCTTAAGGGAATTCGAGTTTAGATCCCGCAATCCTAGAACTTGTTTGATTATTGATTGGTAAATCCTAGGTAAAAGCGACCAACGAGGAATGATAAGGGCCCGTCCTTGGCGGCTTGAGCCTTTTAAGCCTACCCTCAAAATATGTAAGCGTATTCTCTAGTTCTTGATTTGGGCGAATAAACCTTATTTCTTCCATGAAACGGCCGTGGCTTGAATTCCCTTGCAATAAACCCCGTGATAAGAACCCCAGCAGGTATCCAGTTTCTAGTTCGAGGAGAAGTTTAGTATAAAAAGGAAGAAACAAGTTTGGGGGAATAATATTCCAGTTTTGACAAGAAGGGTTGAAGATGTAAAAAGAAGAAAGCGGAAGCTAGTGAAATAGGAATAAGTTTTGTCTTGTGGCCTATTTCCCTTGAGCAGTCGCTCGTAGGGGTGTTTTAACACCTAGCACCTAATGCCGAGGCGGGTATGGGAGTTCTTGTGAAGTTCTCTAAGAGTAATAGAAAGCCTAAGAAATGAAAACATTGCACTATTCAAATCATAGAGAAATAAAGCGAAAGAGTTAAGAAACGAAAGGGAATCTACGAATCAAGTACATATGGAAGTGAGATTCCGCAAAATTCAAAAGGAGGGAAGCGAAGCTAAAATTGAGGGAGAATCAGGAAGAATAAAAATGAAAAAAAGGGAAAGTTGGAGGCAATGATGTAGAGATAAGATGGAAACTGGGTAATTTACAACCTAAATTTCTCCATTATCTCTACTGATACCTAAATGAAACATTACAAGCCTGAAAGACCTCATTGATTTTGAAGGTTGAATTTACCTACATTAGTGGAGATCAATATGAAAAACAAGCATATGGGACTTTGATAAACAATCTAAGAAAACTCCCAGAAGATTAACTAAATTCAACATGAAGTTGAAAAGGATTGATGACCTGCACACACACACAGAACAAGACTTGTTGAATAAAGCATTTAAATACATTAGTTTTATCAAGAAATTTTGTGATAAGTACCTGAGACCTTGTTAGCACATATCATTGAAATTTGAAATAATAGTGATATCTCTTAATTCCAGTCGAGAAGATTGGAATGAAGAATGTGGAATCATCGAAAAATGTCCTTAAAAAATTTTCCTAAGCTTATTGTTTGAGGACAAACAATTTCTTCTTTTCTTTGCAGGAATGACAAATTTTAAGTTGGGAATTTGATGAGTCAAACTCATTAGATTTTAATCCATTTTTACGAGTTTATAATGAGAATAATGATGAATTGTCTGAGAAAAGCGATAATTGAATCAAATTCCAATTTCTTGAGAAAATCTGTGAGAAAAGCAAATTTTAGCAAAAATCATAAAAATAAGGCACACGGCTTGATTTGAAGTGGCCCGGAACTTAAGTCGCGACCGGGAAGTGTGGTTCGATTCAAGTCACGACCTCAACAAATTTAACGAAGAAGAGCGAAGAGTGAATAGAGTAGTCGTGACTGAAGAAGGAATTGGAGCGAAATATGACTTGGTAGAGAATAAAGAAGCGATCGAATGAAGAAGTTCGTAGCCATTTGACATCATTCTCGACGTCGACATCAAACGGATATGAAGAAAATCATTGATACCACCATGAGGTCGCGACAAGGGTGACTACAAACCCGCGAAACCGACCTTCTCAAGTAAAGGAAATTGCAACTAATTTTGAAAGTAAGGACTTGATGTGCGACCTTGACATTTTGAAGAAGAATAACACCCGAATTCGAAACTCCAATTCAGACGACCCGAGGTAATGAAGACGAGACATGATGTCGCGACACCATAGGTCGCGACGATTAGCAGCGTGGGCATGGAGGTCGTGAAGCGAATAAGTTTAGACAAAAGATCTTCGGAGGCGAGACATAGAGTCGCGGCGGTTAGAACGGATCAGACATCGAGCAACGACTCCCGAGAAGATGTCGCGACATCGATCGATGGTCAGCGACATCGAGTTACAGAATAGTGAAATTAGCGGCGTCCTTAGGTAGTTGCGACATCGGCTTCCCATTAAATAGAAGTTGCGGCGTCCTTTAGTGGTGGCGACATCGGAAGGTACTGCCAATGTAGGTTGCGACATCATTTAGGCTGTCAGCGACGAAATCCAGAGATCTTGAGAGGCGAGTCTGACAAAAGAAAAGCTTCCGCGACATCGAAAAGGCTCATAAGCATAACATTGAAGTCATAGCGTATGATTGAAGTCGCGACCTCAAAGAGCTCCCGATACGAAAGGTGATAAGCGACATCGGTCGGTTGTCGCGACACTCGATTCTGAAGGAAGTCGTGGCGTCATTCGAGTGGAGTCAGCGACATCGATTAAAGGAAGAAGGTCCGCGGCGTCGATTAAACGCCGGCGACATCATATCAGGGATGTTAAAGCGAAATTCGCAACCAAATAAGCTTACGCTCTGAGACGACGAGAAAAAGCGAAATCGCGGCGTATGATTGAAATCGCGCGACCTCAAAGAGCTCTCAATGCGAGAAGGTGAAGTCGGTCACGTATGATTGAAGTCCGCGACATCGAGCGACTCATAAGCGAGCGATTGAAATCGCGGCGTGAAGAGAGGAATCGACATCAAGTGGTCAGCGACGAAATAGATCGCGACATGAACAAACAAATGCTGACCAGTTATTTTGAAATCCCGCAATAGGTGCATCGAAGTTAGAGGCCCGACTTCCGAACCTTATAAATCTGTGTTGCTGCGAAGAAGCGGCTCTTGGCGGCTCGAGAAGAGAATGCGGAGTAGCGAGAAGGCTCGTGTAGTTTAATTTTCTTTTTCTTTTTCTTTGTTTCTTCATTATTTTTAGATTGGGTCGTGGGTGTTATTTCTTTTGAATTTGGATCTGGATGTTAGTTGTTGAAGTTGAAGCTGAATCGCAGGAGATGTTATTTTCTTCAAACTCTTTGCTTGAGTCGTCGAAGTCAACAATTTTGGAATTCAAACTTCCGGTTCGATCTACGTGGATTAACTTGTTCAGGCCTTACCGTTAGTGTAATGAAGTAATTTAGAAACCCGGCTTAGTTGAATTTACTCACATTGTTAAAATTTATATTTTACGTAGAAATTTATCGAGTCTTGAACTTAGAGACTTGAATACGCTTCTTGGTTTGTTTATTGTTGTATCCCGATTCAAATATTGAGTGTCTATCATATGTCGAGTTGTTTTACGTCTTCCCGATTTAGGGAGGCCCTCCCGAGTGACCACCGGAGAAGGCATTCTGAGAGTTTTGAACAATATCGAAGGGTATCGCGAACCTAATATTATTGGGGATCTAATAGGTATGTAAATTCTAATCGATAAATCTTCTTCTCACTTGAAGCAGGAATGAGTTGAATGACTTATCAATTAAAAATGAAGCGAGAGAGTTCGCCTTGATTCAAGCGGTAAGTTTAATCCAGGTGTTAGCGGATCTAATCAAGGAAAGAATGAAGCGTTCCAATCTTGAGGGATGAAGCACGTATAGTGTAAACCAATGCTTAGCCTATGTCTTAGGAGCTAAGGTTTACGGTATTCCGGTATGAAGTATTGAAAGAAAAATATAACAAGGCAACTCAGTTAAAAGTAGTTATGTCCCTGCATTCGAGAGAAGCCGGGAAGATTAGATGATAGGCTATATGTCATTAAGGAGAGATCATGGCATTAGCTTCTTCCTTGGGCCAGTTCTAAATATGAAGTTCATGAAGTAAAAACTCTGAGTAGTCTGCGGGGAATTGATGTTTCCGCAGCGGAGTTGTATTTTCAATACTCCCTTTAAACTAAATGAGTTGAAATTACATTTCTTTAATTTCTTTTTATTTTGGTTTAAGCATCATTTCATTTTGTTCCTGGTTACATATCTTTATTCTTTCATTATTTTCAAGGTTGCTAGGGATATATCAATTGCAAATCATAGTCGAATAGTATAGAGCGAGTAGTCGGGGTAGTTGATTGAGGAGTGCCCAGGATCTGTGGGATCGATATACGGACTTAAATCCACTTTATTACTTGTTTGATCTGTACACTTGGAGATCATGGATCAAAACCGAGAAAGAAATTTATCTAGTCTTAAGAAACCATTTTTGTCGGTATAATTGCAAGAAATACAGTGCCAGTTTCATGGCATTATTCTTGGGGATTAGACAATAGTCCTTGTGTAGTGTCATAAATTTGTATATGTCTTTGGTTTAGTCGACAACAGCGAGGCCCGGTTGGACACGCTTGGACTTCCGTTACCTCTCTCGACTTTGATGCTATGCGAGATGGGCCTTCTGGCCATTTGGACTCCGCCCCTCCTGCCCAGATCCTTGAGATCCATGGATTTCCCTAAGGGTTGTTGGTGGCGAGTTGTCGTCTACTTAGGAGGTGGTGGTTGCGGGCACGATCCCGGCCTTCGAGATCGCTGCGGGCGGCGGAGATACCCGTGCCGAATCAAATATTTTATCTCCTCCTGAGTTGTATACAATCATCCGTTCAATGCCCATGGTCCACACATGAACTCACAATACACAGTGTTATCTCTCTCTTAGTAAATCGACCTCATTGGACGTATCTCGAAGCTGTTTGTGTTGGCACCTCGCTCGAGACACGCGATCACGGCGGTTGCGAGGGGTGAAGGCAGGTCGAGTGAATGCGGATTTGTCGCAGCTCGGACTGAGGTGGACCCAGGCGGTCTCTGATGCTTCCACGTCTTTTCAGGGACCGTTCTCTGTCTCTCTTCGGATGTCTCTCGATCTCTTTGTCGCTTAGGGCTTCGTCCTCGTTGTTTGTCAGTCCTGCTCTTCTCCTTTTGGGTTGGAGAGCTTCCCTTCTTGGATATGAGGATAACCCGCCCAGTTAATATTACTTCTCGCTTTAGCGAGCACTTGACCATGCTTGCACGAGGATTCTTTGAGATGGAAACATCGAATCTTTTGTGCACTCCTAGCCCGAGTGATGAATGCGATGATAGAGACTGGATTTGGTATCTACCTTGAGACTCGGCATTGAACCTCTACGGACATAAGACCTCGGGCTTTCTTGACTACGCTTTATGGTCGAGCCGGATGATAACTCGACTTCACAGTATGTTACGGATCCAATGAGTGTGAGATGAAGCAGCGATGGATAACTCTCGGAATGAGGAAGTTGGCGTTGGTGGCATCTGTTAAGCCCGAGCCAACGTGGGCCTTTGGCGTGATAAGCGAAAGCTGCTATCTGAGTCACGATACCCATGTAGCTCTATTTGGTTCTTATAAGTATTAAGATGATCGACGGGATCTTTCGCACCATCGAACGCTTCTACCTGCGGCATTCTGAACTTCGCTGGAAGGGGGAAGTGGAGCACCTCGGCTGTGAACGGGGACTCAGTTTGTTGTACCTAAGGATGAAAATATCGGTTTCGACGGATATATCGGTAATTGGATTTTACGGATATATCGGATATATCAGAGATATATCGGTGGATATTTTTACATGAATATCGATATATCAGAAATTAATAAAAATACTTTGAAATTGATGGAAACACTTTATAAAAGTGTAAAAATGACATTAATAATGAAATATAGACATTGATATTACATTGTTATGGTCTTCACCACTAAGGAAATGAAGATTGATGTGGCTCCATTACAACATTTGATGAAGGGATCCCATCTTGGTGAATGCAATAGTCATACGAGACATGGTGTTAGATATGTGATTATAAGATCCGAACATGCCATGTATAAATGTCTTAGCGTACCTGACCTCTCCATGGATGGAAATTGGGGGTTCACCCACATGTTAGTTTGAAATCCTTGTTGCATTTGATATGGAATGTTAGATGGCATTTGTTCAGCATGAGGATAATTTATCATTCCATATTCTTCGTAATTGAAGTAGAAGGATTTGAAGAAAGTGACCATAAGTCATTGTGTGAGGAGGAAAAATGTGCCGGAGTCATTGGATGAATCCAACGTATTGAGTGCCAATGCTCATGGAATTCAAAACTAGCGATGATGAATCCTCATTATGATGTTCCATCCTTCGTTTGTGGAGCCTCATGTGGCTTTCAGTAAGCCCCGATACCTGCACCGACTCTCCTAGACAGTGGTCTTCATCTTGTGTAGCATTTGTGAAATCATCTTCCTTCAGTGAATGGACTCGATGGATATTGACTTGTTGTCGTTTGCAATATCTCCACCATCATTTCGATTATCAATACCATCTTGGTCCCCTCTCCTCTTGAGCCATCATTACTTTGTAGTTGAAATGCGGCAAAACTAGGTCTACTACTATGTTGACACTTGAATTAAATGAGAATTCGAGAATCAACGGCGAAGTGACAGTCTTTCATGTCTTGGCCCCGAAACTTTCACTGTGCTTCTTCGGATAAAAACACGGTCAATATCAGCACGGCTTCTCGAATATGCGCGGCAATTCGGTGGATCAAAGGATTTCCATCTTCATCGTCAAATGGGAGAGGTCCTATGGAGTTGGAATAATTGATTATCCTCTTCTTCACCAAACTCGGCTGAAATGTCGAGTAAATCAAGGTAATTCTTTTCAGCAACTTTATCTGACTCTGCTTGCATATCACGTATCTTTAGTTTCATGTTATAGTAACAAAAAACTAATTGTTGGAGCTTAGGGTAAGCAAAAGCCGATTTCTTTGTTTTGTATGTATTAAGAGCAAATGTGCTCAATTTCTCTCATCTTGAAGAAGATGCGATTTAGGCAAGAACACCAATGCTTGGAAATTCCTCAATGTAGAGTGTGGTTTCCATACGCGAACCACCATTAGAAATTCTGATAAAAATAAGTAACATTCAAATCTAATAATAACATGAAAGTAGGCTTTATTTTTAATGTTTTAATGAAATAACACTAACCGGGAACCATTAAATCTCTTGAGGCTATTCTTTGCTCTATCAAAATCCTCTCTTAGCATCTCGAAACATTACAAAAGTATTTGTGAATTGAAATATACATGTACAATCGGTATAAGTGTAAGTTTAACCAATTAAATTGAATGATTAATTAGATTTGTAACGATTGATGTACCTGTTTCCAAAATTACCAATGCAGTAGTAGTAGAATAATCTTGCAAATACTTCGTGAAAGACGACTTGGGTAACTCGGGGTCACTACTTAACTCCAGATACATGTTGAAACCTTGGATTCAAATATTATGCTACAAAAGTGATTTAGAATTAGTATGTCATAAGAGGAAAATAATATACATTAAGTGTGATTAAGATTTCGCTTAGTTACCAGCTGCATGAAGAGGATGTTTGAGCGTTCTATCAGCGATGATGATTGTTTGCGGCCCAATCTTTGGCATTGAGTTGATGTAAATTTTGCTTCATTACGAATCAAACTCATACAGATAAAGCGTGTTAGGGCGACCGGAATCCTTAATGCGAAGAAGCGTATATAGTGGCTCGTAGATTGATACTAGCTTAGAGACCTTCTCCCGATATGTATGATCAAACATGAGCATGACATCATGTCAGTGATTCGTCGACTAAACATAGAAGCGTTTCATCACTAATAAAGATCTTCTTAGTCAGCCCTCTTTGAAGACTTTCTAGGCGATGTAATTTGTTCTGGAAATCTTGTTGCCCCGGCCTCTGATATCTCACCACGAGACCTTTCTCACTTCCCTTGGCTTAACCTGACCATGATTGTAGATGAAGTTGGTGATTTTGCGTGCATTGGTAATTAATTCAGAAACGGTAGCTCTTTTAGCAATGTCTTGAACATCAAGTCGTCACGATTGTCTTTGCGCATAGATCGATATAAATTGTACTTCTTCATTAGCAACTTTCCCACCTTCCGCAATGCGATCCATTATGCGTAACAATTTGCACAACATTTGTTTCACCTACGCTTCATGATCGTCATGACAAACCGTAAATGTATTTGTTGTCTTTTATCTTAATCGGATGCATCGACGGACTTGAGAATATTGTGCTTCCTTTTCGAATATACATAGATTAATAATGCTCGATTTCGTGGGCCAGGTCCATCCATCAGGACATAATCATACACCCGTAAGTCTTCCATTTTTTCCCTTTGGATATTCGCGTAATCATCAGATGTCTTTTTATCTCATATCAGTATTTGTTTTTGATTTCATATGGAGATGGTGGCTCTATTCCCCATGCTACAAGTAGAATTAATGAAATTAGTATCTAGTTTTTCAATTATAATATAAGATAATAATTTATTAGAAGCTGAAAAGTGATTGTCCACTGTCTGGAAGCTTGTTGTGCACGATAATCATGTTCTTGAAGTGGTGAGTACGCTGTGGTATGATACTCTCGTATATGAAGAATTCTTGATTAATTAATTCATCGTTTCTTTGATTGAACCACCTTTGAAAAGATTTTAATGTTCTTTTGTTTCTTCTTAGAAGATTTGTATAATGATGAGCAAGCGGTGGTGATGGATCCAGATTGTCTCATACTTGAGATCTTTGCATGCTTGTTGGATTAGTCGGTTGCGTTGTGAAGGCTCTTTGTTGCAATATCTCGATTAAATCGAAGTAGGGTCGTTTATTTAAAAAAATTTAATTTAATTTAAACATTTACCACATTTTCTTTTGCCTCTCATAAATCCTTCTTCTTGTTGTCGGGTTCCATTCGATGGCTTTTGATGCAGACATGCGCTCGAAAATCGACTCTTTCATCGGGGTCATCACCGGGATACATATATACATCTTATACTTCTTCCTCCTCATCCTAAATCCATCATCATGTTAGGATGTCTGCTCCAGCGTCCCCATTGTGCCTGCGTAGTTGTGCCAATTTCTTCTATATCATTTGCTTTCTCTTTGCTTTTTCTTTACTTTACGATTACAAAAGTTGTTTCGATTTCTTGTTCCGACTTAGGATTGCGTTTGGGCACTTTTTTGTATTAGGTGGAGATCGAATGTGATAGGTGATATTTAAAGCCAGTGATCCACAGCTCATATCGTAAACCACGATAATTAAGTATTATGTTTATTCCCTCATATGTGTGCGATATTTCAAATGCTTTGGATCTCGACCTCGATAATGCCATTTATCATCACATTATTATACATTTGAAAAGAGATTTATTTTCATATAAAGCAATGATTTATTATATATATATATACCGCAGTGTGTAATATATAACTTCTTTAAAATATTAAGCTAACGTGAAGATTAATTAATTTATTAATATGCATACATAATATTAACTAATATATAATTTATTAATATGCATACATATATAACTAAAGAGATGCCAGTTATTTTAAAGAATACACCACTATTAAATTTATTATAGTATATAAAACCATATTATTATATGATATTTACTTTAAAGCTTAAAATAATATATATTTATATTTTATGCAATTTATAATCTAATGTGATTAAAAAAAAAAAAGCAATGTATAGTTATTTTAAAGAATACACCGCTAATAAATTTATTATACTATATAAAACCATATTATTATATGATGTTACCTTGAAGCTTAAACTAATATATATTTGTATTTTTATGCAATTTATAATCTAATGTGAAAATTATAAAAAAACTAATGTATAGTTATTTAAAGAATACACCACTATTAAATTTATTATCTTATATAAAACCATATTATTATATGATATTTACCTTGAAGCTTAAGCTAATATATATTTGTATTTTATGCAATTTATAATCTAATGTGAAATTATAAAATAAAAAAACTAATGTATAGTTATTTTAAGAATACACCACTATTAAATTTATTATACTATATAAAACCATATTATTATATGATATTTACCTTGAAAGCTTAAACTAATATATTTGTATTTTATGCAATTTATAATCTAATGTGAAATTATAAAAAAAAAAACTAATGTATAGTTATTTTAAAAAGACCACACCACTATTAAATTTATTATACTATATAAAACCATGTTATTATATGATATTTACCTTGAAAGCAGAAACTAATATATATTTGTATTTTATGCAATTTATAATCTAATGTGAAATTATAAAAAAAAAACTAATGTATAGTTATTTTAAAGAATACACCACTATTAAAATTTATTATACTATATAAAATTCATATTATTATATGATATTTACCTTGAAGCAAACTAATATATTTGTATTTTATGCAATTTATAATCTAATGTGAAGTATAAAAATAAAAAAACTAATGTATAGTTATTTTAAAGAATACACCACTATTAAAATTTATTATACTATATAAAACCATATTATTATATGATATTTACCTTAAAGCAAACTAATATATATTTGTATTTTATGCAATTTATAATCTAATGTGAAATTATAAAAAAAAAAAAAAACTAATGTATAGTTATTTTAAAGAATACACCACTATTAAATTTATTATACTATATAAAACCATATTATTATATGATATTTACCTTAAAGCTTAAAATAATATATATTTATATTTTATACAATTTATAATCTAATGTGAAATTATAAAAAAAACTAATATAAAACTATAGTAGTATATGATATTTATCTTAGACTAATATATATTTGTATTTATTAAATTTATAATGTAATATGAAATTATAAAAACAAACTAATATATATAATTAACATAAATACAAAAATAAATGTAAAACTATTAAATACACAAAACATAAATACAATAAGAACATACCTTAATTAATCTTATTTGAAATTTGAAACTTCAACCCTTAAACACAAAATTTCCACCTTTTTTTGGAGATATATAACAAAGAAAAATAGAATTTGAGATGAAATGAAGATTTGATGAGTAGAGAGAGTTTGTGAGAAAATAAGTGATTTTGAGTGGTATTTATAGAAGTTTTGGGTCAAAAGGCTATAGAATGGTCAAAATATAATTAAGATTTAATTCTAACTTAGTTGGATTTAGTTTTGGTGTGAAAAATCGACTAGTTGGATCTTACCTGGCGGGTTGGGATCAATTCTCGACCCGTTGGATCTTCTTCTAGCCGTTGGATCAATTCTCAATGGATTGGATCAAGTTTAGATTTAATTTCGCGTTGGATCAAAAAATTTGGATTGGATCACATTTTAAATGAGATTGAAATCGGCCGGATTGGATCGAACCGGATTCAAATCGGCCATCGGATCAGTCGAGCTAAGCCCAGTTTGAAAGGAGGGTTGATCTGGACCGTCGGATTTTCTGCACAGCAAATCTGAGCCACGGCTTGACCTCTCATGGAGTATATCGAAAATACTCCTTTATATATCGCCGATATTTTGACTCTGCTCGATATATCTCGAAAAACCAAAAAATTTTCAGCTAGCGTGTCTCCCAGCGTCGACATTTCGATGAATATTTCGGTCATATTCCAGATATTTCGCGAAATATCGTCGATATTCAGATTTTCGATTTTTCTATGAAGCGATTTTACGTATCAAAAATGTCGTTTCGATTAACGATGCTCGGATATATCGTAGGTATATCAGAAATTTCAATCCTTGGTTGTACCGGGGGTGTCCATAAGTCGAGGAGAACGGCCTTTGCCTTCACGCTTCATGCGGTGAGCTCTTGTTGGAAGCCTTGAACCTACGCTCCCATGATCGCTCCCCGGATTTCATGAGGAGGTGTTAATTCGTTGTTCAGGCGTTGCCCCGTCTTGCCGTTTGCCCTCCCACATAGGGTTAGGTGTGGTCCGTGCCCCCTGGCTTGACTAGATTCTGCTCCCGTGTCAGCACCTCGGGGAGTGCAGAGGTGGGGTTGCCCCTCTTGGGGGTGATGTTATGGCCTTCCTGAGTTTGTCGCGCTTCATGCGGGCGTTGCATCTACCTGGTGAGTTGCTCTAACTCTCCTATTAGGCGTTGGTTGGTGAGGTGGAGTGCCTCCACCTCGTCCGTGTTGGCTTGCATCGTTTCTAACGCGCCGCCGGAAGGTCAGCTGTCTACATCGCCTGGCTGGTCTTGCATCCTTGGAGGATTGGCGTTGCTCCTGCTTGTGTTTTGGGTTGATACCATCAGTTGCTGAGAGATCAACTTTTTTTGTAAAGGAACTGTCGTTCCCACGGTGTGGTGCGATGATGCTTTTCCAGCAGGGCGGGTGGAGCCCGTTGGGGCCGTGGCGGAGTTGGGATTGTTGTTGGGCGGTCGTGAATGCGGACTTGATCCTCTGCGAACAAGAAGAGGATCAGCGGGGGGCTTCACCGAGTGGCCTCTCAGTGCTAAGTGGGTTCCTTCTATTTGAGAAAAAGATCAAGCGCAGAAGGCGAATGTTAGCGTGCCTTTCATAGATGGGGTGGCTTGGTATTTATAGCACATGTTTCTCGATTGGATGGTGGTAGGATTCTTTCCGTTGGATGGGATATTTTACGCCTTTATGTTGTCAGTTAATAAGGGATAATGAGGGAGAGATTGTGAATTATCCTTCTTTCCTCATTTGTGAGATTCGGTTTGATTTACAGAATAAGCTGTTATTGGAAATTATCCTACTTCCCTTACTGGTGAGATTTGATTTGATTTACTTGGACATGGGCTCTTCGGTTGTCCCACACTTTAGTACTTAAGGGCGAATGAATTGGGCTTAGTTTTGAAATTTTGTTACCAGGGGCCCGGGCGTCTCACTGGGCTTACCTTTTCCTTGGCTTGGCGAATGGGCCTGCGCGCCTATTTTTGAACCCTATAAAAAATAATACTTTAAAAAAGTAAAAATATATTACAACAATTAAAAGGTGTTCTTTGATTCTCTGTTAACCGCAAAATTTTCTGACCCCACAATTGCTCGAACTATTTTTTGAGGAATATGAAATTGTTTAGCAAATAAAGCCCAAGCTTTTCATCTTCACGTATTATGTGGTTCAAGTATGGTGTAGATTCCCATGATAGTTATTTTGATCTTTCATTTCCTGCAACTGTTTAGTATTTATAAAATTAATGCTATGTTTAAGTTCTGTTAAATGATCAACTCTCCTAAAAGTTCAAGTTTATAGGATTTGGGTTTAATATGAATATCATGCTTAACACCCTCCCTCACGTGCACATGACTCCATACCCACACACGTAGAGAGTCATAATCCATTATGGACTTTCAAATAAACATGAGGATTGAATTGTAAGAATAGGATTCGAACCCAAGATCTCCTACCAAACCAAGCTCTGATACCATGTTAAATGACCAACTCTTCTAAAAGCTTAAGCTTATAGGATTTGAGTTTTAATATGAATATCATGCTTCAACACCCCCCCTCACGTGCACATGACCCCATACCCACTCACGTGGAGAGTCAAAGTCCATAATGGACTTTCGAATAAACATGAGGATTAAATTGCAAGGAGAGGGTTCGGGCAGGGACTGCCACTGCTTGACCAGAAATACGTCTGTGTTAAATGACCAACTCTCTTAAAAGGCATTTCGAATCCTCTACCGCGTGCATGGTCTATCCACCCACGCACATGGAGAGTCGAGTCCGTGGACTTTCAGATAAACATGGGAATTAAATTGCAGGAAAGTTCGAGACGAGACCTCCTGCGAATCAAGCTACGATACCATGTTAAATGACCCTTCTCCCGCTCATGCTTATAGGATTTGGGTTTTAATATGAATATCATGCTTCAACACCCTCCCTCACGTGCACATGGCCCCATACCCACGCACGTGGAGAGTAAGATTCCATAATGGACTTTCAAATAAACATGAGGATTAAATTGCAAGGAGAGGGTTCGAACCCAGGATCATGTTAAATGACCAACTCTCCTAAAAGCTCAAGTTTATAGGATTTGGGTTTAATATGAATATCATGCTTCAACACCCTCCCTCACGTGCACACGGCCCCATATCCGCGCACATGGAGAGTTAGAGTCCATTATGAACTTTCAAATAAACATGGGGATTAAATTACAAAGAGAGGGTTCGAACCTAGGACCTCCTGCCAAACCAAGCTCTAATACCATGTTAAATGATCGACTCTCCTAAAAGCTCAAGCTTGTAGGATTTGGGTTTAATATGAATATCATGCTTCAACACCCTCCCTCACGTACACATGGCCCCATACCCATGCATGTGGAGAGTCAGAGTTCATTATGGACTTTCAAATAAACATGAGGTTAAATTCTGAGGAGAAGGTCGAACCCCGGGACCTCTGCCGTCAAGTTACGATACCATGTTAAATAACCAACTCTCCTACAAGCTTGAACTTTTAGGAGAATTGGTCATTTAACAAGTTCTAAGAAACATGAAAGAAAACAAAAAGGAAATAAAAGACTTTCCCATATTTGGTTCTGTCATAAAATACCAAAAGGAAAAGGAAAAAGTGAAACATAAGTATAATGAATGAAAAACATATACAAAGTTAAAACATAATTATAATGGATTAAAAAAAGAAAAAAGTGAAACATAAGTATAATGAATGAAAAACATATACAAAGTTAAAACATAATTATAATGGATTAAAAATGTATACATCATTTCATCCATTTAATTTTTTACTAAAGATAAAAGTAACTCTTCATCACTTTTACTTTCATTCCGGCACTTTCTCCCTTGCATGTTCGTTTTAAGAGTAAACAAAGCCTAATACAATGCAAATGATGGCATGAACAATTACATGAAAACAAAGCATTGTGATCCATACACTAGAGGTTTAGTGTCAATGCAACTGGGTATGACCAATCAATGATTTAATAGGTTTATTGTCGATCAAACTACAATAGTATGATTCCCCTTCATAACATACATTATCAAAGTGCTCTAGGAACATGTTAATTATGGTCTGATTATGAAAGCAAAAGCATAATTAATATTTGTGACTAATAAAGCCTATTTTAGGATTCTATCAGAAAGAGTGGGTACATACTATAGCAGATGACTCCTCTCTTGGACAGCTCCTCTGCTGGATGTTTTGTGGGGTGCTTTGGGGCTCGTTATGCTTTTTTTTTTTCTTTTGTTTGCTGTAGTGTTTTTTGGGGGCCTGGTTTGTTTCCTTATACTTTTCCTGAGTCGTGACTTTGGCCGCTCTTCTTATGAATATACTCAACCTTCTTATTTTTCAAAAAAAAAAAAAAAGAAGGAAAAAATTATGTCAGACCACCCAGAAAAAGGCGAACCTTAACAGCCTAAATTTCTAATCAATCTAGTATTCTAATTTCTCTGTTATCAAATTTAAAAAGAAAGAATAATAAAGAAAAAGATTCAGGCAATATATTGAATAAAACTTTAAAACAATGGCATTTCCAAGAGAATATATCATTTTTTCATTAATCATATAAACCATCTAAATTTTCCAATTCCTCGTTTAGTTCTCCACCCTATTAACATAGCACATAATCTGATTGGCCTTGTACATACCTTAAGTTAAAGCACTTAAGTTGGTCTCGGAGCATTCTTCTTTCCTTCCCTGGTAATTATCCAAGATCCAACTAAGATAAGTAAAAAGAAAATATGAAACAGAAAATACAACAGGAATAATGAAACACTTGAACCTGATCACGCACACAAAATTGAATTTTATATATCTTAATAGCTTTTGCTAAATTTTTTTTATCTTAATACTTAAAAAGACATCCTAGAGCCCAAAACGAGAAAGCATCTCTTACTCTGCGAGTGAAAGTGAAAGTAAATCTGAGGATGTGTGAAATACCAGGGAACTCCTAACGGTGATTCAAGAGGAAAAATTGCTCCCAACGGTGAAGTCTTGGGAAGGCTGGAAAATCTCTTAGAAGAAATTTGTTTAACCATAAAGGTCGAGGGTCTTTTTTAAAGCTTATTCTTCTTCTTTTTTTAGTGAGCTCTTGTTTTTGGGGCTTTTTAGCAGGAGGGGACTAGATTTGGGGAAAGCCTAGGGTTCAGCCAGTGCAAGTTCTTGATCAGCAAAATCGTGGTGAGGAATGATGAAGAAGGGGAAGAAAAAACGCAGTCTTTGGTCGATAAGGAGATAGGAGGGGAACTTGCTATTTTTCAGGGCAATTCAGAGGAAATTTCAAATCCTAGGGAGGAACAGGAAGGGGAGAGTCGGGAGGAAAGTTGTTTGAAGAAGTTTTGCACAGCTATGGGGTTCTCGACGAAAGGTCATGAAAAGGATATTCTGAATTTGATGAGAAAGATTGATGATAGAAGAGTAAAAAAAATTGAAAAAAGATTGCAAGGCTTCTAAGTTTATGACAATGAGAACTTGGAGTGGAGCGTTGCGGAGAGGGAGAAGTAGAAGGGGGGGGCCCGGCTAAGGGGGAGGGGATCCTATTCGGGTTTGCTAATGAAGTTAAAATTCTATCATGGAGCATTGAGGGGCTAATGATGTTGTAAAAAAGAAAAATGTCTAAAGCGTTCACAATCCGGAAGAATGGATGTAGTATGCCTTCAAGAGACTAAGCTAAAGGATTTGTCTAGTTTGATCATTAGGAGTTTAGCAATAGGAAGATACATGGAGTGGGCTTCTACTTATTCAGAGGGGGCGTCAAGAGGGATTTTAATAATGTGGGATAACATAGTGCTCCAACTAGTTGGAGTTGAGGAGAGTTGTTTCACTTTGTCCTGTAGATTTAGGAACAGAAGGATAACTTCACTTGGGTTTTCACAGGGGTTTATGGTGCTCTTAAAAAGGAGCAAAGGGAAGATTTGTGGGGAGTTGGCGTAAGGAGCTTATGGGGGGGATCCACAGTTGCATAAGAGGACTTGATGTGGTGATTCGGGAAAGGAATAGGGATGGAAGACTCACGGGGCCAATGAGGAGATTTTCCTAAGTTATTGAGGATTTGGAGCTGAAAGATTTAACCCTACGGGGAGGCACGTTTACTTGGAGAGGGAGCCAGGGCAATCAAAGGATGGCTAGGTTGGATAGGTTTTTGGTTTCGGAAGATTGGGATATGTATTTTGGGGGTGTTAATCAAAGCGTCCTTCCAAAACCGACATCCGATCATTTTCCAATTCTGCTGTTTGGGGGAGATAGGCCTTCTAGGGGGCCCATGCCTTTTAGATTTGAGAATATGTGGCTTAAGGAGGAGGGTTTCCATAACTATAGGCGGTAGTGGAATGAGTTTTGTTTATCGAGGATCTAGGAGCTATGTGGTGATGGAAAAGTTCAAAGCTTTGAAAGCAAAGTTAAAAACATGGAACAAAGATATTTTTGGCAATGTGGAAGAAAAAAAAGAAGGAAGCGTTGCAGAAAATAGTGCTTTGGGACAATATTGAAGGCCATAGACCATTAACTCAGGAAGAATCTTTAGAGAAAGTGGGGTTATTGAGGAGTATCAGAAGTGGGCGACGTCCGAAGAAATTTCCTAGAGACAGAAGTCAAGGGTTATATGGCTGAAGGAAGGTGACAGAAACACAAGTTTTTTCCATAGAATGGCAAATTTGCACAGAAGAAGAAATACAATAACTAAGATGAGAATTAATGGACAATTTATCGTTTGGGAGGAGCAGTGAGACTAAGAGCTAAAGCGAAGGCTTTTCCAAGCTATCTTTGTGAGACTTTGGTGAGTGGAGGAAGCGAGCAGTAGGGCTGCACTTCTCAAGGCTTAATGCTTTGGAAGCTGATAACCTGGAGTTGCAATTCATGGAGGCAGAAGTGATCAATGGTCTTAATGATTTGAATGGAGACAAAGCCCCAGGACTGGATGGGTACACGGTGGCCTTTTGGCAATCTAATTGGGGTACAGTTAAGGAGGATGTTTTGAAACTGTTTAAGGACTTTTTTGAGACGAGAAAGTTTGTGCGTAGTTTAAATACTACTTTTATTGTCTTGGTGCCAAAAAAAGTTGAGGCAGAAGATCTAAAGGATTTTAGACCTATTAGTCTAGTGAATAGCTTGTATAAGTTAATTTCAAAAGTTTTAGCAAACATACTAAAAAAGGTGATGAGCTGTTTAGTCAACAAAGCTCCATTTGCCTTTGTGGAGGGGAGGCAGATTCTCGATGCTTCTTTAATTGCTAATGAGATCATAGATCTATGGTAAAGGAAAAGGAAACATGCATCATTTGTAAAAATTTGGATATTGAAAAGCATGACCCGGATTAGTTGGAATTTCTTTGCAGTTCTTGACAAATGGGTTTTGGCATAAAGTGGATTTCATGGATAAAATGGTGTATTACCACTGCTTCCTTCTCAGTCTTGGTAAATGGTAGCCCTGTTGGTTTCTTTAGGAGTTCAAGGGGGCTAAGACAAGGGGACCCATTATCTCCATATTTTTTTGTCTTGGGTATGGAGGTTTTCTCCATTCTTGTTGAGAAAACTTATGCTAGAGATTTCCTGTCAGGCCATAAGTTTGTGGGAAGAAGTGAGGAAACTTTACAAATTTCTCATACATTGTTCTTGTGACACTCTTGTGTTCTGCAAAGACTCCGAAGATCAACTTTCTTCCCTCTCCTGGATTTTGTTGTGGTTTGAAGCTTTTTCGGGGTTGAGAATAAACTTGGAGAAGAGTGTCATTATGCCAGTAGGACCAGTGGAAAATGTAGACCATCTAGCCCTTGAGCTTGGTTGCAAAGTGGGGGCACTTCCTATAACCTATTTAGGTCTTCCCTTAGGATGTCGGTAAGCCTCTATTTCAATGTGGGATGGAGTTGAAGAAAAGGTCCGGAGAAAGCTAGCAATGAGGCAGCACATCTCAAAAGGGGGAAGGCTCACACTCATTAGAGACACACTATCCGACTGCCCGATTTACTTAATGTCCCTCCTTCGGATGCCTAGGGGTGTGAGTTACGGACAGAAAAATTCGGAGGTTTTCTTTAGAGTGATGCTTGGAGAGGGAAGATTCATCAGATTAATTGGAAGCCAGTGCAGCAAAGCGAGCGAAGGGGGGGTTTAGGCATTAGAGCCCTCTTACTCATGAACAGAGCTTGTTGGTAAATGGGCACGGAGGTTTGAATTTGAAGAGAGGGATAACTCGGCGTGGAAAAAATGTTATCGGTTTAGTATGGGGTGAGGAAGGGGGTTGGAGAACCCCCAAGGCGTACTTGGTTTAGGTTTGTGGAAAGGTATAAGTGCAGAAGCGGCAAAGTTAAAACAAGACTGCGTTTTTGAACTTGGGGAAGGAAAGAGAATCAGATTTTGGGAGGATGTCTGGTGTGGGGAGGTGACCCTTTGTGCCTTCTTCCCTACTCTTTACAATATCCTTGAGATGAGAGTTAAGATTGGGCGACGTGTGGGAGTCTTTAGGAGAGATTGGAGCTTGGAATCCAGATTTTCAAGAGCCTTTAATGACTGGGAGATGGACCAAGTTCAGATTTTTATAGGTCTGACCAGTAATAAACTTATTATCTTGCGGCAAAAGGATAGAATAGTGTGGAAAGGGAATAAGAATGGTCGGGTTCTCGGTGAAAAAGATGCTGCGACTAATGGACCCCTCGCAGCCCGAAATCAATATTATTTGGAACCCACATGTGCCAACTAAAGTGAGAGTTTTTGCACAGGCTGCACAGTGGGGGAAAAGTATTAACAACAGCAGTTAAAGAGAGGGGTTACCGGTTATAGCAGGATGTCCCTTTTGTAGAGAAGAAGAGGAAGGGTTAGATCATATTTTAATCCACTGCCCACCAATTTGGGACTTATGGGTTGACCTCATCTCAGTGTTAGGAGTCAGCTGGTCTTGTCCCTTTGCGGTAAAAGATCTAATTCACAATTGGGGTCAAATCCCCGTGAAGCGTCAAAATTTTGTGGTGGGCGATTTTTCGCTATCTTTTGGGAGACTTGGAAAGATAGGAATAGAATTGTGTTTGAAGAAGAAGCTTTTTCTTTCAACAGTTTGAAATGTTGTATCTCTAACTCTCTTTTGTATTGGGCGCTTGGTGTGAATGTGGATATTTCTATGGATTTACATCGGCAGGTGGGTATAGGTCGATCTCTAGAAGCTAACGGTTATTGGGTAGTTTGTGCTCTCTACATTTTTGTTTAGGCTGCGTCTTTCCCTTGTTTACTCCCTGTAGACTTCGGGTTTGCCTTTTTGGCTTTTATTGAAGCTTACTTTTTGCCTATCAAAAAAAAAAAAAATCACAGCATATAATAGTAAATTTCAATTTTCATTCTTGATAGACACAAAAGCTATGTTGAGAAATTCACCAACTGCTTCAAGAAAAAAAATCATCAGCTGAAGTATAAAAGAGAGAAAGGTAACAAATGAAAAATAATACAAAAAATAAAGTTTTTAAGAACTTTCTTCGATACCAAGCAAGGAAAAAATTTGCTATATGTAAGCTTCAACAGAAGCAACCAACCAAAAAAGGAAAATATACTGATAAAAACCTTTAATAAATAAAATCCAAAGGAAGATCAAAATCAACTATGAAAGTAATAAATATAAAAATGAATAAAGAAAACTTAAGTCCGATAGGTAACACATTATCAAATTAAAATCCACGTTAAAAATAGACTCGAAACAAAAACAAAAACACACACTTAGGAAGAGTGATGCTACACTTTGCCCTTGAGACCTAGCTCAAGTAATGGAGGGATGAGAAGGGTTTGTGGGAGATTCCTGATTCAAGTCCCAACGAGGACAAAAAATTTATTCATGAGAAATATACAAATAAATAAAATCGATGCTTCATCTTTTATATGGCCTTTTAGCAGTTTTTTCAGGATGTGATGAAAACAGAAGCAATGGGATTATTCAAGAACTCCATGAGTTTGGGACTTTCTCAAGGAGTTTAAATGTCACTTTCATTGCCTTGGTTCAAAAGATAGGTAGGACAAAAGACCCTAAGGACTTAAAGCCAATCAGCTTGGAAAAAAACTTATGCAAGCTCCTTACTAAGGTTCTTGCTTATTGACTCAAGAAGGTGGTGAGCTACTTAGTACCGAATTTCCAACATGCCTTTGTGGCAAGGAGACAAAGTTTGAATACTGATCCGGTTTTAAATTAAGCCATTGACTCTAGAATTAAAGCTCACTTAAGAGAGGTCATTTATAAGCTAGATTTTTTGTTTTTTATTTTTTTGATAGGCAAAAGAGAAAAACCATTCATTGAAAAACCATTTATAAGCTAGATATTGAAATGGTGGTGTCCAACATGCCTTTGTGACGAGATAAATTTTGAAGTTGATTTGATTGTAAATGAATTCATTGACTCCAGAATTGAAGACCAATTAAGAGAGATCATTTATAAGCTAGATATTAAAAAGGTATATGACCAAGTAAATTAGAGTACTGTTCTTACAATGTTGGAGAAAACGAGTTTTGGCTCCAAATGGATCAGCTGGATCAGATTGTGCATCTCTGTAATTTCATTCTCTATCTTGGTCAAAGCATCTCCCTCGAGTTTCTTTCAAAATTCTATGGACCTAAGACAAGAAGATTCATTGTCCCTTTAATTGTTCATCCTATACTGGAGGTCCTTTCCTTAATTTCTTAAAGGAAAATGAGGTATGATATGGAGATGGAGAAAGTGTGGAGATTCATCATTTTCTGTTCACAGATGATGCTCTATCTTTTGACATGCTAGAAAGGAAAACCTCGAAATCTGAGTTGGATTCTTATGTTGTTTAAGGCTAGGCTAGGATAAAGATTAACTTGGAGAAAAGTGAGCTCATCCCTACAAGTTGGGGGGAGGGGGGCCGGGGTATGAAAGAAGTGAGAGAAGGGCATAATGTGGGGATGTAGAAGGCTATTAGAGGTGGATGAGAGATTTTCAAGATTAGAACTAGGCTTAAGGTTGGGTGTAGAAGCCGTGTGAAGTTCTTGAGCGACAAGCAACGTGGGGTTTATCCTTCACAACATTATTCACAAAGCTTATTTCCATAGCAACCTCAAAAGATGTTTTGAGTGAATTACCTTTGGAGAATGAAAGTTAAAACCCTAGTTTCACTAGGCAATTGAACGTCTAGAAACTAGAGAAGATGCAAGCCTTTTAGGGAGGTTATTTGCATACCCCATCTCTTAGGAGACTAATGACATTTTAATTTGGTTGCCTACAAAGGATGGTGCTTTCTCTGTTAAGTTGTTCTACTCCTCCATAGCTAATAGGAGAGTGGAGTTGTTCCCCTATGGCATACCTAGAGATGTGTGGGTGGCCACGAGAATTAGCTTTATTTTTTTGCTAGGAAAGCAATGTGGACAAGAATCTCAACTCTTGATCAACTCAAAAGGAGGGATTGAAGGATTTCTAATAGATGCTACTCATGGAAGGAAGAGGAAGAAGCAAAAGACCTTTTTTCTATAAATAAGTTTCTTTTCCTTTATTTTTGTCCCCATCAATAAATCCACCCTGATTCTCTACCACTAGAGCCAAACCTTAAGTAGATGATGCAAGCCATAGTTAGAGAGGTCCTTTTGAATTGACACGGGTCCTCTGCGGGCAAAAAGAGAAAAAGGCTTAAAAGGTTGCTCTATTATGTCTAATTTAAACTTTACGTGTGAAGAGGAGTAAGAGGGCTTTTGATAACTCTGAAAGCATAGACCAAACAATTAAAACTTATTTTTTACATTATTTTTTAAGGATTCAGTTGCTTTGTATGTTGTTTAATATTGCTAGA
This sequence comes from Tetrastigma voinierianum, assembly GCA_016808115.1. Taxonomy (NCBI): domain Eukaryota; kingdom Viridiplantae; phylum Streptophyta; class Magnoliopsida; order Vitales; family Vitaceae; genus Tetrastigma; species Tetrastigma voinierianum. Next base: position 125,261 of record JAEQBH010004072.1, read on the forward strand.
TTTTGAGGATCGGGTAGGCTCTCCTTAAGGCATGGCAGCCAAATTTTCCAATTAGGATCACAATGCAGGTTGGTTAGGTTAATGATTAACCCAAGCCTAGCCCAGATTAACAAACAATCAACTTAATGTCAACTCAACCCGAAATATAACCCCAGGTAATCAACCAAGCCATAACCCAAAACCTTATTTTTCTTAACCTTTGGAAGAGTTCCAGTTTTTCAAGTTAAACTCAAGTTAGTCAAGTTATCTAAGGTTGATGTGGGTAAGAAAATCATAACCCCTATGAAAAAACTTAATATTCACTAGTTGAATATTACAAGGCAGTAAATAGATGCATGCGTGGGTCAAAAGTGAACAAATATATGCATACATGGGGGAAACGTATATGGGACAAAAAAAATATCAAGTGATGTGTGATAAAAAAGAGTGATGTGTGACAAAAGTGAAAACTATGGAACAAAACAAGTAGCAAAAAGAGTGAAAAATACAAAGTAATGTATGATAGAAAGGGTAGGTAGGTAGGTAGAAGGCAGACCATGACCGGAATATAGGCACAAGAGACTGTAGGCACATCAATGCCCCATGCCTCCAGGTCATATAAACCCTTCGTCAAGCAAGTGACGGACAAGAAACGGCCATCTGGTACCTGCTGATCACAAAGGGGAACAGGCCAATACCCTGGCCTTTGGACCTGGCTCTGGACTGGAACTGGAGAACAACATTGGCAATTAGTTAAAGGCAGATCTTGAGCTGAAGAAGGCAGCTTCTCAACACTGAAAGTGGCAATATAAGCAACAGTTCCGCTGCCTAGCAACCAACCTGTCTTGATGATGCACATCTCCTGCTCACCCAATGCTACTACTGCTCCTCCTGATGTGTGCTCGATATCACGGTAGAAATAATCGCCAAACACCTCAGTCAATGATTGATAGGTAGGAGGACTACCATCGCGAGGAATCAGAGCTGCAAACAGGCTGCGTCTACTAAGGCCAATGAAGATATCGTCGTAAGCGGGCACAAATTTGCCTATAAAACGGGGCAGCAGGGGTAGGGGGACAGATATCCCGCAGGCTGATCAACCTAAAGAATTCCATATTTTGGTATTGACATCGTAAGAGTAAATACTTCGGCCAGACTTCACATAAATGGTGCTTCCCACGACGGAAAGGCCATCTACAACATATTCCATTTCAAACATTGAACTACATGGGTTGTAGAAGGGAGGATCAGGTAGAGCCTCCCATTCGCCGACAGATGGGTCATAAACTTCGAAAGTTGGGAACTGAGGATCATCCTTACGGTAATGATAAGGCTTTCCAGACAGCACATAGATCTTCCCCTCCACAACACCGATAAAGGGATTAGGTTTAGGGCCGAGCATGGCGGTCGAAAGCTTATGGTGAGAGATTTTTAAAAAAATTATGTGAAAACCATCACATAAGCAAGAATATTCATATTGAATCATCAAAAATCAAAATACAGGATTTGCGAGCGTGCCGAATCCACAACAAAATATTAAATATTTGAATAAGTGCAATAACTTTATGATCTTCTAGATGCGAGATACGAGTATGAGGCTTTATGATCTTCCAGATCTAAATATGAATCTGAGGCTTTATGATCTTCCAGATCTACACTAGTTTTCTGTCTAATATTTCTCTTTGACAATGGAAATCAGAAGAAAGAAAAAACCTTGTGTGATCTGGGGACCATGACTCCTATTTATAACCAATTGTGTCTATATATGAACAGTCACGATTGTTCGTAATTTCTATTTTAATCCATCATAAAAATAGAAATTACACTTGTCTCTACACATTGATGCCCACACTTTATAATATATTAATTAAGGCCCTAAAACTTAAAATAATCACTTTAATTAGCATAACTTTATTTGATAGCCTATAATTCACATTTATTTAATATATCAGCCCATATATTCGATTTTACTCCAACAATCTCCCACTTGGGCTATATATGTAACTTTATAAACGTGAATTATACTTTATGAGCTCATGAGTTTTGCTATCAAAACTTTATATGCATTAACAATCTTGTCCATTAACCACACTAATATAGAACCAAGCGATCGTCGTTACATATTTCGTAACTAGACCCATCAATGATCACATATATCAATGTAACTAATGACAAAGATCAAGTGTGGATGTGTAGCATGAAAATTTCATGCAATGTGATCTCAACATGCCTGGCCCACCAACGGTCCTGCTTAAACCTTAGTGAGAATCAAACCATACAAAATCCAAAGTGGATGAAAGCGAATACTTTCTTATGATGAAATAACCTTAAAATCCATAATATCCATAAAGAAACCTCAGCATCTAAAATACAAACTCCACTAAAAGCGACACATCTGAAGAAACCACACCCATATGACGATTATTAACATGAAAGACCTTAGGTGGTAATCCTTTAGTCGGTGGATCGCAATCATGGAGTTTGTCCCCAGTAACTGCTCTATAGATATAAGTCCACTTTCCCGAACCTTTCTTTGTATTTAGGAATTTGATGTCTATAAATTTGACTCGTCGAACTCCACATTGTTGTTGGAATATAATTACCTCTTGATTTATTGTCACAAAATAACCGTGGTCTTTCAATGCCATCCATAATACGCGATCCATAATGAAATTTCGCAACCATATTCCATGATAGGATGCCTCATAACAAGCTACAAACTCAGCTGCCATGGTGGAAGAAGCTTCTGATATTTGTTTAACACTCTTAAGATATAGCACCTTAGGTAAGTAAGTAGATATAGCACGAGAAGTTGATTTCATCTTATCTCGACATTCATAAAAATCGGTCGAATATCGATGATCTCTGGCGGTTAACTTCGATAAGTGAGCATGGTGCTTTTGTTCTCTTTGTAAGTACCTCGTGACACGCTTAGGTGCTATCGATGATCCTTTCGAGGATTGCTTAAATATCGCACTTGACATGTACCGACAATGTCTGTGATATTCGGACGTGTACATATTTGAGCATACATCAGACTTCCTATTGTTGACGCATAAGGAATCTGTTGAATCTGTTGAATCTCAAAATTATTCTTGGGGCATTGACTGAGACTAAATTTGTCTCCCTTAGCCACAGGGGTGTCACCTGGTTTGCAATCATGCATGCCAAACCTTTTAAGAATTTTCTCAATATAGCTCTTTTGTGATAAACCAAGTATTCCTCGAGATCGATCAAGGTGTATCTATATACCTAACCGCAGAAGCATCACCAGATCTTTCATCTCAAATTTCTTTGATAGAAATCTCTTGGTTTCATGCAACATGCCTATATCGTTGGTGGCAAGCAATATGTCATTAACATATAAAACCAAGTAAATATGCTTACTCCCACTGAACTTATGCCATATACAGTCATCAACCATATTCATCTCAAAACCAGACGAAATGATAACTTGATGAAACTTGTAATACCATTGACGAGAAGCTTGCTTAAGCCCATAGATAGATTTCTTTAACTTGCAAACCATCCTCTTTGTATCTCCTGACACAAAATTTTCTGGTTGCACCATATAGATTGTTTCATCAATGTCACCATTGAGAAATGTAGTCTTAACATCCATCTGATGAAGCTCAAGGTCAAAGTGCGCCACAAGTGCCATTATTGTCCTAAAAGGTCTTCGATGCAAGCGGAGAGAGAATCTTTATAATCGATGCCTTCCTTTGTGTATAACCTTAGCGACCAGGCGAACTTTGTATCTCTCCATGTCACCTTTCCGAATCCCTCTTGGTTTAAATATCCATTTTGCAACCAATGGGTTTCCACCTTCGACGATGGGATAAGATCACAACGTCATTGTCCTTCATGGACTTGATCTCTTCATTCATGGCATCAATCCACTCTTGAGATTTAGAACTTTCCAGGGCTTGAGGCTGAAGTTGATTGGATCATCTTCCACCGCGATGTGAGCTCATGTTCTTGAAGAAATACAATGTAATCATCGGCAATGCTTCTCCTTTCTCTAGTGGATCTCATGTGGCGTAGGTTACGGAGGAGGTAGAGTTTGTTCTTAAGACGTGAGGTTCTGGATATTGTTTTTGATTTGGATATGCTTCTTGAACGATGTCGGGTATAGGGCGTCGATGTCGATGATATTTGTGGGAATATCCAACATATTCCTCTTGAAAATCAAAATCCCTATCCTTATCTCCCCCATCAAACTCGAAACATCCCTCGAAGCCAGAGTATTTCGGAGTCTGAATTGATTTGAAGTAGTAGGATCCTTAGAATTTGTAACCTGGATCTTTCGAGTATCAATAAAATAGCAACTTCTTAGTTCTTGAATCTAATTTCTTTTCATGTGGCTGTAAGGCCCAGATTCAATTTGGACATCCCCAAATGTGTAAGTGCTTTAGACTAGGCTTCTTGCTAGTCCAAAGTTCATAAGGGGTTTTAGCAGTTGCTTTAGTTGGTACTTTGTTAAGGATATATGCTGCAATCTTTAATGCTTCACCCTAGAGTGATATTGGCAAGTTAGAATGACTAAGCATACTTCTTACCATGTCTTTGAGTGTTCTGTTTCGCCTTTCAGCAACACTATTCATGCTTGGAGAACCTGGCATGGTGTACTATGGGACGATACCGCACTCCTCTAGAAATTTAGCAAATGGTCGGGGCGTTTGTTCCGCAGGCAAGTCATTACTTCATAGTATTCACCACAGCGTGGTCGGATCGGCGTTTTTAATCCTTTATTGGTGATTTTTCAACTTCAACTTTGAACGATTTGAACACTTCTAGTGATTGGGACTTTTCATGAATGAGATAAAGGTAGCCATAACGTGAAAAATCGTCTATAAACGTGATAAAATATTGTTGGTCATTCCATGAAACCGTAGGAAATGACCCACAAATATCTGTATGTATAAGTTGTAAGACATCATTAGCCTATTGGCACAAATCTCCTTATTTGTTTGTTTGTTTTCCCTTTATGTACAATTGTGCAAATTTCAAAATCTTTGCAAAATCAGGGAATCTACAATCCCATCGACACAAGCCTTTCAATTCTCCTTTTGGAAATGTGACCCTGTCTCTTATGCCATAATGATGAGGAATTCTCCTTCGGTTAATTTTCTTTGCTCCTTGAGTGCTTAGTACAAGGTTTCATGATATGGCAAGCGTATCAAGCATATAAGGTTATCTACATAAGATAAAGAACTAGTACTAACAAATTTGAATTAAAAAAGACTAAATTTATTATTTCCAAAGAACAAGTATAACGAATTTGTCCAAATATGGAAATAGAAACCCAAATTCCGTCGAAAGGGCGGTACAACATATCATCTCATTCAAATCCAAATAAGTACGATTTTAGAATATTAACCTAAATGTCCCAATTTCCTCAACTTGACCTTCTTGCCATACTTCACAAAGATGTATCTTTCACCATCATTTGGCTTTTTTGGCAACTCGGTAGCTCCTATTGGACACACTGATGTGGTGGTTGCACCGAGAATCCTATCACAGAGTGTGTTTAGGTACCGAAGTCAAATTAACCTCGGAACAAACTAGATTAAAAGTGTACCCCTTTCTTTGCGCCAAGCATGATAGTTGGTACATTACTTCTTCTTATGTCCCACAGCTCCACAGAAGAAACAACCATCAACCCTTTTTTCTTTATGTTGTTTCTTTTGATATGGAACCTTTGCAGCTTCTTTATCCTTCTTTCTTTTCTTCCCTTTATCCTTGGAAGTACCAGTCAAATGTGCACTTTCTATCGTTTCTTGCTTCAACCTTTCCTCTTCTTGCACACAATGTGAGATGAACTCATTAAGAGACCAAGTCTCCTTTGGGCAGTTGTAGCTCGCATAAATTGTTGAATTGTGTGGGAAGAGATATCAAAACCAAATGCACAAGAAAATCCTCGGAGAGATCAAGTTTATGTGCTCTTAACTTTGAAGTAAGATGAGACATTTCCTTAATGTACTCCCTAATGTTCCCATTACCTTTATATCTCATTGAGATGAGATTTTCCAAAAGTGTACTTGTTTTAGACTTTTCATTCTTGGCGAATCTATTCTTAATTTCATATAGGAACTCTTTGGAACATCTTTATCGTTTGGATATTGTGCCCCTATGAATGGCACTGGAATGGCCTTCTGTGATCATCAAACACATGCGATTTGACTTCTCCCACACCTTTCAATATCCTCTTTTCATCGGAGGAACTTTGTGATAAAAGGTGCGGAAGAAGCCCATACTTGCCAAGGATATGAGGGCTTCTTCGCCATTAATGTACTTCTTTGCTTTAGCGACCACCTCAGCCATGCTTGCCTGAGGATTCTTTGAGATGGAAAACATTAAATCTTTGACTATATCTATTGCATTGATGAATGCGGTGATGGCCAACTTCTCGTCTAGAACATCTACCTTTAATGACTCGGCGTTGAACCTCTGGCTATAAGACCTCAGGCTTTCTTGTGGGCTCTGCTTTATGGACAACAAGTGATAACTTGGCTTCCTGTATGTCCTAGCTCCAATGAAGTGGGAGACGAATGCGATAGAGAGCTCTCTAAATGAAGAGATTGACAATGGTGGGAGCCTATTAAACCAAGCCAATGCTGGGCCTTTGAGTGTGATAGCGAAGGCTCTGCATCGTATGGGGTCTTGATATCCATGTAGCTCCATCTGGTTCTTATAAGTATTAAGATGGTCAACGGGATCCTTCGTTCCATCGAACACTTCTATTTGTGGCATCCTGAACTTTGTTGGAAGAAATCGGCACTGCAAATTTGTGTGAGGGACTCGGTTCTTTGCACCGGGGTGTCCATAGAGTCGAAGCTCGGCCCTTTAACTCTGCATGGTGAGCTCTTGTTGGATGCTTGCCCTTGAACCTGTTCTCATGATCGCTCCCTATTCCTTCTTGGCCAGGGAGTTGGCTCATCGTTTAGATGTTCCCAGAGTATTGGCCGTTAACGCTCCTCTTTAGGGGGTAAGTAAGGCTCGTGCCCCCTGGCTCGGCTGGATTCTGCTTCTATTTCTGCCTCTCGAGGAGGGCCAAGGTGTGGTTGTTCTTCTTGAAGGGTGGTATTGTGGCCTTCTTGGGCCTGACGCACTTCCTGCGGGCGTTGCATCTGTTTGGTGAGTTGCTCTAATTCCCTTATCAAGCTTTGGTTGGTGAGACGGAGTGCCTCCATCTCGTTTGTGTTATCGTGTATAGTTTCTAGTGCACCTGCAGGAGGTCGGCTATCTACGTTGCCTTGCTCGTCTTGCATTCTTGGGGGATTAGCACGACTCCTGCTTGTGTTCCGAGTTGATACCATCAGTTGCTGAGAGATTAGCTTTATTTGTAAAGGCATTGTTCCAGCGAACGACGTAAGCGATGATGCTTTTCAATATCGGAACTAGGTTGGAGAAGCGTCTTGGATTCTTCGAGGCGGATCCCGCGACTCGGATGTCAGGCTCCTCTGCAAAAACAAGAAACAAAAAGGATTGTCGGGGGCTCTCCCGTTGCCTCTCCGATGCCTAAGTCAGCTCTTTCCAGTGGGAGAGAAGATCGATTGCTTAGGGAATGGAGTTTTGTGCGTCACCGCTTTCCGCAGATGGGGTAGCACAGTATTTATAGTGGGTGACTTTTGGTGGATGGTGTCTGAGACTCTCTCTTATGTATTACAGGATGGAGGATTTTCTTTCCTTATCGATGTCCAGTTAATAAGGGGATAATTAGACCGATTATTAGAATTATCCTACTTCCCTTATTGGTGGAGATTCTATTCGATTTATAGGATATGGGCTCTTTGGGTTTTTCGCGTTATCGGCCCTTGGTAGGGATGAACTGGGATCCTGTTTTGGGCCTGTGTCAGGAGCCGGGCCGTCTTACTGGGCCTGCTTATTAGTCTTCTTTTAATCCTGCTTCTCGGACTTGGGGGGTGGGCCTGCGCGCTTGCTTTTTAAACCCAATCAATTTGATATCATCGAGATGTAATTCATCCCATTGAATTTACATTATAGGCGAAAGATTTATCATCTCTATGGGATTAAATCCCAAGTTATTGCGAAAAAATGAAACGATGATATTATGGAAGTAAATATTCTCGTATTTATTGCTACTGCCAACTACTAAACAATTTATTAGAAACCGCAAGACAACCAATTAGAAATGTCACGAAATCTCTCGCTCTTCGAGGGTGTCCTCAACACCGAGGAAGATGTACTAGGGAGGATTAGGCCCCTCCATTGCATCAGGTAACCCATATATGAAGGGGAAATTGTGTCGATTTAGCAACCGCACCCTCACAAATAAGAGTGAAACACACAAATCATTGTTTATTCATTAGTTCCAAGTTCTTCTCTTCAAGACAGGGTAGAGCAACTTGGTAACTCGCAAGGTTCATAACCTTAAAGTCACGGGTTTAAACCTTGTCTTTGCAATATTAAGGAAGGAAGAAAGCAAGTCGGTTTGCTAATTCCTCATCCTTAAATCACTCATTCTCATAGGTTATTGTCTCAACGAATAAGTAATTGTAGTAGGAAAAAGATCCAATGACTTCAAAAGAATTGAACGAGGAGTCGTATGAGGTGAAAATCTCATATACGGTTTTGTAGAGTGACATTAAACAGGATTTACGAAGGAAGCTTCAAGTTCATATTGATCATGGGTTGAGAATGAGAATTGAACTTTATGAGATCTAATCTCATGTTGTTCCTCAGTAGCTCAGTGGTAGAGCGGTTGGCTGTTAACTAACTAATCGTAGGTTCAAAAGGGATCATTCGAGCGTATCTAAATAGATATTATGTTTACATATGAATCCCTACATCTTTACATTCCGTTGATCAATTAATTCAATAAGAAATGGAAGTTAGCACTCGATTTCTTTGGTATCATCCAACCGAATCCAATTAAAATTCAATTGTTTACTTATGTAATGAGCTAATTTTTTTGATAGCATGGCCAAGTGGTAAGGCGGGGGACTGCAAATTCTTTTTCCCCAGTTCAAATCCTAGTGTCTCTGATCTCGAAATCCCATATTATGGGGGATCCAACTACAAGAAGATAAGTAATTTGATATAACACAACATTTCCTTGGTATCTTTTCCCAGATCACATGTTCTTAGTGCTATTCTAGATGTATAATTCAATTTCGATAGTAATATTCCATTTAAGTTGAAAAATGCAGTCCGATGTTTGGGGTAGTATCGTGTTCATGTCTTTATATGATAAAGGAAAATAAGTATAGTGAATGTAAACAAAATTTTCTTGTGAATTTTTTATACTTAAAAAAAATCAATATTAGATGGGTTTAAAAATAAATTTAATGCAAAATAAATTATTATATAATTAGGGAAAAGATAGGAAATGTTGATTTAAAAATTTAAAATCATTTAATCACAACATTAATTATTATATAATAATTTAGAAAATCAGTTTTATAATTATTTTTTTTTTAAAGTATGTTACCATATTTCATAAATCTAACTAAGACAAGAGTTATCAAGATAAATATTTTTTAAAAGAAAATATCTTAAAGTCTTTTAATATATTTACATTTATTTATTTAAAAACTAATTTTGTTACAAATTGTTCATTACATTTTAAATAAAATTTTAATTATTTTCAATATTTATTTATTTTTAAAAATTATTACTTATACAATAACCTTTTTTCTATTTACAAGTAATTAAAGCCAATAAGCCTTGACTCAAGTGATTAAGAGTCAAGCGGATGTACGGAGACGAGGGGTCCAAGTTTCAATTCTTAGTGCAGATATAGTATTATGTTCCTTACAAATTTGTCAAGCTACTTTTTAAACTTTGCATTAATTATAGTATTACATTGCTTACAAATTTATAGTACTGTGACTTAAATCCTAGACCCCTCCCCTCCCTATATCAGTCTAAGCTCTTAATCACTTGAGACAGGTCTTATTATCAAGAAAATTGTTTTGTTACAATTCAAATAAAATTTTGACATTGAGAAAGCTACCTCTATATTCCAAAATCTTAAAGATTATTTGATGGACTCCTATCTTCTAAATGAAGGTTGTTGTGTCATTCGACGGGTTGAAAAATGGGTTGGATGGATTCCCCCAATCAATGATAGATTCAAATTAAACTTTGATGGTTCAAAAGTTTGAAATAATAGTGCTATAGGTTGGGTTATTAGAGACTGTAATGGTATTTTAAAAAATGTTGCATGTAAATATATAGACAATTCCTTAATTATTATTATTGAATGTATGACTTTAAGAGATTATATTTTAACTGCCAAGAATAAAGGTTTTTTGAATTTAGAGGTTCAAGGCGACTCAAAAATAGATATATATTAATACAATAAGAAGATTAATATCCCTTGTTCTATTTTGTTATCAATGAAGGACATTTGCAAGATATCACAATATCTAAATATTTATATTTATTGCCTTGTCTATAAAGAAGCAAATACTACTGATTGTCTAACAAAAAAAGTCATAGTATTTTAGATTTAAATGTTTGGTGATTAAATTTCCTAAAAGATGTTACTTATATTAATTTTGAAGATTCTTATGGTTTTCTTTTCAATCACCTTTGTAAGTTATTTGTTTATTAGTCTTTTTATTAAAAAAAAACATTCCGGCCAGACTTGACATAAATGGTGCCTCCCACGATAGAAATGCCATCTACAACATAGTTTATTTCATACATTGAACTACGTGGGTTGTAGTAGGGAGGATCTTGGAAATGGGTCATGGCTATTGTTTTCCATTAGCCTTTGCCTTATCACAGTGAGTATGGTGTAGATGTCTAATAAATAGATCATATTTTAATATATATTTCTTCCCCATTAACTTATTATTGAGAAATGTGTAGGTTTCATGAGAAATGCAATTGATGCCATGAAGGAATTCAGAGTGCTAACATTTTAAATATGGTGTGATCGATATTTGATTTATCTACTTAAAGTTAGTGGACATGTAACATTGTACAACTGGGTTAGAGGGGTTACTTTACTTTTTTTTTCTTCTTTTACATATTACATCCTCTTAGAAGTTACATTTCTTAAAAACCGATGAAATGTGTCCAGTTGCCCGCTGCCTGTCTAAGGAAGAAATTAAAAAGGGACTCATTTCCGTTCGGTCTGAAGGCCTAGACATTTTCTCATTCAAAGTTTTCTTGGAAAATCATGTAGGTGGTTTATTTTTGTAATTTTTTACTGAAAGCAACTTACTTTAAGATTTAAGATTTAAGATTGTTTATTTATTTTTATTTTCAATTTCACTTATTACTAATTTCTTTAAAAATTTTATTGAATGCCAAATACTTGTTTTTTTAATGCTAAAAGAAACATGTTGATTTTTCCGTACTTTTTAATACTCATACTCGATAGAAACATCTTAATTCTTAATACCACTATATACAACTTAGTTATAAGTTCTCTAAAATCGAGTAGAAGAAACTAACACAACAGTAGTGCATGCTTTCGGTTGCAATTTATTTTTCTCATTATCTACCATGGCTTTACTCTGAATTGCAATTTATTTTTCTCATTATCTATCATCGCTTCACTCTGAAATTAGAAGAATCATCCTTATTCAATTCTGTGTTCTACACTGTTGTCATTGAGGTACCAATTGTTAGAAAAAATTGCATATGCATAAAAATGGTTTGCTCGAACAACACCAATTACCCAAAACTAAAGTAATCGAGAGCAAAAGAAAAATAAAATCAAAGAAGATAATAAAGAGAAAGATGGTGCTTTGAAATTCACAATTTTTTAAAGATAAATTCGACTTTTTTTTATTGGTGCTTTGAAATTCTTAAAGTGTTTGTTTCTTAGAATAAAACGGTTGTCGAATGGTTGGTAAAAACACGTTACCACCATTTCGACGAATTAAAATTATGTCTAGCTTTATCATCAAATATCCAATACTTAAATAAGACTAAACGAAATAGAGCTCCAGACTTCAATTCAAAACCCTACTCTAAACATGACTCCCTAAACAAGAGTAAACCTCTTTTTTATAGATTAGAAATGACCTTTAGCCTTCAAGCAAGCCAAACGCTTTGGCTTTTGAGACCATAGACAGTGGTACCAAATAAATGTCATTAATTTATTTGTAATGAATGTCATTTATACCACATATTTTCCAACACCAATTAAATACGCGGAATGAATGAATGAATCATTCATTTTGTTTTGATTACGTGACTGACAATTATTGATCATGTGACTGACAATTATGACTTCCATAAAGATGGAACCACTCTCTCGTAAGAAAATGGATTTTGCCGAGTTTCGTACTACTGCAATAAGCCCGCGCTAGCTTGAGGCTCTTCAAGGGTCACATCTTTTGAATTTTTTGAACAGGAAGAATCGAGGAATTGACATGGGTACTCAAATCTATTTTCTAGGAAATCACCTGTAGTTGATTTCATTTCAACCAACTGAACTCCATAAAAACTATTTCTCAAGGAAATGAACATTGGCAGCATACTCTGCATTCAATTAATGGTTGGCTTTGAAGTTCTTATGCAAAACTGAGCTTCCTTCGATTTTTACCAAAATTTTGCATCGCAGAGTGTCTTGACCTAATTGTTATATTTTTTATTTATGCAAATCTCATATCCGTTAAAAAAGTGGGTTTGTTTAGAAGACATAGCTTATAAAATGGGCTTTTCCACCTTTGTAATAAATGCACCTCTTTCCCATCTTTTTTAGGGTATTTGTAGTATTGCTCAATTGTTTGAATATTTATTTTTTGGCTTAATTTCTTAGGAAATTGATTTATGACCCTAAGTTTGTAATTCTCTTTTATTAGTGGAAGTTGTTCGTTGGCGCCCGGGGACGTAGGTATTTATACTGATCCTCGTTAAATTTTATGTGCTCTCTTTCTTTCTATGCCTTTAGTTGTTCTTCTTGTTGCACTATTTGGTGAGTTTAAACAACAAGAGGTATCAGAGCTTTGAGTTATTTTATAAGTATGTTCTATGGTTGCGGCATAGCCCAATCTTTCACATCATAAATTTGCTCTTGAATTATTGATAGTTGAAATATGTTCAAGTGAAGTTATAAGCATGCTCTGTGGTTGTGGCGTAGCCCGATCTTCCTCATCAAAAATATGTTCTTGAACTGCTGATAGTTGAAATTAGTTTAAGAAAAGCTCAATTGTTTGGAATATCTATGGAAGTTATGTCTGAGAAGCTCCATTTTCTGGAATTTCTATGAAATTTATGTCTGAGAAGCTCCATTGTCTGGAATATTTGTGGAAGTTCTGTCGAATGAGATTGATATTTTGACATAATTTGGACCGATCCAACCTTTCCTGGGAACTTTTGTTCTGTTTAAGGAGACTGGTATAAGTGGAACTATGGTGATCAATTTAATCTTTCTGGGAACTGTCCTAGTATCCGTAGACGCAGTTGTGTGGGAAAATGAAAGATAAAAGAATTTGGTCAAAAACAGTGATAACAAATGCAAAAGTAGATGTTGAAAATTTTAATGGTCAGAATAATTTCAGCTTATGGTAGAGTGATAAGAAATGAGAAAAAAGAAGAAAGGTACAATCAAAGAGTAGACTGGGAAAAGACGAGTGTGCCTTTTGTCACGAGGAGGTGATTCTAGTAATAGACGAGATTGTCCTAAGTTGAAAAAGAAAGATAAGGGAAAGTCTATGTCTGATGCTTGTGTTTTTTAGCATGGTGGTGATTCTAGTAATTCCGAGTTCTATTTAGCTGATCATCAAACTATTGTTGGTTTTGATGAATGGATTTTGGATACGGGTTGTACCTATCATATGTGTCCACATAAGGAGCATTGGTTCTTCAAGTTTGAAGAAGTTGATGGTGAAGTTGCTTATATGGGTAGTGGTGATGTTAGCTATATCATTGGGATGGTGTCACACCCCCACCCCTACTAGCGGCAGGTGTGATCAGCCACCCCACAGAAACCTCCAACCGTTACTTCTAATGACTAGAGAATCCTGTGAAGAGAAGCCGTGTTGCTTGCTGAAAACCTATATAAAATTTTCTTTTCTAAACTTGTGATTTTATAAAATTTCGGCAGCATAACAACTGCATACAGGACATATCCCAAAACCTGTATATACAATTTACACTTTTAAAACATGGCAACCAACAACATTTCTTCAAAAGAGCCTCAGCTTATCACATTATGTACATACATATGCACAACTATACAAGTGCAAAGTGTTTTCAAATAAAAGTTAACTACAGTTGAGTAAATACAACACATATACTAGAAGTCGAAGGCCACGCGCTACGTCGGCGTCGGCGTGCTGTACTTGGAAAATAGTTTTAAAACGGGAAAAATAATGAGCTAAGCAGGCTCATTGAGTGTATACTTTGAAAATACCCCTTTTCTGTAAATGTCTCAAAAATGTAAAACTATCTTTTACAAAACATTTTCAGTCATACCCTTCATAAAAGTTTCTAAAGCTTTCATCACTTGCTTTGCTTTAAAAGTTTCATAAAACTTTTCATCATATGCTTGCTTGCTTTAAAAGTTTATAAAACTTTTTGTAAAACTACTTGCTTGCTTTGCTTTAAATGTTTCTAAAACTTTCGAAACTACTTGCTTGCTTTTGCTGTAAAATTTCTAAAAACTTTTCATAAATGCCCTTGCTTACCGATGGTTGATTTAAAGCTATTATGAAAAATGCTTATAAATCAAGATCAACCATTGGAGGCCTTTCTTGCTTGCTATATCCTAGTAAACACGGGAGCCTAGGCTTCAACCGTGCCGGTGGAAGGACCTGGGTCCACATCACCTAGATGGAAGGGCCTTAGCCCACATCACCTTTTCCGGTAAATATGGTGGAAAAGACCTTGGTCTCGTCACCATATAATAGATGTAGCTAACCACTATATACTCTGAAAACCCATTTGATCTCGCTACAATCATGCTGCATGAACTAAGTTTGCCGACCAGGCAAATCTAAAATGCATGAAATGATGTCCTAACACCACCGTGCACGTACGAAATACCTCTGACCAGTATGCTTGCTTAAAACTAGGGATTTTCGTTAGGCCTGTTTTATAGAATATACTTTGTTTGCTTGCTTGAAACATGGTTTAAAAATTCAAAACCATTGTTTGCTTGAAATATGATTTGATAATTCAAAACCATTGCTTGCTTGAAATATGGTTTGATAATTCAAAACCATTGCTTGCTTACTAAAACTCATTGCTTGCTTGCTTTAAAATATGGTTTATAATCAAAACCATTAAATACCCGATTAATAAGCAGTTTATAATAATACACTAGTGTTTTGAAAAATAGGTTTAGAACAACGACCTTTTTTGTTTACCAAAACTTGAGCACGACTCCACAACTTTCCCGCCTTTGCTTTAGCCTACACCTCAAGCGAATGTCTGGCGAAAACATTAATCGCTAGCGTATAGCGTAAAACTTAACGTATTTCGCACCTTGAAGTCGCTAGGGTCACCTGACATTCATATAAAGTAAATGAATAATTACCTTGAGCACCAAACAAACCCTAACAAAAAAAAACCATTCATTTTGGTAATTTTTTTCCAACATTACTCTCTGGACTTTATTACCCAAATATTATTCAAATAGTCTTCAAAAATTATGAAACTCTCCAGATCAGTCCTTTATATATCCAATGACATCTCTTTAAATTTTTAATTTAAAATTCTTTCTCTAAGGCCCTCAACCACATAACACAAGTGACAACATTTTTTTGATGCCAAATTGGTTAACTCACTGAATCACCTATTGTTATCCTTGATTTCTGGGGTCTTAACTCCATAAATTGGAAATTTTTTCTTCACTCATTTGAAGCTATGGTTCTAAGGTTTCTTCTCCAAGTGGAATCACCCAATTTGGATCACCAAAACTCAAGTTATTGTATTTTACATCTAGATTACTCAATTTGGCAGAACAGAATCTGCACATAGCTCCACTTTGACAAAATTCTGGGTACTTTGGGGTTACAAATTGCATGCAATTCCTTCAATTAACTTATTCCCCTAGAAGTCTATTTTACCCAGAATTTTGAATCACTCAATTTGGATGAGTGAAACTCTACTTATGGCCAAAACACTACAACAATACTCAAAACAAAGCATAATCAGTGAGCTACACGAGCTCACCTTTCAGTCCGTATTTGGGAGCCTTAGAGCTACCATTTGCTCTTGGTCCCTTCTATACATTTGTATCCCTATCTCTTATGGTTCTTTAACAATTGGAATCAATTCATTTGGATGATTATAACTTAATGTATAGCTAAAATAAGAACAGGGGTTTTACAAAATTTTGAAAGCATTTCCTTTAAAAACCCAACGTTCTCCTTTTTACAACCATTCCTCAAAACCAACATGGAATTTACCCAAAACAACTTCACTACACTTGTATTGGTGGTTTAGAACTTCTTATAGCAAACCTAGGTAAAATCCCAGAATTCATACCAAGGTCCACCAATCCATACCAAAATCTAAAATACACAAGATTCCATGGAAAACATACTTGAAATTCTTCTCCTTCCTCTTCTTCCTCTTCTTATTCTCTTCCTTCTCTTCTTCTCCCTTTTCTTCTCCCAACCGTGGAGCCTTAAGCGTGAGACCAAAAAATGAGATTTGTTTGTCTCACCCCTCTTTTATATTAACAACTTTCCTTTATTTACAAGTTGGTCCTCAAACTACATCTTATTTGTACCATAAATTTGCTATTTCTAAAATAGCATACAATCTTCTTTTATTATGACCTTCATCTCCTTTTTGGCAAATTACAACTTTACCCATGTTCTAGTACAAAATTCCGGGTTCAATCAATTTATCATTTCACAATTTCATCCTTAAAAACTACTTCCAAAAAATATTACAATGGTGGCAATAATTAAGAAAAATGTCTGTTGGTACACATGTGCCCTACGGTTACGTCTTAGTACACCCTCTTGGGACGAGTGGATGGAGTTCAATTCGGTTGAGAAATCGTGATGGATTAATTAGAGTTTTGACAAATGTTCGGTATGAATCGAAATTGAAAAAGAATCTCATCTCTTTGAGGGCCCTAGAGTCTAAAGGCCTTGTCATGATTATTTGAGATGGAGTTCTAAATGTAATTTTAGACGCTCTTTTGGTTATGAAAGACACAAGAAGAAATAACTTGTATTACTATAATGGTAGTACAATGATTGGAGTAGTGGCCACTATTTCTAGTAGTAGTGAAGATTTAGAGATTACTAGTTTGTGGCATAGATGTTTAGGGCCTATAGTTGGAGTAGTGAGCAGGTATAGGCATGATCCTGATAAAGGACATTGATAAACAGTGATATGGGTTCTGTGGTACTTATTGAAAACCGTAGATGTTGGCCTAGTCTTTGAGCGAGATGATACATGTGATCGATTATCTCTATTAAGCTGTTGATTCGATTATCTTTGGTGACTTGGATAACTGACAGGTTATGCTTTATTTGTTTATGTGTTTACTCTTTCAGGAGTACCAGTAAGTTAGAAGTCTACAAAGCATATTGATGTTCGCTATCAGTTTGTGCAGAAGATTATTAGTGAAGAACGAATCTTATTTTAGAAAATTGAGACTGTCGAGAATCCTGCAAATTTGTTGACTAAGGTGGTGACGACAATCAAGTTCAATCATTGTTTGGACTTAATCAACATTGCGGAAGTTTGATTGCACCGTTGAGCGCATTTGAAGGCGTTACAACTTTTGTCAAAGAGAAGTTTCGAGATAAGATTGACATATTCGTCAAGGTGGAGATTTGTTATATTTTTCACTTATACAAATCCCACATTGGTTAAAAAGTGGGTTTTGCTTAGAAGACATAACCTATAAAAGAAGTTTTCCACGTTTGTAATAGTTACACCTCTTCCATCTTCTTTAGGGTATTTGTAATATTGTCCAGTGCTTAGTTACTTAATTTTGACTCAATTTCTTAAAAAATTGATTTGTGACCCTAAGTTTGTAATTCTCTTTTATTAGTGGAAGTTGTTTCTTGGCGCCCAAAGATGTAGGTATTTATACCGAACCTCGTTAAATTTTATGTGCTATCTTTCTTTTTTTTCCTTTAGATATTTTACTTATTGCATTATTTGGTACGTTTGCAAAAAAAAAAAACTAATATGAGACAACTGTTAGATTAAATACACAAGAATAAACACATAGATGTGATTTTATTCTTGTTACACCAAATCTGAGAATAAAACCACGCAACCTAGAATCATGCATACTAATCAAAGATCAAAATAAGCTGATATTGTAGAAGACATACTGAGATCCATTGCAATTAGGTGATGCGATAACGAAGCTCTCTCTCAAGTATGGAGGCTAGGGTTTGTCTTATGGATTGTAAAACCTAAGCAATGATTCGTTCTCTCTCAATGGGACTCACAGGATAACGTCTTTGTGGGTTTTAAACCAGAGGACCAAACTCAAATTACTTAATTGCCCCTTAATGTTATTGACCCATCAAAACAACATTAAGGGCAAAACGAGAAATACACATTAATTCATATTTTATAATTAATTAAATAATTATATAATTATTTACGTGAACCTAATTCAATGGAATAGATCACTAACTTTATTGGGTTATTGAATGAAATGACATAATCATGTCCAAATTTAACACTTGTCATTACTAAAGGAAATCTAACAATCTCCCAGCAGGCTCTGAGTGTTCTGAGAATATATATGATTTGAATACTAAGTTAACGCGCAAATATGCATTGTCGATCACAGAAATACTTTAAACCATCTGGTCCATTAATTGTACTATAATGGGATCAAAGCGGCCTTTATTACATTCATGCGTAACTAGACCTATCTTTATCAACAAACAGCACAATCAATGACATAGATCAAATATAGGTGTGTGGCTTAGAGATTACATAAAATGTGATCTATAGTATGCCTATCTCCAAAAAGGTCCTCTTTATGACTGAAATGAGTCTAGTATCATATTACAAATACCCATGCTAAGCAGTAGAAAATCATGACATCACAACAGAGTAGTCGGAAACATAACATAAATTCATTAAATAATCATAGCATGCATTACGCATAAAAGAGTAAATAACTATAGTGTGTCAATCACATAATTACATAAAACCAAATGAACTCCCACTATCTTCCTATCGTCTAGGCTAAGTACACCCATCCGGGCAACATGCTCATGGAAACATAGGTGGCAAACTGCTGAGTGAGTGGAGTGCATAATCATGGAGTTCGTACTAATATGCTCGATTGACATGACCACTTTCGAACTCTTTCTTTTACAACGAAACTTAATGTCAATATTAACGATTTTGATGAACTCCGGTTGTTTTTAGAATATAACTCTGCAGCTTTATTATCACAATTAATCCTAAGCGGCTTGTTAATGCCTTCAATAATCTGAAGTCCCGTGATAAATTTTTGCAACCATATTCCTTGATTAGATGCCTCGAAGCAGGCTATAAATTCAGCTTCCATGGTTGAAGAGAGGCTACTACAGGTAATACATTTGACATTTTCCATGAAATAGCACCTCACACTTGACATGAAGATGTAGCTGGTCGATTTCTGCTATCTTGACATCCTGCGAAGTCTGCGTCAGTACCAATAACCTCGGATGATTGGATCGCGTGTGAGCATACGATCCTTTGTCTTGAGGAATGCCTCATCACTCGTTTAGGCTGCTTTCTAGTTATCCATACCGGGTTATTGAGATATCGCCTAACATTCCTGATATGCGCTATATCCAGGAATGGCGTACACACTTGTGCATACATAAGACTCCTATTGCAGGCAGACAGGGTAGTTCTCCATTTCTTTCTCAAGGTCAATTTTGGGGCATTGACCTAAGCTGAATTTATCACCCTTTGCCACGGGTGTATCACCTGGTGCACAATTCTGCATATTAAACCTTTCAAGCACCTTATTGATATAGACCTTTTGTGATAAGCCAAGTATACATCTTGAACGATCCCTATGGATTTGTATACCCAAAACATATGATGCATCACGAAGGTCTTTCATTTCAAAATGACTAGAAAAGAACCTTTGGTGTCATGCAATAGACCTACATCATTGCTTGCTAAGCGGGTGTCATCCACATAGAGCACCAATATAACAAACTTGATCCCACTGAACTTAAGATATATGCACTGATCAACAGTGTTCTCCTTGCAACCATATGAAGAAATCACCTTATCAAATTTCCGGTACCATTGACGGGATGCCTGCTTTAAACCATAAATGAACTTCTTGAGTCTACATACTAGGTGCTTTGGGTTTCCTAACTCAAAAAGTTCTCCCAGTTTGCACCATGTATATAGTTTCATCAATGTCTCCATTGAGGAAAGAGGCATCTTGAGCGATCCATTTGGTGCAGCTCTAAAAATCACTGATGAATACAAGTGCCATTATAATTCTGAATGAGTCTTTCGTCGAAATTGGCGAAAAAATCTCCTTATAATCTATGCATTCCTTTTGGGTAAAGCCCTTGGCGACTAAGCGTGCCTTATATCTCTCGACATTGCCTTTTGAATCCCGTTTGGTTTGAATATCCGGCCCCCACAACCAATTGGTTTACTAGGCAATTGACGAGATCAACGCCATTATCTTTCATGGACTTCATTTCCTCTTGCATAGTTGCAATCCGCACTACGAATTGGTGCCTTTGTTTGGCTTGATTGACAGAGACGTAGGATGGGTCTCAATCTGCCTCAGGGGGAAGCTGCCATGCTCATGAAGAAAGACTACATAGTCATCTGAAATTGCCTTTCTCCTTTCTCTAGTGGACCGCCTTAATGGCACTTCAGGTTGAGGCTGTTGAGGTTCTTCCACAATTTCTTGATGTGGTTCCTCAAATCTAGTGGGTGGAGCCTCCAATTGTATTGGAAGTTGCAGGAATGTCATCATTTACCACAACGCCCCAGCGCAAATAATAGGAATGGGTACTTGATTGTCACAGTAACCCCGATAGTAGTTGTGGTTGGAGCATTTACATACTCCTCCTCAAAATGACCTCCTTAACTTGAGTGCTCCCACTATCCTCAATAAACTTGGCATTACTCGTCTCAAAGAAGGACCTACTTGAAGGGTCATAAAACTACGCTGAACCTGCAGGTATCCCACAAAATAACGACTAACGAGTCCTTGAATCCGAGTTTTCTTTCATTGGGCTTTGCCATAAAGGCCTTGCTTTAGTTGGATAACCCAGGGCGTGCCGGATGTCTAATACTAGGCTTCTTACCCGTCCATAACTCATATGAGGTTTTGTTAGCGCTGCAGAACTCTATTGAGTATATAAGCTGTTTGTCTTTAATGCTTCACCCCATAATGAATTGAGTAGAGAAGAATGACTAATCCTTATACCATGTCTTTAAAGAGGTTATTAAATCTCTCTCGGCTACACCATTTTGATTTCCGGAGTTCCGAGGCATGGTGTATTGAGGTATAATACCGCGTCGAAGGTATTTGGCAAAAGGCCCTTGTCGTTATTCCACGATCCATCATATCTCCGTAATATTCCCCTCCACGGTCAGATTTGACAGCACAATTTTCTTGCCTAGTGATTTTCAACCTCGGCTTTGAAATTTTGAACACTTCTAGGGCTTGTGCCTTTTATGTATTAGGTACAAACCAACCATATAAGTGAGTAATCGTCTATAAATGTGATAAAGTATGTGTGCCCATTCCAAGAAGGCAGCAGGGAATGGTCCACATATCAGTATGTATCAACTCTAAGGCGTTACTACAGGGTTTGCACACATCTTTCTTTATTTAGTCATTTTCCCTTTGAAGTAAATCTATACATATGTCAAAATCACGACATGCCAAAGGGAATCAAGGAATTCCTTGAGTTATTAGCCTTTCAATTCGTTGTTTGGAAATATGTCCCATACGCTTATGCCATAACATCGGATTTCTCATTATTTAATTGCGGCTTTGATCCAATAATGGTTGCATTCATTATTAAATTTGTATTGGGACTTTGCATATTTAATTTATATAGCTTATCAATTAGACTACCAGTTCCAATAACTTTAGAATTTTGGAAAAGACTAAATGTTTCATTTCCAAATGAACAAAGATAACCCGGTTGTTCAAACATGAAACATAAATCAAATTCCGTCTAAATGACGGTACAATAAATGTGTTTTCCAAAATTAAAATAAAACCAGAGTCTAACATAAGCTGAAATGTCCCAATAGCTTGTACTTGAGCTTTCTTGCCATTTCCCGTATAGATGTTTCTTTCACCATCAATTGGCAGTAGGCTCGAGTGGCAAGCCTGCATAGTGACACTTATGTGAGTAGTGGCTCCTGTATCTATCCACCAAGTGTCACTCGATACCAAAGCCAAATTAACTTCAGAACTAACAAAGTTGTTAAAGCTTAGGAATGCTACTGATATTGGCAGAAATAGCAGACATAGTAGATACTGAAAATAAACACAAAATGCTCACATTAATACTACACACGTATATATTAAAGCACAAAATATATATACACATGGGCCCTTAATAAGATACAAGCCTGACATTGTATTTGAGTCTTTGGACGTAAAAAACAATTTAGCCAGTACTCTCTCAATTATAGCACTAAATGTAGACAATATTATAACGACCAAACATTATGCCTTTCTTTGGACCGACATAATGTTTGCATGTTAAAACTTTATTTGTCTCACATTTAGACTATTATTTACCTTACATGTGGCATAAAATAATCATCCTTTGGTGACTACTTTCGCATAGATATGAAACTTCATTTTATTATAAAAATTAATTTAATTAAATTAAAGGAGTTACTTTGGTAACATATTAATTTAAAAAATTAATTCTAAAATAAATAAACATATTATACTTCATCATAATTGAATTAGACGTTATGGAAATAATGATAATTCAATTAGACGTTATGAAAATAATAATGAAGAATTCAATTAGGCGATATAGAAAATAATAATGGTAATTCAATTAGTAATTAATTAGTACTTTAATGAAGGCGTTATGAAAATAATAATGATAATCAGCAGCGTCGTACACTCAAGCGACATAACCTTTGAATCATCTTCCAACCTTGTGGCGTTGGCCCGCGATAACCGCCCGTCCGTCAGTTTTCGGCTTGATTGAGTTGGGTTTTCTCGTCTCTTTATTGGGAACAAATCCCCGGTGCCAATTTTGCAGAAAAAAAAAATTTCAGATTCGGCATTCATGGGTTTAATTCCTAATATACCAGATTTTAACCACAATAATCATGCAAATCTCACTCAAAACAGCAAAAAACACATTATGTGTCAAACCCATACATCGATTTCAACCAAAAAACAAAATTATTGAATTTTGCATAAATTGGGTTCCCAAAATATATATATATTTCAAAAATCTGGTATGATCAAATTAGCACAAAAATACTAACTTATTAATCAAATGATCAGTATGATCCGCTCTGATACCACTTGTTAGATTAAATACAAGAATAAACACATAGATGTGATTTTTATTCTTTGTTACACCAAATACAAAATAAACGCATGCTTACTAGATAAATGCATCTTGTCAGATCAAATAAGCCAATATTGTAGAAGAGCGTCGCGAATCGAATTCTTGATTAGACGTGCGATGAAGCTCTCTCTTAAGTATGGAGGCTAGGGTTTGTCTTGGATTAACAAAACATAAGCAATGATTAAGTTTCTCTCTCAATGGAAATTTGGAATAACGTCTTTGTAAGTTTAAACCCGGGGACCCAGCTCAAATTACTTAGTACTTATAATGTTATTACATCAAAACAACGTTAAGAGCAAAGCAGAAAGCAGCGCATTAGTGCATATTTTATAATTGTTAAATAATTATATAATTATTTACATGAACCCTAATTCAATGGGAATAGATCGCCTAACTTTATTGGAGTTCTTGAATAGGCTTGGCATAATCATGTCCAAAATTTAACACTTGTCAGCCCACTAAAAGGAAATCTAACAACAACAACCTGTCTACATGTTCAATCATTTACAGAATCTTCATTGTAAGTGTTTTTAATTTTTCTTTTCTTAGATTTGCATAAAAATGTGTAAAAGTTAATGTATAGATGGGATTGAGATATTGACATTCTGGATGCGTTCCCGCCCCCAGCTGTGCTCTAACTTTTAGCATCTAAAATTCAGGATTTTGACACTGACCCTCTTTGTAAAAATGAATGTCCATAGAACCAAATGTCGAGATTCTTGTAGCAAATTTACAAGTGTTAGCATTCTTATCCATTGATACTTTTTTCCCCTGCGGCTCCGTAGATAACAAATAGCTTATATTCGATGCACATATTCTAGGTTTAAAAGTTGTTCTTTGTTTAATATTTATATAATTAGATTTTATACAGTTGCTAATTAATATAATAACTCAAGCGCTATGACCTAATTATATATGTGCCTTGCAAGTGGGTCATGCAAATATTAAAAATAGAATTTTAATATACAGCTCAAATAATATTAAAAAAAAAACAAAACTTAAATCACCCAGCACAGACCTAGAACTAGCAACATGGGTTGAGACCGGTGGGTCAACCCATTTTGGCCCAAATTTTTTGGAAAGTAGGGTTATAAAATTTATGCCCCAAATAAAATCGGGTCAAATTGGCTCAACCTATAGTAGCCCATATGGGTTTTTTCCGAGTTGACCCGATTAGTTCGATTGGCTTGTAATCTTTATTTATTTATTTTTAAATAACTAGCTTAGTAATTTAGATTTTTTAAAAATTTATTTACAAAATTCGATATTTTAGCTCTTAATATGGAGTCGAATCTCTGCTTTTGTAGCATAGGGGTTTTAACAATAATTATTATTATAATATATAATTAATATATTAAACTTTATTATTTTAACTATTTTATTTTCAATTTTAAATGCATCTTTTTTTGAAAAGTTTAAATGTATCTTTTTAATATATTTTATATGATAATTTAATATTTAAAAAATCTTGTATGGAAAATTACGGGATGCATTTGAAGTAAACAAATTACAATTTTGATATTGAATATATTTTCATTTGTCTCATTAATCATATTTTAAATATTTATAATTTTTTTTGTTTTTATCCTTTAAATTTTATGGGGTTAATTACATAAATGATGTCTCAACTTTTCTATTTTTTATATTTTGGTATCTTAACTTTATTTTTGTTCAATCAAGCATGTAAACTATTTTTTTATTTTTTTATTTTGGTTCCTTGACTTTATTTTTGTTCAATCAAGTGTGTAAACTTTTTATTTTTTTCTATTTTGATGTCACAATTTTATTTTTGTTCAATCAAGTGTTTAAACTTTTTGATTTTTTTCTATTTTGATATCTTAAATTTATTTTTGTTCAATAAGATGATTGAACTTTTAATTTTTGTTCAATCAAATGCTTGTTGGCCAATCAAATCTTATTAAGATAGTTGAATAAGTAAAAACTTACAACCAAATAACATTCTTATCATATAAAAATGATGAAATTACTTAAACAAACTTTAACAAGGTGAAATGACAATGTTATCATTTTCACATTAGGGTTTTTGATATATGTTCATTATAGAACAAAAAATGATTAAATTGGCTAATTTGGCTTCCATGGATAAAAATAAATATTTTAATTATTTTAAAAATAATTTTATATCTAATATTTATTTTTAATTATTCTTATATACTTTTTTTTTCATATAATACTTAGAAAATAAGTAAAAATAATAGAAGATAATTAAAAGTTGTGTTTTTTTTAATTGTTATATTTTTTTTCAAGAAATTTTTTAAAATTTTAAATCAACTCTATAGTAGCCAATTTTAGCAATTTTTTACTGTAACAAATAGATAGTAAAGCCCCCAATGTGAAAAGGATGATATTGTAATTTCACCTTGTTAAATTACATTATTTGATATGATGTATAATGTCATTTGAATTCAATTTTTTCTAACTTAAATATCAAGTTTTTATTGGTCAATAAACACTTGATTAAACAAAAATAAAATTGAGACATCAAAATAGAAAAAGGTTAATTACATACGGTGTCTCAACTTTTCCATTTTTCTATTATGGTGTCTCAACTTTATTTTTGTTTAATCAAATGGCTAAACTTTATGATTTTTTCTATTTTGATGTCTGAACTCTATTTTTGTTTAATTAAGTGTCTAAACTTTTTTCTTTCTATTTTTGTGTCTCAACTTTATTTGTGTTTAATCAAGTGTAAAACCCGGGAAAAATTCAATTTTTCTGAAAAAGGGCAAAATGATAATTGCCGCAATAGTACAGGTTGAAAACCTGAGATTTTTCTAGATCTCGGATGAAGAAACAAATTTCACAATTGAAATCGCCTCGCGAAATCTAGTTACCAGTCGAATTTCGTAATTAGAGGCATTAAAATTTCGGCTTTTTAAAGGTATCGGTGTTGGGAGGCACGAGGAGTGAGTCTTGTGTAAAGCGTGACCGTATATTCTCACACTGCCGACTTGTAAGTGCACATGGCATGATAGCCATGTGGTGTTGCAATTGCCACTTAATGCATGTGTCCATGTGACACATGACACATGAATAGTAAAAAATGAAAAGATCCATCTCACATTAAGACTTGTGTTATGTGGAGAGATAAGTCAAAACAAAAGGGAAAGTTTAAGGGGGACCCATGGAGGCCATGTCATACTGCCAAGAAAGAAATCGAGTCTTTGGATAAGATATGAAATAAAGCAAATGAGGAAGGGACATGTAGCGAGGGGAAGGTGGGGAGGAAATTCTTCGGCTTGAATCAAGTGGATCGATTAGGTGGGAGAGAAAGGGAAAAGGAGGGAAGGAAAAGAAAGAAAAAAGAAAGAAGAAGAAAGAGGTGAAATACATTCTCTCTAGATTGCAGAGGCCGAACATCGTTCATTGGGTAAGAAATGAGATTTCATCTGCTTGACGAGCTTCGCGTAGGTATAAGAATCGAGGGTTTTCGCCAAACTTCAAGAGGTGGGAGTTTCTCTCCTACTTTGGTTATTCTTGGTCTAAGAGTCATTTAATTGAGTTTCTTGTGGCCATGCGGTTCAGTCCCAAAATTTTGGGACTGAATGTTAGAATTTTTTGGACTGTTTTTAGGTAGTTCGTGACTAAATTTTGGGACTATTTTAGGGCAGTCTGGGACTGAATTTTCGAACTGTTATTAGACCGTGTGTGTTGTTTTTATGTGTTATTGTTGGAAAAATGAATGACATGTTGGTAGCGTGAAAAATTATGTTGATATATGCTTATTTGATGTATTAGCATGGATTACTTGATGGATGTGAATTATATGTAGAAAATATAATTATCCTTGATTTATAAGTGTTGCATGTAGATCTCATCAAGCATGTAACATGAATTGACATAAAATGACATTCTGCATTTCATATGCACGGGAACATTGCGTGAAACGGGTGTGAGTGCATAACATGGTTTTTGAACAAAGCGGTTTTATTGGAGTATGTCCAATAAATTATTATCGGAGGGTTGTCTAACAAATTTTGTAAGACCCGAGAAAATTCCAATTTTCTGAAAAAGGGTAAAATCGTAATTTTGGTCAAAATCCGAAATTTTTCTAGATCTTGGATGACGAAACGGATTTCACCATTGGAATAATCTCGCGAAATCTAGCTACTAAGTCGAATTTCGTCGAATTCCGAGATAATCGGAATTTCACGTTTTTCGAGACACTGGGTTTGAGAGACATGTGATGTAATGGTCGCTGGCCATGTATTCTTGTGACACATGTTGCAAGATTAGAGAGATGATGGAAACGGACGGCCTAGATAGTGCCAAGTGTCAAAAATCTAAAAGAAGGGACATGAAGGGAATTAATTGAATTGTTAATGATAATAAAACGAAAGATGAATAGTGTCATCTTCCCCATTTGAAGGCCAAAACGTGAATTAGATGCAATAGGTTGTTGGATTTCATTATAGAGAGAGAGTGTGCTCCTTCTCTCTAGATTTTCGTCAAATTGGACCGTCGGTTCTCGAGGGAGTAAGAAGCAAAGTCGATCTACGCGGCGATGGCTACACATGGACACCAATTTGGTGGAGTTCCGACAACTCCAAGAGGTAGGGATCTTTTCTTTGCGTTAATCTTTGGATAAGAGTCATGTAAATGGTTAGGAATGTTCTGAGGCTTGTTTTAGCCGTAAATTCGGTCTCAAAAGTTTTTGTTGAGTGGAGAAAATTCCTATTTGTGTGATCGTGAAAACTGATGGCTTCGAGGGGTTTTTCCTTTGTTCATGTGAATAGTGACTTGAATTTTTGGTGTGATTTTTATGATGTTGAGTGATTGAAATGAATTGCTTGTGTTTGTTAATTAGTGTAATTTAATTTTGGTGTTATTGATTGTGAATTTGCGTAACATGATTTATGTGAATTAATTATGTTAATATATATGCATGTGACTATATTAGCATGAATGTGTTGGAATTGACATCATGCATTCCACTTATCTGCAAGGCTGCAGAGATATTAGAGGTGAGTGCATGACGTGAAATTAAAGAAGCGAAAATGTTTGTGAAAGGAATTTCGAGGAAGATTTTCTGAAAAATTGCCTTGGAGAGTTGTCTAGCAGATCACTTCGGGATGGGGACCATGGTTGTTTGGAGAATATCAGCAATTCGCCTTGAAGGGTCGTCCAATATTTTACCGAAATTCGGTAGTGAGTTTTCGAGAACAAAAAGCTTTTGTTTTGAAAATTGGATTATTTTACTCACATTCGGCTTAGGCATATGTGAGGGAGTCGGTGAGGACTCGAGACATAGGTTTGGAAATGTAGACATTCAAGTAGTTTCATGAAATTGCTTGAATGTGATTGTTTGCCATGCATGTGCACTTAGGTGGGGTAACATGTAGAAATTATCCTCTGGGGCTTTGCTCACCTGTCGAGGATCCTACCATTTCGGTGCGAGGAGCGCGGGAAGGCAACACTCACTGAGGCCGGTTAGGAAGAAAGCCGACTTGTGTCTTTGATATTGTTGTATAACATGTATTTGAACTCTATAATTTTAATATATGTTTGTATTAAGAGTAATGTGTTAACTCTTGAATCATGTGAGATAGTTGGTTGGATATTTTGTGAGTATTGATGCAGGGGCCTAAGTGGCCATTATTTTACTCGCATGTGGACCCTGTGTGGTCATTGCATACCGCTTCTCGGGACAAAGGTATCTGTAATGAGTCCCACAAAGGAGACTCTGCCCGATTTTCATGGGTGGTGTCGGGTTACCCGACATCCACGAATATTCCGCGGGTTTACGGGTTGTCAAGGGACACCCCGGTTTTGGGACGTCACAAATTTTATCGGAGTATGTCCAATAAATTATTATCGAAGGGTTGTTCAATAAATTATATCGGAGGGTTGTCCAATAAATTTTGATATCGGAGATTGTCCAATGAGTTTTAAAAACAAAAATCTTTTGTTTTGAAAATAGTTTTTCATACATGACAAATGCATGTGTGAGGGAGTTGGTGAGGACTCGAGGCACGGGTATGCGTATGTAGACACTGAAAGTAGGAATGTGCATATTTGTACTTGAATGTGTGTGTGTTTGCCATTGCATGTTCACTTAGGTGGGGCGTAGCCCTCGTAGGAGAATTCATCTACTGGTCATTGCTCACCCTGTCATGGAAATTTTTTTTCAGGTACCGGAGGTACACTTGGAGATGAAACACATCCAAGATCTTAGTTGTGAAAAAGGGCTAGATTATGGCTTATTCATGTATTATGTAAAATTTTGGATATTTATCCAGCTCGCACTTCGGGGCGTAAAACCCGCTGCTTTTATGTAAGAAGAAAAGAGTTGCAATTAAACTCATTTTGTATGATTAATACAATTTGTTAAGGTTTTTCCAGGTTTCATGTTGCCTTGTAATGAAAAGGTTATTGTATATCGAATTTAGGGTTCTTAGAAAGAAAAGAAAAAGGGTTGGAGATGCAGGAAAGGCCTAAAAAGAGGCCTGTTGGCAGGTTTGGGTCATGACAGAGCTTCTGGTTATGTGTCGCGACATAGTTCTCTATGTCGCGGCATGGTTCTTAGGCTGTAGGCGGTTGTTGGGTCGCGACAGGGGTTTTCCTGATAGTAACAGAGTTGTTTTTCTTATGTTTTTCTATCGCGACAGGGCCCCCCACGGTGTCACGGCAATGTTTTGTTTTTTGTCGTGACAATGTCAAGATAGAGGTTCCCTTGTTGCGATCGAGATGGCAGAGGTAAGAGGTCAGGGTTGCGATAGGAGCTTAATCAAGGCCAAGAGATTTAGTGTTGTGACAGAGATTTGTAGTGTCGTGACATGGATTTCAATGGCCGTTCTGATAGGTATTCTAGCGCCAGGACAGAGCGTGGCAAAGCATCGGCCTTTGTAGCAACATAGCATTTTATGTCGCGACAGAGTTAGCCAGGCCAGGAGTTTTTTGTCACGACAGAATGTTTTTATGTCGCGAATCGAAAGTGGGCACGTTGAGAGGCTTAGATGTCGCGACAGAAAAGTTGCTAAGGTTACGAGTTTGTGTTACATATGGAAATTCTAAGGCCACTACATACAATTACCGGATGGGATTTTAGCGTCACAGAAGCACTTAAAATTCCAATTTCTAGTGCGGCAAAATCCAGAATTTCAGTCAAAATCCGAAATTTTTCTAGATATTAGATGACGAAATGGACTTCACCGTTGGAATCGTCTCGCGAAATCTAGCTACCACGTACTACCACTCAGATAAATAAATTTCATCGCTGAGGTAACGAGTGTTCGTGTCAGAACGGGTTTGATACCGACAAAGTCACCTATTACATGTACTATTGTGACACATGTTGGAAGATTAGAGAGATGATGGAAATGGACGGCCTAGATTATGCCAAGTGTCAAAAATCAAAGGAAGGGACATGATGTGAATTATTTGAATTGTTAATGATAATAAGACGAAAGATGAATAGTATTTATCTTCTTCATTTTGAGCACAAATGGGTAGTGGCTGAACGGATGTGTGTGCAGAAAGTGAGATTTCAGATTTTTAGAGAGAGAAGGAGCTTCTTCTCTCTAGATTTCTGGCCATTCGGACCGTCGGTTCTCGACAGAGCAAGAAGCAAAGTTGCTCTACGCTGCGAGGGCTACGCGTGGCACTGATTTGATGGAGTTCCGACAACTCCAAGAGATAGGGATCTTTTCCTACTTGGTTTATTCTTTGGCTAAGAGCCATGTTTATGGTTAGTGATATTATGAGGCTTGATTTAGCCGTAAATTCGGTCTCAAAATCTTTGAACCGAGTGGAGAAAATCCCAAATTTGGTGGTCGTGAACAGTAACCCAAGGGTTTCACTGTTCATGTGAATAGTGACGTGATTTTCTTAGTGTGATAATGTGTTTTGTAAGTGATTCGAAATGAATTGCTTGTGTTTGCTAATTAGCCAATGTGAGCTAATTTTGGTGTTATTGATGTGAAAATTGAATAAACATGATTGTTGTGAGTAAATTATGTTAATATATGCATGTGAATTGTATTAGCATAGATTATTTAGAATCGATTATTAACGCATTCCATACGACCGTACCAGAATATTAGGTGTGAGTGTGACATGAAATGAAACAAAATGAAAATGTTTGTGAAAGGAATTTTGACGGAAGATTTTCCGGAGAATTGTGTTGGGAGATTGTCCAACAATTCACGTCGTAGGGGCCCATGAATTGTTTCCTAGGGTTATCCAACGTATCACGCCGGGCGGTTGTCCAATATTTTACCAAAATCGGTAGAGGTGCTTTCAAGAACAAATAGCTTTGTTTTGAAAAAACTGGATATTTTACTCGTAATTTGGCTTAGGCATATGTGAGGAGCTCATGGAGGATTCGACATGGGATTGGTCATGTAGACATTCGAGTAAGTTCATGTAATTGCTTGGATGTGATTATTTGCCATGGCATGTGCACTTAGGTGGGGAGTAACCCATGTATTATCTCTACTGGGCTTTGCTCACCCTGTCGAGGGATCACTATTTCGTAATGTGGAGCTTATCGGGAAGGCGACACTCACTAGAGCGCCGTCATACAAAGTTCATCAAGGGCTGATATTGTTTGTGATAACATGTATTAGAATTCTACAATTTTAATATATGTTTGTATTAAGGGTAATTTATTAACTCTTTAACTATTGTATATAGTTGATGTATTTTGTGAGTATTAATGCAGGGACCTAAGTGGTCATTATTTTACTTGCATGTGGACCCGGTGTGGTCATTGTAAATTGTTGGGACAGGTTTTGTACCTTGGGTAGAGCTCCCCATACAAAGGAGACTTTGCCCGATTTTCATGAGTGGTGTCGGGTTACCTGACATCCACGAGTATTCCGCGGGTTGACGGGTTGTCAACGGACCCCCGGTTTTGGGGCGTCACATGTCGCGACTAGGTATTTTTAGGTCACGATAGAGTTGGTCAAGGCAAAGAGAAATTATGTCGCGACAGATCAATTCTATGTCGCGACAGAGTTGGCTAGAATAGGGAGAAATCAGGTCGGGCGACAGGACTCCCGTGATCGCGACGTGAGTCGGGCCACGACAAAGGTGTTCTATTGCCCACGTCAGAGCTGGGCACTCACGACAGGCATGAGCGCGACCGGGCGTTTCATCATAGAAGTGCAAGTGCAACAGGGGAATTATGTCGCGATAGACTTGGACAATGTCGGAGGTTCCCATGTCACGACCTGATATTCTAGGTCGCAACTGTGACGCCTCATTTCCCGAGGGTCCCGTTGACCACCATCAACCTGCGGAAAACTTGTGTGTCTCATATCATGAGACCCATACATGAGTAAAAATGACCACATTGGCCTACACATCATACTCATAAAAAATCTAACCAACTATATTACAATAGTTCAAGAGTTAAATTATACTATTAATACAAACATATATTAAAATTAAGAATTCTAATACATGTTTTACAAACTATATCTATCAAAGCCACAAGTCGGCTTTCTTCTCAAAAGTTTATTTCTAATGAGCGACGTCTTCCCGAATACTCCCTGTACCTCAAAGGGGGATCCCACAATGGGGTGAGCAATGCCTAGTAGTTGAATTATCTTACATGGGTTACTCCCCACCTAAGTCCACATGTAATGGCAACCAAACACATTCAAGTAAAACATATATGTTCCTACTCAAATGTCTACATGAAATGGATGAGAATGTGACTCACCCTTTCCCACTTTTCGAGCCCTCACTGACTCCCTCACGCATGCCTAAGCCAAGAGTGAGAAAACATCGTTTTCAAAACAAAAGGTTTTTGTTCTCGAAAACATACTACCGAGTTTCAATAAAATCTATTGGACAACCCTCCGAGGTGAATTGCTGGGTAGTTCTTTGAAACAGTCATGGGTCTCTCCGACGTGAACTGTTGGATAACTCTCTAAGGCAATTCTTTGGAAAATCTTCCTTTGAAATTCCTTTCATAACCAATTTTCTTTTTCTTTCATGTCATGCACTCACACCTATTGTTCTAGGTTGCCCTGGTGCATATGAAATGCATTATGCCATTTTCATCCAACACATGCCAATATATCAATCATGCATATATCGACAAAATTCACATACTAACCACATGTTATTTATTCATGGCAATAACATCACAACCATTAAATACCAATGGCTCACACACAATTATACTTCATATAATTCAAACATCATGTTACACATTAATTTAGCATGCATCAACATATCATTTTCCACACAATCCATGCCATCCAATTCAAGCAATTTCACATGGACATTTTCGGTCCAACACGCAAATCGGGATTGTTTTTAACAGTCCCTAAAAATAGTGCGTGGGCTGTCCATGGACAAACTTCATCAACATCGTTCCACTTCGAACCAAATTCGTGGCCATTTCCTGGGCCTCACAACACCCAAAACCACAATTTAACACACACGTAGCTAATACCTGGGACCATTTTTTAGCCCGAGATCAGTCCGGATCGTCTAAAACGGGTCCTGTAAAATTTGAGCATTTCAAATCAAAAGATCGACTAAATGGCCACTCATGGCCTCACACCATCCAAACCATTAACAAGGCTCTTAAACCGAAAATAAACCGAGTAGGAGAAGACCCCTACCTCCCGGAGTTGTCGAAACTCCACAAAACCGGTGCCCACACGTAGCCCTTGCCGTGGGGAGCAACTTTGCTTCTCGGCCCATCGATTCGACGGTCCGATCGTCGGGAAATTTAGAGAGAAGTTGGAGCCTCTCTCTCTAAAATCCCTTCCTTTCTCTCTCTTTCCTTTTCTTTCTCTAATTTTCCCTCCCAAACCGTTTGAGAGAAGAGAGGAGTTAAGATTTGGGTCCTCACTCTGCCGATGTCAATCTTCTATTGACTCATGGGATTACACCTTATCCTCTTATCCACCTACTTTGGATTTTCATCCAATGGCATCATGCCATGTGTCCACCCATGGCCCATACTTGAGCTCATGTTTGACTAATTATGCACATGACACGTGTCACACTGTGAGCTCCTCAAAATGTGCCAAGTGTCCCACACTACCCCAAGGTTCAAAACGTGAAATTCACTGCCTCTAATTCGACGTAGCTAGATTTCAATTTGCATTTATCTCCAACGGCTAAGTCGCTTTCATTATCCGAGATCTAGAAAATTATGAATTTTGACCAAATTACCAATTTACCTCTTTCTCAAGAAGAAATTAGATTTTCTGGATTTCACAAAGAACCGAAGCTTTGTGTCTTGACATGGAGGTCATGTCGCGACATGGCATAGCCGGGTCATGACAAAGTTGCACGACAAGGCCTGGGCGCGCGGCGACAACGCCCTAGGCGTGCACACGATAAGGCCTGGGTGCGCGGCGACAACGCTCTAAGCGCTTAGATAACAAGTAAAAATAATAGAAGATAATTAACAATTATTTTTTAAGAAAAAATTTAATTTTTATCTCAATTCTATAGTAGTCAATTTTAACAATTTATTTAAGTAAAAATAATAGAAGATAATTAAAAATTATTTTTTAAGAAAAAATTTAATTTTTATCTAATTCTATAGTAGTCAATTTTAACAATTTATTTTTTATTGTAACAAATAAATAGTAAAACCATAATGTGAAAATGATAATATTGTCATTTCACCATATTAAAGGTTATTTAAGTAATTTCATTATTTTAATTAGATGACGTGGAATGTCATTCAAATTCAACTTTTTCCTAGTTCAAATATCCTAATAAGTTTTTATTGATTAACAAACGCTTGATTGAACGAAAATAGAAAGATTAAACACTTGATTGAAAAAAATTAAGTTGAGGCATCCAAATAGAAAAAAAATAAAAAGTTTAGACACTTGATTGAACAAAAATAAAGTTGAGACACTAAAGTAAAAAAATAAAAAAGTTTAGATACTTAATTGAACAAAAATAAAGTTGAGACACCAAAATAGAAAAAATGGAAAAATTGAGATACCATTATGTAATTAACCTAAAATTAAAGATAATTCTAATATATATATATATATATATATATATATATATATATATATATATATATATATATAAATGATAAAAGTGAAGTTGTACTAGTTAATTTATAAATCAAAATTAAATTTAATAAATAAATTATCAATGTATTTGTAGATCCTTAAGTTTTGTTTTTGGGATGAGTTTTTTTTCCTCTTTGTGGGATATTTAGACTTACATTAGAAAGTGAGAAAGGGGTGGGAGGCATCTCGCAGACAACTTGTCTAAGTTTTTATTTATTTTAAGAGATGACGAGCCATCTCCTCAAAAGAAGTGACTCAAACTTTCATAGTTTAAATTTTTTTAATAATTTGGGTTTGGATTGGAGGTCCTAACTTTAGAGACGGTCTTGGCTTGGGAAGCGACTTGGCCCGGGGTCTGCCTCTATACCATGTAAGTTCCCTCGACTTTATTTTTAGTTAGGAAATCTTTTTATTTTTTATATAGTTATTTTAATGTTTAATTAATTGTGTTGTACATCTATTTAATTTATTGTTTTATTTAGTTAGTCATTTAAATATATTATTATTGTTTTATTTTCTTTGTGAGTATATTGTTGTTTTTTTTAATTAGATTGATTGTTGATGATTTTTGTTTAATAATTTAATTCATTTTACTTAATTCATGAACCATCACCCACCTTTAATTTATTCAAATTCTTGAATTTCAAAATTTCAAAATTTTCAATTTCATTTTTTAAAGTTTCCAATTTTAAAATTACTCGTCCCAATTTCAAAATTCAAGCGCCCTAATTTCAAAATTCGAGTCCTCAATTTATACTCTAATTTGTCGAAGCCTAATTTTAAAAAATGAAGTCTCTAATTTCAAAATTCAAACTCCTCTAATTTAATTTCAATTTTTTTAAGTTTCTAATTCACAAATTACAAATCCCCAATTTCAAAAATTCAAGTGTCATAATTTGTACTTCAAGTCTCTAATTCAAAATTTCAATTTTTCAAGTTTTCAATTTAAAAATCAAGTGTCATAATTTCAAAATTCAAGTCCTCAATTTCTAATTTAAATTTTTAAATTTCAAAATTCAAAATTACCACCCCAATTTCAAAATTCAAGTCCCTTAATTTCCAATTTCAAATTTTCAAGTTTCCAATTAAAATTAAAGTGTCCTAATTTCAAAATTCAAGTCTCTTAATTTCCAATTTCAAAATTTCAAGTTTCCAATTAAAAATTAAAGTCCCCAAAATTCCAATTTAAATTTCCCAAATCTCAAATTTCATAATTAAAAATTCTCAATTTCAAAATTCAAGTGTCACAATTTCAAAATTCAAGTCTTCCGATTTATAATTTCAAAATTGTAAATTTATAAAATTCAAGTTCTTAATATGAAAATCCTAATTCAAAATTTTCAATTTTAAATCAATTTTCAAAAATTTAAATCACATGATTAATTTTACACTTCCTATAAAATAGAATCTTGTGAAGTTAATTTGTGTAACAGATAAATAGGCTTGGGTGGGCCCTCGACAACACATATATCTTTTTAATAAATAACTTGGCATCCAATCTATAACCTAATTTTTAATTGATTTTGAATATTCTGTATTTTATTATTACACTAACATTGTTTCTAATTGATAGCGCTTTAAATATGCCGTCCAAGTACACATTTTTCTCATTTGATTTTGCTTGATTATTTATTTATTTATGTCTTGTATGCTTTTTATATTATTAGTGTTTACTTTTGGTATTCATTAGTTGATTAGTCAAAAGTCATATTTTCCTTAGTTTGTTTAGTAGAAACCGGACTTTAGGGGCTTTGAAGGGTGCTACGCTTCCATTGTACCTTCCCGATAAGTAACTTGACCCTCGGACTTAGACTTGGATTTTCCCAAACCTGTATTTTTTTATAAGGAGTCACATTTAGGGTTTTTCTTTCTTATTTTGTTTTCCCTTTTAAAATAAAACGAAAATAAGTGGCGACTCCCAACCATTTTTTTAAAAATACCTTTTTTTTTTTTAAATAAAAACGAGTATCACTTTTTAATTGGAAAACGCATAATAACCAATAATACGGGGTCCACAGAATGATGACTCCACTAGAGATAGTGAGGGTCAAGGTCGAATTAAATTGGGGAAAATGTGGCGTTTGATTGGTTGATTGGTGGATACCTTCTTTTTGTGTTGTTTGTATATATGATTATTGGTAGCACATTATGAGTTTTTGGTTAGTTGATTGTATATTTCATGTTTGATTATTACATCATTGGTATTGGTTGGTTGACTTTATTGATTTATTTATTTTAGTAACCTTGTTATGTTACTACCTTCTTATGGTATGCTCATTATGTTCATTTTGGCACATATTATTTTATCATTGTTGTATATTCCACTTGCTTTGATGTATTGATTGCTTTGTTTGATTATTATCATAGCATGTTGACGTCTTCTTACCATATGATATTTTATCCTATTCTTGGCATGTATACTCTTATTGTTGCATATTTCTAATTGTATTGACTTTGTTGATTATATTGGTTGATCTTTTATCTTTAAAGCATGTCGATTCTTATTGTGTGATTACTCTACGAATCCTTACATATGTACATTATAATTGATTGCTTATCTCATCTACCTTGACATGTTGATTTTATCTATTGTATGTTCATCTCGATAAACACTTTGAGCATTTTGCTTTTGTTATATATTCACCTTGCTCATCTTATATATCTTCCTTAGACTATTTGTAGATTTGGAATGATATATTTGTTCATTGTATGACTGCTTGCTGCATGCATGACCACTTTTCTTTAAGTGCATGTCTTATCTGTTTGTGTGGGACGCACATTTATCCCCTTATCTCCAACTCCCTAGTATCGGTCAACCTTTTCTTTCTTTTATTCTTGTGTTTGATTGTTTGGTTGGAGACTTGTTGCTCCTTTCTTGCTTGTCAACCGAGCTAATGATTGAGAGTAAGGTCTAGTGATGGACTATATCTATGTTTGGGAGCATTCTGGAGGTGGTCGACACATTGATGTTGATTGGAGTCCATTCTTTGAAGACTTGTATAGCC
Source organism: Tetrastigma voinierianum (assembly GCA_016808115.1). NCBI lineage: Eukaryota > Viridiplantae > Streptophyta > Magnoliopsida > Vitales > Vitaceae > Tetrastigma > Tetrastigma voinierianum. Next base: position 163,736 of record JAEQBH010004072.1, read on the forward strand.
CAAAGCTAGATTTGAGGATATTTGTGTGACCAGTGTGCTTTCTTGGTTCTTAGCTTGCTAGGTTTTCGGATGCACCCACATCCCACTATGCACCTTAGATCATCTTCGAGTGTTTAAGAGTTGTGAGCTCACGCTACCTGGTGTTTTAGAGCCTTCGCTTATTGGGACTCCAACAATCGAATCCTCCATTTTTAGAGCCACCTTGACCTTATATGTTGAGCTTAGATTCTTTTTTTTAGGATTCCTTATTCTACACGTGGGTGCATCTATGAGCCTCTAGGTCCACTTTAGTCACAATTAGGTCTAGTATTCTCTCATTTGGTCTCTAGTGAGGTGTGCTTAGAGATCAATATGAGTTTAAGTTCTAGTTGGACCACATTTCGTAGTTGTGTTAGTCTACCTCTTTTTGTAAAGGTCAACAATTCAATGTTTGCTTGGTGCTTTTCTCGCAGCATTACTCCATCCGCTCTCTACACTTTCGTGACTCCACTTTTCGCTTTAGCTCGGGGTTTTTCACTTGAAGCCGAGCCTAGTGCATACTCACTTGTTAAAGCACTTGGATCATAGTGGACATGGAGTCGCAAACAGTCACCAAGGATCAGTTCACTATAGCTATAGATTTAGTTAAGGAGACCATTTCTAGCCTTAGACATAGGATGGATGAGTAGTAGGTTCGAGAGGCCTCAACTCAGGAGGTTGTATAGTTTGATTAGACACCGCCACTGCTTTATGTGCCCATGCCTATCTTGACTTCAGAGGACTTATGCACTTGCTTAGATTGACTTGAGCATGAGTTGGGACAGATGAGGGTACTTGACATGACCATTATTTAGGATGACAAATTTATTTATCACCTACAATCGCTTAATTTTCACTTTCGCATGTTCGACACGAGAGGGCACCACACATCGATGTCTTTAGTTACATTTTAGATTTTATAGTTCAATAATGAGAGCTCTTGGTGGAGATGACACACATATTAAGATTTTTGAGGGTATTAGATTAAAGCCTTTTATGGAGGAGAGAAGATCCTTTGGAGGACATTAGACTTTTCATCCTATTGGAGATCAGATAGATATGATTGTTTTGCACTTTCGACTTGAGGTAGTTATGTTGGATGATAGTCAGATGGTCACTTTTTCATATATGGATTGGAGCATTTCGGGTATTTGTTTGACTTGTGAGGTGGCAATTCTCCATTATGTGTCCCATTTATCAGGTATTGCAGCTCCTAGTAGAGAGGTGTGCAGACCATTGAGAGTAGACCTCATGTCATTTGAGAGTTGATCTTAGAGGGAGGTCACATGATTGACTGAATCATTAGTTCTTAGGACCTTCTCATGTGGATTCGTTGAGGAAGTATGACATTTGAGATCATGGTTATAGGATGGGTAGCCATCATTTCAGTTAGCCTCATACCTTATCACCATTTTGCGGACATTTAGAATTATCATAGTCTTTTCTTTTCGAGCTCTCACATATTACATTATGGCCTTTCATTTTTTATAGTCTTGCTTACTTTCTACATTGGGATAAGGGCCATTTAGCGTATATGTGTTGTTTTCAGGAGTTCCATGAGCCTATGGACTTGTTGACCCACCTTTTCCACTATTATGTGGTCATATCAGTATCATCCTCTATCATTCCTCATTGCTTTATATTCCTCACTTTACTTTTTTGCTTTGGTTTCATGTTCCTTACCTATCTTGAGTGATGATCTTTCACATCTCATTGCATAGGGAATGGCCATATAATTTCTCCATCCTCATCTTATGGACAGTGATTTGGAGATCCTTAGTTGTAGAGGGTTATTTTATCAGAGAGAGATTCTTTGCACGTCATTGTTTGATGGTATATTTATCTATTTATGATTTAAGAAAAAAAAGAAAAAAAAAGAGAAAAAAAGAAAAAAAAAGAAAAAAAAAAAAGTGCTTGCACACGTATATAGTATGTTTCTCAATTGGGCATGTATTGACCATAGATGGTTGTTTTTTTTTTTAGTTTTATTTGATCTTGAGAGGTTGTATGTGAGCTTTCTAGGCCCCCATATCCTCTGGGGTCTATTTCAGATATATTCGTGAGTGAGAGATATATAACTTTCCTTTGGACTCTAGGTTATTTTCTCTTTACATCATCCCATCCATTGATGATTTAACCATTCTCTATATTTTGATTTGAGAGGATTGCTGCTTAGTTTTCTTTCCTTTTGATCTCATTGCCTACATCACTTTTCTTTCCATTGATCCACATTTCCATGTGAGATACATCATCCCCACCGTCTATATATATCACGTTGATCAGCATATATCATTCCTTGATCCACTATCATTGCTGACACATTCACGTTGTTTCTCAATTTCCTTACTGATGTGTCTACATTAGACATTGTTAGGCCCATGGCTTATGAGAACTTTTGGATATTATGCATATTACACATGAGGTCAGGGGGATTTGATCATTGGGTATTTGAATTTAGTTTTCCTTCAATTCTATTGCCCTATTACCTTGATCCTACATTACGGTTTGAGTCGTAAGACCACCCTGAGGCCATGAGATCAGATGTTATTTTCATCAGCCTCTACTAGGGCAGGTGCTTGAGATCCAGCGGATATATGGTGTCACCATGCTTCTTCTTCTAGAAGATGCTTCTTTGATGATTGAGGTTGATTTAGTCGCAGATTGGTAGATTTTATGATCATTTGATGTTGTTCGACCTTCACTTTGAGATATACCAGATTTTAGATATGTTCATTTTGGTGTAGGCTGGTGGGAGTTTGATAGCCCACATGGTCAGTTTTGTTGATGATGGCCATTGATTCTGGGTACTGTCACATTTCATTCTCAGACGATCTCTCTTTATTTATGGATCCAGTTCATAGTTTTGGGTATTAGCATGTGATTCTTGATGGATTTACATTGGAGGAGCTTTTTTTCATCCATACTTTCAGTGGTGCTACATCGCATGATTTCTTATGGATTCTCTATATAGATATTTGAGGTTATACATCATTTGCTATATTAAGGCATATCCTATTTTCTTTGGATTGAGAAGAGTCCCTAGTGGTGTAGTTCCGTTGAGGTTGATTGTTTTTATTTAATTCGATAGTTCTATTGATTTATTCATGTAGCTTCATTGGGGGCAAAGCATCCTCGAGTTTGTGGCGCTTTTCATCATGATCCCTTGGTAATGTTGTCGTAGGATCAGCCTTTGACTATTACACACTCTAACTCCTTGTGGTAGTACATTATGATACATGGACATTCCCTAGTAGGGTACTTTCGAGATGATCATCATTCTCTCGATCGGGTGGATTACCTCGAGATATATCAATGATTGTCATGGGAGTACGTGGGATAGTCCTACAAAGCCAGGTAATCTTTACATCGTATATCCGCCTATTTTCTGAGATTCATTATCATATTGATTGAGACCTACTTGGCTTTGGAGAGATCTTTCTATCTCCCTATCGCTTGGATTATTCTTATGAGATTTTGATCCCAGATATTCTCTCCGAGATGTCATGGCTCTTCCATTCCTCGAATTTCGACCATGGTTACATTCATAGTGTGTGTTGTGTTGATTTTATATGTCAGGGCATACTTCCTCCTAATTGACATGTTGAAATGTTTAGATTTATGAGCCTTAGTTGATTTTCACTAGAGACATGATTCCACCCTCAAGATCATCGAGTCCCTCGATGTTTCTGCTGTATTCATAGTTTGGACATTGAGCACCATGCAAATTATTTCTCGAAGCTCTGAGGTACGAGATTACCATAGCTATCGATATGTGTTTTGAGCCATTTAGCTGATCGATGATTTGGTGTCATTAGTAGTATGTAGGATTCGATGATGATTTTTTTACTATCAGATCTTTTGAGCAATATAGAGATATTTCAATAGATTTTGAGCTTGATGTCACTATATTGTGGAACACTTGATCAACATCTCACTATTTGCAGCATCGCATTAAGATGTGAGGGTGGTGGTCATAGATTTGAGTCAGATAGAGTTTCGATACATGTCTTGCCTTCCGATAGTGGATTGATTGATAAAATGACTTTTCAGTATTAGGGTTTCATTTATTTATTTATTTTTTGGATTTTCCATGAGGGCACTATTGCAGTTATGTAGATTTTAATGTTTTCGAGGATTGATATTTAATGTTGCCTTGGACTAGTATGGAGTAAGATAGATTTGATAGTGTGCTTGATCATCATTTGACATTAGGGGCATACCCCCCTTCATCGAGATTACCATATCCTCTGTTGATTTTTTTGTCATTGACCATTTACTATTACTGTGAGTTATCAGACTAGGCATACCCCTTCTGTAGGCTTCGCTTACTACTTCAATTTACTTCTTGGGCGTTTGATTTGTTCATCTATCTTTGTGAGTCATCGCTTAGAGTTTTCTTCTTACAGAGCTTTTCTATAGGGGCATACCCATTTTTCAATGAGTACATTCAGAGTCACTGCTTTCATATAGTATTCTTTAGTTGCTTTAGGTTCCATATCACTTTCCTTTGTGTTTCGAGCAATAGATAGTTTCACTTGATCGATCATTCCAGAGCATCCCTCCTTCTCTATAGATCATCTGAGACCCTTGTTTAGAGAGTTGATCTTCATTATAAGGCATACCCTATTAGCTATCTTGCTTTAGGCGTACAGTGCCCTCATCTTTTAGTAATTCATTTCATCACTGTTCGTAGTTATTCATTATGTTTCGTTTGAGTTTGTTATCCTCTTTCTTTAGTTTTAGTTAGGTTGTTCATTTCTTTTCTTCCAGATCACTAGGAGCATCCCTCATTCTTTAGAGATTATCTTAGATCCTCGTTTAGAGAGTTGATCTTAATTCTAGGGCATCCCCCTATCAGCGATCTTTGTTTGGGCATACAGAGTCTCCTATCTTTCAGTATTCCAATTTCATCATAGTTTACATGTTTAGTTTGCTATTTTAGATCATTTTTGCTTTAGTTTTAGTTAGCCTATTCTTCTTTTCTTCCAGATCACTAGGAGTATCCCTCATTATTTAGAGATTATCTTAGATCTTCGTTCAGAGAGTTCATCTTCATTCTAAGGCATCCCCCTACCAGCAATCTTGCTTTGGGCATACAGTGCCCCATCTTTCAGTATTCCAGTTTCATCATAGCTTACATGTTTAGTTCATTTTTTTAGATCATCTTTCTTTAGTTTTAGTTAGCTTATTCTTCTTTCATTCTAGATCATCAGGAGCATCTCTCCTTCTTCAGAGTTTATCTTAGATCCTCATTTAAAGAGTTGATCTTCATTTTAGGGCAGCCTCTTACTAGCAATCTTGCTTTGAGCGTACAATGCCCAATCTTTTAGTATTCTAGTTTCATCATAGCTTACATATTTAGTTCGTTTTTTTTAGATCCTCTTTCTTTAGTTTTAGTTAGCTTATTCTTCTTTCATTCTAGATTATTAGGAGCATCCCTCATTCTTCAGAGTTTATCTTAGATCCTCGTTCAAAGAGTTGATTTTCATTTTAGGGCATCCCACTATGATCTTGCTTTGGGCATACAGCCCCATCTTTCAGTATTCCATTTTCATCATAGCTCACATGTTTAGTTCTTTTTTTTTTAGATCATCTTTCTTTAGTTTTAGTTAGTTTATTCTTCTTTCATTCCAGATCATCAGGAGCATCCCTTCTTCAGAGTTTATCTTAGATCCTCGTTCAAAGAGTTGATCTTCATTTTAGGGCATCCCCTATCAACGATCTTGCTTTGGGCGTACAGTGCCCCATCTTTCAGTATTCCACTTTCATCATAGCTTACATGTTCTTTTTTTTTTAGATCCCTTTTCTCGCTTTAGTTAAATTTTATTCTATGTCATTCTAGATCACCAAGAGCATCCCTTATATTCTTTAGAGTTTACCCTCCTCTAGAGAGTTGATTTTCATTTTAGGGCAGCCCCCTATCAGTGATCTTGCTTTGGGCATACAGTGCCCTACATTTCAGTTTTCTAATTCCATCGTAGCTTATATGTTTAGTTTGTATTTTTAGATATTCTTTCATTAGTTTTAGTTAGGTTATTCATTTATTTTCTTCTAGATCATTAGGAGCATCTCTCATTCTTTAGAATTTATCTTAGATTCTCGTTTAGAGAGTTGATCTTCATTCTAGGGTATCCCCCTATTAGCGATTTTGTTTTGGGCATACAATGCTCGCATATTTCAGCATTTCTTTTTTTAGTAAGTACACAAGACTCCCCATATGTTAGTATTTCATGCTTTAGGTGTGTAGTGCCCCATCTTTTAGTATTTCTTTTTTTAAGGCGTACAATGTTCTCATCTTTTAGAATTTCTTTTCGCGTATACGCCCCATATTTAGTAGTATTTCCTTTTAAGGCGCATAAATGCCCTCTTTAGTATCTTTTAAGGCTTCCAGTTGCCCTTATCTTTCGCAGTTCTTTTTCGGCGATAGCTTGTCCCTTACATATTTTAAAGATTTCTTTTTGTAGGCGTACATTGCCCTTATCTTTCAGTATTTATTTAGCGCATTTATTCTCAATTCGTATTTCATTTTCATCATAGCCTTTGTTGTTCACGCCATTTTAGATTAGATTTGTTTGTCATTTTGACATTGCGCTTTGACATTCCCCATATATCTCCTTTCTTCTCGTAGTTTTTATTAGCTTGACTTCACCCATTTTCTCGCTCATATCCCGAGTTTAGTTAAGTTACTTGTATTTTCCCTGCCTTGGTAGTATGGCCTTTGGATCGGTGTGGACATATTTTGAGTTTATGATTAGGTTGAGCTTTCCTTAAGTATTGTGCAGTTATCTCGTCTTACTCCTTAGTGCCTTCTTATAGTGAGTGTAGATTCTCCTTACGTGTGTTTGATCACTAGATCTGAATCTATTAATTGTCTATATTGATTCCATGATTTGAATTACTTAAGGGAGTCGATCACATATGGGATTTAATATTTAGATCTTTGTTGCTTGCTTTGAGTGTTTTAGATTCTTCGTTGCTTCGTTTGAGCATGCTAGTGTTTTCCTCTTGGACTCATTTGGGGGTCTCCTTTTTTTCCGATAGAGTTCATCTCATTGTACTCACTTTTTCACACTTTCGGTTCACTTCATTATTTATGTTCATTACACTCAAGAACTCAATTGAAGAGGGACATATTTGTATACCCTCAAGTTTTGTTTTTGGGATGAGTTTTTTCTTTTGTGGGATATTTCTAGTCCCACATTAGAAAGTGAGAGAGGGTGGAGCCTCTCGCTATAAAAGGGAGAGTCTCCAACCCATGATGGGGGAGAAATTTTTTGGGACAATGAGCCTCTAATTGGAGGCTTAAACATGTTGATAAGGTTTTATTTATTTTAAGAGATGATGGTCCATCTTGTCAAAAGAAGAGAGACTCAAAATTCTCATAGTTTAAAAATTTTTAATAATTGGGGTTTTGGAGGTCCCAATTTGAAAGGCTATCCTGTAAATTTCGTAGACAATATCGACTTGGGAAGCGATCGTCTGGAAGCCACACCAGGTAAGTTCCCTCGACTTTCTTTTTAGTTAGGAAATCTTTTTATTTTTTATATAGTTATTTTATTGTTTAATTAATTGTGTTGTACATCTATTTAATTTATCATTTTCTTTAATTAGTCTTTTAAATATATTATTATTGTTTTATTTTCCTTGTGAGTATATTGTTGTTTATTTATTTATTTATTTTTAATTAGATTGATTGTTGATGTTTTTTGTTTAATAATTTAATTTATTTTACTTAATTCATGAACCATCACCCATATTTAATTTATTCAAATTCTCGAATTTCAAATTTTCAATTTCATTTTGTGAAGTTTCAAATTTCAAAATTACCTATCCCAATTTCAAAATTTAAGTGCCCTAATTTCAAAATTCAAGTGTCTCAATTTCTAATTTCAATTTTTCAAGTTTACAATTTAAAAATCAAGTGCCATAATTTCAAAATTAAACTCCCCCAATTTCTAATTTCAATTTTTCAAGTTTCCAATTCACAAATTACCAATCCCTAATTTCATAATTTAAATGTCCTAATTTAAAAATTCAAGTCCCTTAATTTATAATTTCAAATTTTCAAGTTCCCAATTTAAAAATTACCAATTCCAAATTTCAAAATTCAAGTGCCGTAATTTCAAAATTCAAGTTCCTCAATTTCTAATTTCAAATTTTCAAGCTTCCACTTTAAATTCAAGTCCTCCACTCCCAAATTAAATTTCCTAAATTCAAATTTCAAAATAAAAATTCTCAATTTAAAAATTGCGTCACAATTTAAAATTAAAGCCTCGATTTCTAATTTAAAATTTTAAATTCAAATTGTAAATTTCCAAATTTTAAATTTATAAAATTCAATTTCTTAATTTCAAAATCTAATTTCCAAAATCTCAATTCAAAATTCTTAAACTTCAAATTCATTTCAAAATTCTAAATTTTCAAACTTCAATTTCAAACTTCTAATTTTCAAAATTTCAATTTTAAATAAAATTTCAAAAATTCAAATCACATGATTAATTTTATAATTCCTATAAAATTGAATATTGTATTAATTTGTAAAAATAAAATGGGCTTGATGGGGTCCACATTCCATGTGTCTTTTTAATAAATAATTTGACATCTGATCTATAACCTAATTTTTAATTGATTTAGAATATTTTGTATTTTATTATTGCAATAACATTTTTTCTAATTGATAACGCTTCATATATGCCGTCCACATTTTTTCTAATTAATTTATCATTTTTTCTAATAAATGGGCTTGGTTACTCCACACCTAAGTGCACATGTAATGGTAACCAAACACATTCAAGTAAAACATGCAAGTCCCTACTCAAATGTCTACATGATATGGATGAGAATATGACTCACCCTTTCCCACTTCTCGAACCCTTATCGACTTCACGCACGCCTAAGCCAAGTTGTGAGAAAATGATTGTTTTCAAACAAAAGGTTTTTGTTTTTAAAACATACTATCTGTTTCACAAAACTATTGACAACCTCTTAGGTGAATTGTCGTAATTAAACACTTCATGGGCCCCTCCGACGTGAATTGTTGGACAACTCTCCAAGGCAATTCTTCGGAAAATCTTCCTTTGAAATTCCTTTCACAACCAATTTCCTTTTTCTTTCCACACCTATTGTTCTAGGTTGCTCCTGTGCATATGAAATGCATTATGCCATTTTCTTGTATACAAATTACTTCATGCCAATATTGTTCAATCATATATCGAAAATTCATACTAACTACATGTTATTTATTCATGGCAATAACATCACAACCATTCAATTCCAAGGCTCACACAATTATAATTCATATAATTCAAACATCATGTTAACACATTAATTTAGCATGCATCAACATATCATTTTCCACGTAATTCAAGCCATTCATTTTAAGTAAATTCACATGGACGTATTCGGTCCAACACGCAAATCGGAATCGTTTTTTAATGTAAATTCCTCAAAAATAAAGGCGTTGGCCGCCCATGGACAAATCTCCATCAACATCGGTTCCACTTCTTTGGAACCGAAATTCGTGGCCGTTTCTGGCCTCACAACACCCAAAACCACAATTTAACACACATGTAAAGCACACGGGGACCATTTTAAGCCTGAGATAAGTCCGGGACTGTCCAAAACGGGTCCAAAAAATTTTAGCATTTTAGTCCCAAGTTTTAGGATTGACCAAACGGCCACTCACGGCCTCACACCATCCAAACCATTAACAAGGCTCTTAAACCGAAAATAAACCGAGTAGGAGAAGACCCCTACCTCCCGGAGTTGTCGAAACTCCACAAAACCGGTCCACACATACCACGTGGAGAGCAACTTTGTCTCGCTCACCGAGAACCGACGATTCATCATCGAATTTTAGAGAGAAGTCGAGCCTCTCTCTAAAATCCCTACTTTCCTAAATTTCCTTCTCCCAAACCGGTTGGGAGAGCTTGACTAAGAGGATCATCCTCTCATGCCACATGTTACCTTCTATCGGCCGACAAGTGATTACACCTTATCCTTTTATCCACCTTCTTTGGATTTTCATCCAATAGCATCATGCCACATGTCCACTCATGGCTCACACTTGAGCTCATGTTTGACTAATTCTGCATATGACACGTGTCACACTGTGAGACACTCAAAATGTGCCAAGTGTCCCGCACTATCCCTGTTGCCTCGAAAAACGATTCCAATGCTGACTATCTCGGAATTCGACAAAATTCGACGTGGTCGCTAGATTTTGCGAGACGATTCCAATGGTGAAGTCCGTTTCATCATCCGAGATCTAGAAAAATTTTGGATTTTGATCGAAATTACCATTTTACCCTTTTTCAGAAAATTAGAATTTTTCGTTTTACAATATATAAGGAAAATAAATAACGGCTTTTGACTAATCAACTAATGAATACAGAAGATAAACAATAACAATACAAAAGCATGCAAGACAGATATAAATAAATAATCAAGTAAAGTCGGATAAGAAAAATGTGTACCTGGACTGCATGTTAGAAGCGCTACCAATTAGGAAACAATGTTAGTGCAATAACAAAATACAAACTATTCACATTCAATTAAAAATTGGTTATAAATCATTTATCAAATTATTTATTAAAATGATACATGGAATGTCGAGCCCTACCCAAGTCCATTTATATGTTAAACAAATTAACTCCACAAGTTTCCATTTTATAGGAATTGTAGAATTAACCATGTGTTTGAAATTTTTGAAGACCGGTTTGAAATCAAGTTTTCAAAATTAAGCTAATTCAAATTGGAATTTGAGATTTTTGGGGACTTGAATTTTAGAAATTTGAGTAATTTTGAAATTGGAAACTTGAAAATTTGAAATTTGAGATTTGGAGGACTTGAATTTTAAAATTGAAAATTTGAATTTTAGAAAATATGAAATTGAGAATTTGAAGTTTGAAATTTGGATATTTGAATTTTAAAAATTGAGAAATTAAAATTTAGAACTTGAATTTTTTAAATTTGGGAATTTTATTAAATTAAGGGTGGGTGATAGTTCATATGTTAAGAAAAATAAATTGAATTCTTAAAAAAACATTAACAACCAATTTAATTAAGTAAACAAAAAGAAACAATACATTTACAAGGAAAATAGAATAATAAGACTATAAATTAAATGACTAATTAAATATAACAATAAATTAAATATATATACAAGACAATTAATTAAAAAAAATAACTATATAAAAGAAGAATAAAAAGAAAGTCAAGAAAACTTACTTGGTAAACGGGTAGCTCCCCGGACCGAGTGGCCTCTCAAGCTGAAATTGCCTTCAAAGCCGGGATCGTCTCCCAAAATTGCCCCCGTGCCAAGATTGCCTCCAAGGCCATCTTATTTTAAATAAAATCTTTAAACTTTGAGACCACTTAGGACCTCCCATTCAATGTGGGGGAAGACCCATAGTATCCTTAAAAAAATAAACGTAAGGGACTAATAGGGCCTAAATTATATAGGTCCATACCCTAATTTATTCCCCAAAATAATATTTAATTAAGAGCCATTAGGGCAACCCACTCTTTGGTGGGGGAGGCCCATGGTTTCCCTTTTTTTCCTCTCCCAAATCAAAGAGGAGAGGCCCCCTTTCATAGGGAAAGGGATGCCTCTCTCCCTTGTCAATTCCATCAGGATTACACACCCCACTCCTTAAGGTAGATGAGGCTACCACTTATAGAAATGGGCCCCAAATGGTGATTAACGACTAGAAAATTGTGAAGGTCGTGTTTCTAAAGCTGAAAACTCGTATAAAATTTTTTCCTTATCTAAACTTGTGATTTTATAAAATTTCGGCAGCATAACAGCTATATACAGGACATATCCCAAAACCTGTATATACAGTTTACACTTTTAAAACATGGCAACCAACAACACTTCTTCAAAAGAGCCTCAGGCTCATCACATTTTCATAAACCAAAACTATGTAATACATATACACAACTATACAAGTTCCAAGTTTTTTTCTTACAAAAGTTAGTTAATACAACACTTATACTAGAATTCAGGAGAATCCTGCTATGTCCTAACATCCGACGTGTCTGTACCTGAAAAATAGTTTTTAAAATAGGAAAATAATGAGCTAAATGAGCTCAGTGAGTGTATGCTTTGAAAATACTTGCTTTTTTCTGTAAAATGTCTCAAAACTGTAAAACTATCCTTTACAAAACATTTTCCAGAATCCTTGCTTACTTGCTATAAAAGTTTCTAAAACTTTTCATCATATGCTTTCTTGCTTTGCTTTAAAAGTTTCATCATATGCTTGCTTGCTTTGCTATAAAAGTTTCATAAAAACTTTTCAGAATATGCTTGCTTGCTTACCAATGGTTGATTTTAAAACTGTATGAAAAATGCTTATAAATCAAGATCAACCACTGGAGGCCTTTTCTACTTTTGCCGCACCCTAGTAAACACGGGAGCCCTGCTTCAACCGTGCCGGGGGAAGGACTCGGTCCACATCACCTTTTTTTTTTTTTTTTCCAACAAGACTGACTTTATTACCCAAAACTTATTCAGGGCGGTTCTCAAATTATGAAACTCTCCAGATCAGTCCTTTATATATCCAATGACATCTCTTTAAATTTTCAATTTAAAATTCCTTCTCTAAGGCCCTCAACCACATAACACAAAACCGTAACTTGTCCATTTTGACAGCTTGTAACCATACACTTTCTAAAATCAAATAAATTCCCAAATAAATTTTTCCAGTAGAAAAGTTAATATTTCCAAGACCTTTAATCATCCCAACAATCTATTCTCATAAATTCAAAACACACTTAGCCAAAACGAGTCCCAATTCGAGTTCTGTATTTTGATGCCAAATTGGTTAGCTCACTAGATCACTACTTGTATTCTTGTTGTTTAAAGTCTTAACTCCATAAGTGGAAATGGTTTCTTCACTAATTTGAAGCTATGGTTCTAAGGTTTTATATTCTTCAATTGGAATCGCAATGCGGATCACGAAACTAGAGGTTATTGTATTTTACATCTAGATTACTCAAATTGGCAAAACAGAATCTGCACATAGCTCCACTTTGAAAGATTTTTGGACACTTTAGGGTTACAATTTTCATACACTTCCTTCAAGTAAATTATTCCCCTAGAAGTATATTTTACCCAGAATTTTGAATCACTCAATTTGGATGAGTGAAACTCAACTTATGGCCAAAACACTATATGATACCCAACTGACGCATAACAGTGAGCTACACGAGCTCACCTTTAAGTCCGTATTTGGGAGCCTTAGAGCTACAATTTTCTCTTGGTCCCTTCTATACATTTTTATCACTATCTCTTATGGTTCTTTACCAATTAGAATCACTTCATTTGGATGATTATAACTTAATCTATAACCAAAATAAGAACAGGGGTTTTTACAAAATTTTGATAGCATTTCCTTTGAAAACCCAACATTCTCATTTTTTACAACCATTCCTCAAAAACCAATCAACCAATCAAGACAATACAAAACGAAACCTCAAACCCTAACTCTAGGAACTAGATCCAATAACCCAAGAACCATGGAATCCCATAAAGGTCCAAAAGTCAATAATCCATACCCAAAATCCAAAAGCCTAAATGATTCCATACAAAACCATAGAATTAGGAAAGATTTCATGTTTATCTTATACCAACTAGGGTTTTACCCATACAACTTCAACAAATCTAGGGTTAGGTTGATCTCCTAACTAAACCCTAGGTTTGGAACAAGTCAAAAATCCATACAAACCCTTAGTAATCCATACAAAACCAAAACCCATGCAAAAATCCAAAGATCCATACCTTTATTTCTCATTTTCTTCTTCTTCTTCTCTTCCTTTCTCTCTTCTTCTCTTCTCCTCCCTTTTCTTCTCCCAAAGCGTGGAGCCCTAACTTGTGAGACCAAAAATGAAATGTTTGTTTGTCTCATCAAGCTTATATTATGCATGCTATTTAATTACGATTAGGTTATCTCTCTCGAGTATTTGCAAATCAACTTTTGTTATTTCTATAATGGCATACTCTCTTCTTTTATTATGACCTTCATATCCCTTTTTGACCAATTACAACTTTACCCTTGTTCTAGTACAAAATTCCGGGTTCAATAAATTTATCATTTCACAATTTCATCCTTAACAACAACTCCCAAAAAATACGCGGCACTTAAAATCGGAAAAGTCTTTTGGTGCACATATGCGTCCTCACGGTTGCGTCACAGTAACACCCTCTCGGACGGGTGTTACGAGTTGCCTCCCACAAAGGAATAAACCTCATAAGATTTTAAATTTTGGGGGTCTACAAATATGCCCATCTTCGATAGAGTTCACGAGTGTAACAAACACGAACAATGAAGTAAAACAATGGTGTGAAAAGTGAGTGAAGTGAGATGAACTCTATTGAAAGAGAAAAAGAGAACTACAAAAGTGTCAAGAGGACACAGCAAAGCCAAGAGGGCACAAGACATACTAAGGGTGGACAACAAAAAACAAGATAACCTATAGTCCTGCCCATGGGTGCTAGAGTGGTCATATTGCAGCGTATATCAATGAATCAGTCATCTTTGTCATAAAAATGTGAGCGCTACGACAAAATAGTGAAACGATTAGAGAATAAGCTACGAAGGCAAATGGTTTGCTGTGAAACCCCATGGTTGGATGTAGACTCGTGACAAACTCATGAGCTAGAAATTGGAAAGTAAGATAATCGAAAGAAGTCATGTGATCAAAGTGGGCAATGCTGAAGTGACCATGAATATTTAATGTGATCTGCAATGAAGATGAACTCTTGAGATTACGAAGCTATGGTGAGAGGCATACGAGATGTTTGTGGTATGAAAGCGAGAAGGGAACGCACAAAGGCAAAACACAGATGCCTTTATTGAGATGTAGAAGGTAGAGGCGAAATATGAACACCCTTATTTGCAGAAGACGAAGTCCGAACTTCTAAGTGCATAGCAAGATGTGATCAGAGCAAGTCGAGCAACTAATGAGAAATGAGCTACGAACACGGGTGAAATGCATGATACGAACGCAAACTAAAGAAAATGGCTACGAGCTAAACTGAAAAAGAGCGCTTTAGACATGGCTTGAAGAGTGGCTTTGACATGTGAAGAAAATGGCCCATGAATGCAAGACTTAAGAAAATGACTACGAGCATGGCCCAGGAGAAAGAAATAGCTCACGAGCATGGCTGGAAGAAGGCTTGACTACGAGATACTGGCGAGAGAAAGCGACTTTCAGACGCCAAAGTGAAGGAAATGACACAGAGCGAAACTAAAGAAAGAAGACTCTGAATACCCAGCCCAGAAGAAAACAACTCGTAGTTAAGCTGAAAACAATGGCTCACGAAAACCAAGCGAAAACAACGGCTCTTAATGCAATGAAGAAAGCAATGATAAACTGAAGCATGGCCCGGAAGGAAATAACGACTTTGAATGCCAAAATGAAGAAATCGATTCTAAACGCCAAACTGAAGAAAACGGATCTAAACGCCAAACTTAAGAAAACAACGACTCTAAACTCCAAATTGAAGAAAACGGCTCTGAACACGAGTGGAAGAAAGCGGTTACGAGCGCTAAATTGTAAGCGACTACGAGCATGGCCGAAGAAATTTGCTCACGAGCATGGCTGAAGAAATCGGCTTTGACATGAGCTAAAGAAATTGGCTCACGGCCAAGGCCCGAAAAAATGACTCACAAGCGTCGAACTAAAGAAAATGGCTATGAGCCTTATTTGAAAACAATGGCTACAGGCATGACTAAAGGAAACGATAGCTCTAGCATGAGTACTTAAAGAAACAACGGCTCTTAACCCCCAAGGCGAAGAAAGCATTTCTGAACACAAAGCTGAATGGCTCACGAGCATGGCCCGAAAATCATGACTCTGAAGCAGCTAAATGGAAGAGGAAACAACGACTAGACTCTGGCCCGGAAGGAAATAATGACTACGGGCGTGGCCGAAGAAAGCGACTATGGCGTAAAGCTGAAGAAAATGAATTTGAATGCCAAATTGAAAACAACGGCTTTGAACGCCAAACTAAAAACAATAGCTCGAATCTGGAATTAGGCAGTGCGAGCGCGAGTGAAAATGGCTCTGAACACGAACTAAAGAAAACATCTCACGAGATACTGGCTGAAGAAAACAAATTGGAAACAACGGCTTTAAACACAGGTGAAACTGACTTTGAGCAGCTAAAGCGAAGAAACAAACGGCTTGAAAGGCAATGGAAGAAACAACGACTCTAAACGTGAAATTGAAGAAAATGGCTGCGAGCATGAGTGGAAAGAAAGCGACTTTGAGCCTTGGCTGAAGAAAATGGCCTTGAGCGCCCGAATGAAGAAGGCGATACGAATACTAAAGTAGAAACAACGACTCACGAATCTGGCCCGAGAATGGCTTTGAGCCTTGGCGAAGGAAAGCAAGCGCTCTGGGCCTTAAGCGAAGAAAATGGATCTAAACAAATTGAAGAAAATGGATTTGAATGCAGCAGAAAACAACGACTACAGGCAGCGGTAGAAACCTTGACTCGAGCAGAAGCCCAGAGAAAGCGACTTTGAGCATGAGGTGAGAGAAAAAATGGCTCCGAGCCGCGAACTAAAGAAAACGGCTCTGAGCATGGCGAGAGCAAATGGCTCCTAAGCATGGCCAGAAGTAAATGGCTCTGAATGCAATTGAAGGGAAATAACTCACGAAAACATATGAACTTCGCGCTGGCTTGACAAAGATCCATTGAATAAACAATAAACAGCGTCACCGATAGTCGTCGATAAAAACCATCTATGTATCTCAAGCACATATAACCTCAATAGTAGGAAAGTATACTCGAAATTGGCATTGCGAAGTGTCTATGAGCTCATCCTCTCGATGACATGCATCCCATACCATCCCTGACCCACTTGAACTGATCTCGATAACTAGGGTGGTATGCCCTAGTATGGCATCCAACAAAAACATGATGAAACCCTAGAATATCAAAGCACGACTCATCATCTCGACGAGGGCAGTCTACATCGAACCAACAAACTCCAGATGGTCCTAATAATTAGGGGGATATACCCTAGTATGGCATTTGATAAAAACATGATGAAACCCTAGAATATCAAAGCACGGTCCACCATCTTGACGAGGGAGGTCTACACCAAACCAACAAACTTCAAATGGTCCTAATAACTAGGGGGATATGCCACAATATGGCATATAACAAAAACATGATGAAACCCCGTAATATCAAAGCATGACCCACCATCTCTAAGCAGGGCGGTCTGCACGGAGCTTGACAAACTCGGATGGTCCCGATAAGCGAGGATATGCCCGATATGGCATCTGATAGAAACATGATGAAACCGAATATCAAAAGCATGGCCCACCATCTCGACGAGGCGGTCTACGCGAACGACAAACTCGGATGGTCCCGATAACTAACCGGGTATACTAAATATGACATCAGATGCTCCATAAATCAAGAAACCAATCAACATCAATCATCCATGAGAAAGAGTGCTAGTGAGGTCATCGAGCGAAAACTAAGTGATCAAGCACTAGTGAGGTTTCTTCCAGAAAAAGCAACACGATGATGCCCAGATATCAACCAAGTCACAGATACCTATCCAAATAGATGTTGTTAATTAGAACGCTTGATTCCATGGCCTCAGGGTGGTCTTACGGCACGGATCGTAATGTAGGCTCGGGGTGATAAGGTAAAAGAAATGAAGGGAAACTAGGCTCAAATACCCAATGATCAAACTCGTGCCTTCGTGTGTGGAATGCCATGTGCATAAGAAGTCTCATGAGCCATGGATACTAAGACATCCAATGGAAAAGTCGGTGATAATGATGTGAAACAAAAAGTATAACATGTGGTGAGATAGGTAAGAGGACAAGGATGTGGAGTGAAACATCAAACTCAAAATCAATAAACATATGAGGGTGATAAATGTGAAAATGAGAGGTATGAAGTCAAGAAGGTAAATAACAGTAATGGAAAAAAAAGCGTGATGATATGATGAATCTCTTTTATTGGATACATAATGTCGACATTTATATATAGGATTTTAGGCTCTGGCTCATGTTTTGCTTTCATTTGTGTAGAATAGGTGCTTTTGACCTTTCTATCGTTTTTATGCTTGTCACGGATTTTCGATGTCCGTGCACATTTCGTAGCGGTTTGGTTCAGGAGAACAGCGCGATCATAGTTGTCGTTACCGGCCTGCATTGTCGGGAGAATACAGGTAGTTCTAAAGTGAAGGACTAGGCTGTGGAGCGTGTGCTGATGCCACACTTACTTGTGCAGTACCCTGTGCGGAGTGGAAGCGTGATGCCGGTACCAAATATAGTGGTCTGGGGTACCCCGAGATTTGTTAGATACCAGTGCACTCTTGAATGCGGAATGCCACATTAATTAGTGCCAGAGTGCAGAACATCTGGATTTCTACGAGGATTTGGTGGAATTTCAATCTTGGTGCAAGGGCACGGCTCGTCTTTGATGCCGCGAGGATCACTAATGAGTTGTATTTAAGCCCGGCACAGGGGCGGAATTAAGAGTTTGGATTCTGGGGTTTTGGCTCTGGCCTTTGGGTGTTTCTCATATTTTCTAGGGTTTTCATAGAGTAGAGTACTTAGTTTTCTTCTGATTTTGAGTTTTTAAGCATTTGTAATCTTTCAGTTGGTTATATAACTTGGTGTTTATTGAGAGACTCCGCATTTTTGATATCTCAACCTTGCCATTGAAGTGCTATTTTTCAATTCTCAATTACTAGTAGTGCTCCAGCAATTATGAATCAATTCTCAGCTTTAATGGAGTTTTGAACCTCCATGATAGGGTTCTAATGGTGGAAACTCACCCTAATTAAGGTAATAACCCTCAATCCCTCTTTTGGGCTTATTAGGATTTGCACGATATCGAACACTTGTGAAAATTGGCCCCACAAAACCTTAGTTTGGCATCTTCTTGACAACGCGTGTGAGCAGGGTCTTGGTACACGTTGTGCTTGATCTCACATGCAAACTAGGTCGAACAAATCGGCCCGATGAGCATTTGAAATCGTTCGATTACTCTTTGTCTTCTGAGCTCTTTTAAGTTAAATCCCATTGAAGATCATTCATCGATGGCTCCCAGATCAGAGATTGTAAGTGAGAGGTGGGTGTTACCTAGTTGGTAGTGGCGAAACCTAAGGATCTATCATTAAGCCCCTTCTAGTTTTATAATAAGTTTAAAGTCGATGGGTTAATAAATCATTCGATCCTGACCCACGAGGTTGCTAATCGCGTTCATTTGGAGGCTGATCACAAGGATCACCTGAAACCACTCCCACGTGGAAATGGCGTGTCAGTTGATCTAGAGAGGGCTAGTGGTAATTGCGAATTGCATTGCAAATCGTCGTTCTCTACCTTTTCTTTTTAATTTGTTTTCTTGAATAATCTAAGTGGATATGCATACAGTTGAGGTAAGATTGGTGCATGTAGGTTGAGCCATGCGGCTTGTCTGGAGCTTGTAAGAATTATACCTCGAGACATTAGAGAATCCATAGTAAGAAATTTGTTTCAAGAAGAGACACACACACCAGATGGATAACATGGAATCATCAGACTCTCTTTCACAATCGATACTTGAGGGTTACTGGTGACCATGAAGATTCCATGAACCTGCAGCCAGGAGATGGTGGTACCATGTCGCTGACCCGGCGGGAGGGGGAAATGTGTCACCGGCCAAATCAATATCGAGCTCCCCACGCCCCTTTACCTAATGTGGAAGAGACCCTTCGAGGGTGACCTCGAAAAGACGGCAAAATTCATGTATTCGCCTACCTGAAAAGGCTAACCAATTCCTTATGATGGAATGATTCGCCTTCTCCACAGCATGTATTAAGGGGTGATTATGAGAACCCTACTCATTCATGAATTTTGAGATGTTTGCGATCCTTTCCTTTCTGAGATCAGCCTCCATATAATTTGTATGGTTTATTCCATTCTCACTACGAAGGAAAAGGCCCGAGAAATATTTCGCTTGCTGCGCCCGATTCAATTTTACTTGGGAAGACATGCAAAATGAATTCTGGTCAAGTCTTCCCTCACACTGCGTACTAATGCACTCATGTGACGATCAAACTTTTAGCCAGGGTTTGAACATTTTCAATGCATTGTATGGGAAGATGGGACCTCCTCCGCTCTCCCTCGTCATGGTTTGGATGTTGGACAAATGAGTACGTATTTTCTGGGACGTCAGATAACAAGCGATACATCGAATGATGTGTGCGGGGAGTTCGATGAAAGCGCCGAGGGGTGGACTGATTTTTGATACAATAGCGAAAATGCTCTCGAGCAGAACTAATACCTCCTTAGATCTTTGTTTGAGTGCATGGTACACTACGGGGAGGAATACATCATGGGAGATGATGACACAGCGAAAATAGCCAACTTAACTAGGAAGTTGGAGGCCATAGAATTGAAAAATGTGAATGAGGTAACTGTTGTACCCCAGGTACCATCGGTGCCTATGGGATCTGGAGTGGAGGAGTCATGCATCATTTGCGATAACCCTAGCTCGTTCCAACCGTGCTTGCCTCAACCTTCTCCCAGTCAGGGCAATCCAAATAGAGCAAGCGATGCTCTTAATTACCAAGGAAGCCCGCCCGGTCGCCATACTAAAACTTATAATCGGTGGGAAGCACACGAGATTTTAGCTAGAAGAATGAGGTAACACCGTTTCGATTAACCAGGCGAAAACTTGAAGCAGGGTTTCAAATCAAAGCCCCCGGTTTCAAAATCAAGGTCCTCGAGTTTCACGCAGAATTCTCACCAAGGTTTTCACCTCTTCTCGAGGAAATCCAAATCACTTGGTATGCCCGACCTCACGTAAGAAAGTTTGGAGGACATTATGACACAGTTTGTTGAGACTCAATAATCCACCAACACTGAATTTAGAACCGCCCTAAATGATGTGAGATCCCAAATCACTAAGTTGACCTCTTATATGGGAAATTTTCAACAAGAAAAAGGGAAACTCTCTTCTCAAACCATCCAAAACCCCCAGGGGTAAAATAGTGTTGGAGTCTCAGGTCCAAGCGATGTCACCTTTGAACATTGTAAGGAGTGTGCCACTCTTGAGAGTGGAAAGCAATTAACAAGGCCAGTTCAGCCTAGGAAATAATAAAAGATGTGCAAAATGAACCCTTGGGGATGAGGTGTCACGGCAGGCCTCATGTTCACTGACGGATGTTGTTGATGTTGAGTCGGGAAAAGATAAAGCTTTCCCACGTCTCCTTCTCCAGCATTACCCTCATAGGTTGAGAGCCCACAGAAAGTGAACAATCATTCTGAAATACATGAGTTGTTCAAGCGGGTTAAAGTGAACATTCCCTTATTGGTGCCGTCAGTGGTCGTCATATGCGAGTTTTTGAAAGACTGTCTTGACACTAAAAAGAAAATTAGGTGTCCTTGAGATCATTCATAGTAGACAGTCCACTCCTTGTCGGAACAACGCTGAAAATACAAAGACCCAGGAAGCCCTACTATTTCCATAGTGGTGGGAAATTCGAAATTGGGACATGCTCTAGTGGACTTGGGAGCGAGTGTTAATTTGTTGCCATACTCGGTATATGTTAAGCTAGGGTTAGGAGAGTTGGAGCCTACTAATATCACCCTCGCAGTTAGGCGGCCCAGTAGTGTGAAAATTCACAGAGAGGGATAGTGAAGGATGTATTGGTGCAAGTAGGCAAGTTCTACTTTCACGTGGACTTTGTTGTTCTTGACACTCAGCTTTGTGGTGAATCGAGGACTCGGTTCGGTGATTCTTGATAGGCGTTCTTGGGCACTTCCAGTGCCATCATACCTGCTTGTAGGGGAGGACTAATGACATTATATTTTGTGCTTGTATTTGTTAATGAATATCTTCAATGTTATCGGGAGATGAGGGGATGAGGACGTGCGTAAGGTGAATATGATGGGAATATGTTGTTCAAAACTATACGGATCATGTTTCATATGATGACCCTCTCGATTCTTGTCTAGTAAATGAGTTTTGGTGAAGAGTTGGCCAGATGGGTTTTGCATTCCATAATTGAGCATAGGTAAGGAGTAATGGAAGCAAATGGTGGGCACCCGGTCGAATTTCACGATTGAGGACCAGTACTGCACGGAAGAGAAACCACCTAAGCAGATTGAAACCTCTACCATGCATCTCAGTATGCTTTCCTAGGGGTGGAAAAATGTTCCGATGGTGTATCCTCCTCTTTAGAGAGTTAGATCGAGAATAAATTTTGGAGATATTGAGGAATATCGCGCCATCGGATGGACAATTGCGAGACATTAAGGGAATTAGCCATGATTTGCACACCCACGAGTTCACTTGGAATAGGATGTCGACCCACCTCTGAAACCCAAACCATGCGACAAATTTTGGAACGGTCGTGAAAAAGTTGTCAGAAAGGTCTTAGCTAATTTGGATGTAGGTGTTACTCCATCGCGAGATAGCAAGTGGGTTAGTCAACCCCAGTAGTTCTTAAGAAATTTGGGGTCTTGTGGTAGCAAATGAACACGATGACTAGTCCCGCTCGATGTGCCCACATGTTGGAGGTGTGCATAAACATAGGAAACTGATCGCGGCAGTAGGAAATATCACTTCCCTTTACCTTTTGTGGATCAAATGTTGGAGAGAGTCGCAAGGCATGAATTCTATTGTTTCTTAGATGGGTACTCAGGATACAATCAAATTGAGATAGCCTTAGAAGATTAAGAGAAAACCACGTTCACCTGCCCTTTCGGCACATTTACCTTTAGGAAAATGCCGCCGGATATATAATGCACTAGGAACCTTCCGTACGAGTGCATGATGGGGATTTTAGTGATATGATGGAGCCGTTTGAGATTTTCATAGACGTTCTGCACATTTTGGAGATTCTTAGGGGATGCTTGGAGAATTTAAGGGAGGGGAGTCTTGGAGAGGTGTCGGGAGAAAAGTTAGTCTTTGAATTGGAGAAGTGTCCTTCCTTGGTGACCTGAAGGAATTGTGTTAGGACACATAGTCTCGAGAGAAAAATAGAAGTAGATAAAGCAAAGATTGGATTGATCTCCCGAACTTACCCACCTAAGTGTGTCGAGATATACGGTCATTCTTAGGTAAATGCGGGATTTTATAGAAGATTCATAAAGATTTTAGTGCCATGCTTGAGATCCTTTGTGCAATTTGCTTGCCAGGGGATGTCTGCTTTGAATGGTCATAAGCAGCATGTCGAGATGGCCTTTGATAAACTGAAAGCTATATTAGTGTCACCTCCTATAATGCGATCCCCTAATTGGGACCCCTTTTTGGATCATGTGTGGCCTTAGTGATTATGCATAGAAATTTGTATTGGGGCAAAGGGAAGATAAAAAAGCTTTTGTGATCTATTATGCCAGCAAGACTCTAGATTCCGCTCAATCCAATTACACAACTACGGAAAAAGAGTTCTTGGCTGTGGTCTTTGCCCTATAAAAGTTCAGGTCTTACATTGTGGGGTCTCCTGTAACCGTTTTCACGGATCAAGCAACGTTGAAGTACTTGCTCTCTAAGCAGGATACTAACCCTCATTTGACTAGGTGGATCCTACTATGTCAAGAATTTAACTTAACCATTAAGGATAAGAAGGGAGTTGAGAATGTGGTAGCTGACCACCTATCTCGATTGGATTCGACGACTACAAAAGGCACACCCATAGGCGACACTTTCCCTAATGAGCAACTTTTTGTTCTTGTCCACTGCCCATGGTATGCAGACATAGTAAACTATCTAGTGACAAAATGAAATTCATCCCAATGGACCTCTCGTAAAGGAAACAGGTGTGTATCAATGTGATCAAATTGGGGTACTCACTTTTGCAATGCGCTCCCGAAGCTTGTGGAGGGCATTCTGCAGAAAAAACGGCGGACAAAATCCCTCTGGCCAGTTTTATTGGCCCACACTTGCAAAGGCCTTTGATTTTTGCGGAACCGTGCTTCTTGACAATTAGGAGGGGAGTCCTGAGGAACATGATGCCTCTTACTCCTATTTTAATCATTGAGATCTTCGATTGCTGGGGTTTAGACTTCATAGGGCCTTTTCCCCCCTCATGTGGGCACCTTTACATATTATTGGTAGTTGATTATGTTTCTAAGTGGGTGGAGGCGAGAACTAATAGCCCTGAGGTTGTTTTAAAAATTTTTGAAGGAACATATTTTTCTCGCTTTGGAATGCCTCATTACAATCATTAGTGATGATGGGGCTCCATTTTTATGTCGACCCTTTGAAAATTTGTTTGAAATTATGAGTCACCCACAAAATTTCCGGCACCTGAACCCGATGATCAATGAATTAGCTAATAGGGAGATCAAACACATTTTGGAAAAAACGGTTACTCCAAATCGCAAGGATTGGTCACTTCGACTAACTGACGCTCTTTGGGCTTACCGTACTGCTTTTAAGACTATTCTTGGTATGTCTCCCTATAGGATAGTTGATGGCGAGAGGCTTGTCTCATCTGCTTAGGTGGAAATGGAACACGAGGGGCATATTAGACCACGTAAAGCTCTTAATTTTGGTTGGCTAAGGTAGGTAAATAGAGCTGCTGAGATGAAAGAGCTTGATGAATTGTAGGCGCGAATCGTATGAGCTCACAAATCTACAAGAGAACAAGCTGTTCCATTGACAAGAACATTGTAAGGAAGACCTTTGAACCTCACGAAAGGTATTGATGTGCGACTCTCGCACACCTCTTTCTATGTAAACTCAGTTCTGGAATTAATTTGGACCTTTCATCGTCAAGGTGGATTCACCCATATGGCCTGATGGAGTGAGAACCGGACGATGGGAAAATCTTTAAAGTCGATGGTCGTGGCAAAAGCCATTTATGGAGAACTGTGCCAGTAGTGAGGCCCCGGTAGATCCAGCTCTCTTTGGGATGTTCCTTCGGCGTAATCTACGTCACCGCCTTTTTTGTATATAGTTTTGTTTTCCTTTTCTTGCATTTCTTTATACTTCATTCATTTAGTATGTATTTTTGTTTTAATAAGGAGAGTCGACCACGATGTACGGTATTTTTGACCCTCTCTTATAATTACGTAGGGTGTATCGTCGTACTTTGAAGCGATACCTATTTCCATGGTGGGGTGGGCATACACTAGTTAGACCATTTAAGTGCATGCTATTTGGTTTAAGTCGGTGTTCTTAGAAGTAATTGCATGCAGCGCGTATGGTACTTGATCGTGATGTATGCGTAGCGTGACCTTATGTATGCACTCATGCCAATTTCCTTTACCACACTTCTGATAACGGGCATGCCTGGCTTTTTTTCATATTTGGGACCATATTGACCCAGATTCTTTTATTCTCGAGTCGATCTTGAGTTGGTATCACTCTCATTCATAAACTACACAAATTGTTGATTTCACACTTTGAGCTCATTTTGCTTGCTATTGTGACTTGTGCATTGTTTTAGCATTCACTTATCGACTACATATCTTATTCTTTGAGGAACATCCATACGTAGTTAAAAGATGATTTTAGGCCATATTTTTCTCTGTTAAACTTCTAGTATCTTGAGTCAACCCTTTGCACCCTTCTTAAGCCTTGAGTTTCAGTTTGTTCTAACTGGGATTCTTGATCACGTGGGTGCGGATGACTCAAGGTAAGCGTGAGAAGGAGTCTTGCAGGGAGAGTTTAGTACGGTTCGACAAACCTGAGAGTCGATTTGGAGGGTATGAAGCGATGAAAAAGCAACCTCTGATGAAATCCAAAATGTGAAATTTGGAAATTTTGTAAGTGAAATGCCAGGGTACCCTTGAAGTGGTACTAGTACAGGCTAAAAAACAAGAAAGCGTTATCAAGTGGTATCGGTACCACACTTATTGAGTATCGGTGCCAACCTTGAAAAATCGGCGATTACACTTTTGGTATCGGTCTTAGCACTTCTGCTGAGTCTTGATGTATTTGATGCGTGAATGGGCTATTTGAAGAGCCTTTTCTCCAAATTTTTTAATCCTTTAGGTATTCGCCCCAACTCTCACGCATAAAGAAGCCTAACCTAACTTCTCCTCACACCAAAGCGACCCTAAAGGTCAAATGGTTCATAAGTGTCTTCATCACTCACGACTCGGGGCATCACGCAGTTGAATTTCCCACGTAGAGCACGGCGGTCTTGGGCAGGTGGTGGTAAGTGCTCTTCATCTTCTTAAGAGCAATCTGAATGATTTTTTACTGTGTTAGTATGGATTGTGTTGGGTGGCTTTGGGTTACGGTTCTATGCTCTTGGTTGGTTAGGGCATCCAGTACTAGCGGTATGAGGAGGAAGGTTCTGAATGATCTGGAAAGGGTGAGTCCGATATTGCTGGAGATGGGTTGTTGGGAAACTTTTTTGTGTGTATGGGCTATTCGCAATGTCGCCATTTTGGCCATATCTATGCAAGATTGAAGAACTTTCTTTGGGAAAGAAAAAACACTAAGCTCTTCTATGGGCGTAGTAAAGAACGAAGAGGCGATACTTTGCGAGGGAGTGTGAAAAAGGGAGAAAGGAAAACAAAGGTTCCTCGTCGGAGAGTGAAGAGAAGAGTAGAGAGCGAAGATGAAGGGTGGGAGCTATGTTTGTTGAATCATCGAATCCAGAGAGGCGAAAGGGTGGAGTCTGATCGAGTTGAAAGCGGGGTTCCATTGTGAGAGGAATGAAAGTGAAACTTTATGTTTACTCACCTCATTTTGTCTTTGTTAGTCGAGGATCGAGAATCTGGATTTGTCATGGAGGAAGTAAGGCTATGCCGTCCATTGTCGGGAATTTATTCCAACGAGAGAATTTGAATGTGGACACCCTATTGAGACTATAATTTGGAAGCAATTAATGGATTAGCCTAACTCGATTGCTAGATGTTGAATTATGTTAAGCTACACCACGCATGACCCGACCTTACCCGCTCGGGGCTATTCTGAGTTTGATCTGTCTGTTTTGCAAGCCATATTACTGACACACGGGTACCCATGGGGGCTTTGTCTTGTGAAAGGTTCACATCGGGAAATTAAAGCACGGTATGCGTTGATGAATAAGGTCATTCACAATATGATTAGGGTGAGGGAAAGGAAGTTGCAAACAGGAAGAATCCAGTTCTATGTAGAGGAAATTAATGGCTTGGAAAATTATTGACTATGCTTTGGTAATATAGTGTATAATGAGGGACTTACCGAAGTCAATTTGAGGGAATAGGCACATCCACTTTCCAGACCACAGTTACAAATCTAGTGGAAAGGCTGCTTTGGGATTGGGGTTTTGGTAGAAAAAGAGAAGAGTTCTTCCTAAATTTGGGACGGCAATCCTGAAACAAGACGAAGCAAAGCGGAGCTGCTTCCATAAGGCCCTCGATCGGCCGCGACCCCCCTCCGACTTACGGGGCTTCATCGTCGTCGGTCCCGATAGTACATCTTTAAAGAGGATGGAGCGTAGAATCAAGGATGGTTTAAATGCATCTGGGGAGTAAAACGGTGGATCACAGGACTCTCTAAGAAACGAGAGTCCACATCTGGGGAGAGCTGGCACATTTATGCAGGTGACCCTCCTCTGATTGGAAGGGGATTACGACGAGGTTGGATGGCCGGTGTAGATGAAGACACATTCTCCTCGGGTGGAGAAGGAGGACGAAAATGGCCAGTATTTTAAGGAGGTTAGAATAGGGTGGTGTTGGCAATTGGTGAACCTCGGCCATGTCATGCCAAACACCCATTTTCTTCACAGTAAGCCTATTTTATGTAATCCATGGTCATTACAAGCCTAAAGACCTTTTGATTTAGTTACGTAGGGTGTTCATATTGACTTCTATGCATGTTAGCTTGGCGGTTGTAATTGAAAATGTTTATAGTTCTAATGAAGTTCACTTCAGTTTGGTGATTTCATTGCAGCCTTATTTCATATCTGTGGTCCCTTATATGAGAATCTTTGTTTTGTAACCGTTTTCTATTTTGTGCATTACACTTGGGACTGTTAGTGCTCATATAAGTCCAAGTGGTTGCATACTCTGTTGGTTCTAGCACTATGTTCATAATTGTTCTCTTGGGAATCTTTCAATGCTTGACTACTCCTGAGCGCACCTTGTTGAGCCTTATAGTCGGTAGGCGTTACTAGTTCAAATCTTGCTAGGGACTAACAAGATGTAGGTTAGGGGGTGTGTTGGATACATATTAATAGACATTTATGTAGGGTTTTAAGCCCTCAGTCATGTTTTGCTTTCATTTTGTGTAGAATAGGTGCTTTGCATTTTCTCACAGTTTTTATGGTAATGCGAGTTTTTCGATGTCAGTGCACATTTTCATCAGCGGTTTGGTTCAGAGAACAAGCGCAGATCATCGTTATCGATTACAATGCATTTGTCGGGAGGCCCGCAGGTAGTTAAGTGAAGGACCGGTGTGGAGCGGTGGTAGCGTGCCACACTTGCCAATGCCCAGGGTACCGCATGCGATGGAGCAATAATGCCCAGATTGCAGTATAGTGGTACCCGAGTACCCCCGAGTACGTTTTGAGTGCAGTGCACTCTTGATGCCAGGTACCACATTGGCCCAGTACTGTCTGAACATGTGATTTCTGAGGACGCGGCCCGGAATTTCAATCTTGGTGCAAGGGCACGCTCGTCTTTTGATCACCACTTCGAGATCACTAATGAGGATTGTATTTAAGCCCACTTTAGGGCAGAATTAAAAGAGTTTGGATTCTAGGGTTTTGGCTCTAACCTTTGGAGTGTTTTCTCATATTTTTCTAGGGTTTTAATAGAGTAGAGTACTTAGTTTTCTTCTGATTTTGAGTTTTTAAGCATTTGTAATCTTTGGTTGGTTATACAGCAGTGTTTATTGAGGGGAGCTACTGCGTTTTTATATCTCCCACGACCTTCTTAGGTGAAGTGTTATTTTCAATTCTCAATTACTAGTAGTGTTCCGACAATTATAGATCGAATTCTCTCGGCTTTAATGGAGTTCTAAACCTCCATGATAGGGTTCTAACGATTGAAACTCACCCCCTTCAAGGTAATAGACCTCAATCCCTCTTTTGTGCTTCAATGGGATTTGCACGATATCGAACACTTGTGAAAATTCTTCTAAAACCTTAGTTTGGCATCTTCTTGACAACGTGTGAACGAGAGATTCTTGGTACACGTTGTGCTTGATCTCATACAAGTAGGGTTTCAAACAAAGTATGTAGTCCACGAGCAAGCGTTTGAAATCGATTCGATTACTTTTTGTCTTACAAAAGCTTTTAAAAGTTAAATCCCCCCATCGAAGACCATTCATCGATGGCTCGAAGATGAGATTGTAAGTGAGAGGTGGAGTGTTACCTAGTTGGTGGTGGCGGAAACCTAAGGATCTATCATTCGCCTTCTAGTTTTACAATAGTTTAAGTCGATCGATTAATAAATCATTGATACACAACCTGGGTTTGCACTTTTATTTTGCATTCATTGGAAAGCGATCACAGGATCACCTGGAGCCGCTCCTGTGGTATTGACATGTGGACTCCGCAGTATTATAATGCTTAGCGACGTGGTTCTGCGGCAGGAATAAGTTAGGCACTGCAAATAGACGAAGCATCTACCAAATCCTTTGCATGGGGAAGACATGTAAGTAGACAAATGATATGATGAATATGACATTGACTGGGCGAGAGATCAGTCATCTCACATACCCTTGTAAAATCTCCAGAAGTAAGCCGCGTGATACTAGGATCTCGAAGTTCACATACGAACCTCCCGTAAGTAATACCTACTCTCGAGCCCGATGATCCTCATAAATCCATATACATACTCAAGGAATACTTATACTGATACCTAATATATACACATGTGCATTTATTTATATTTTTTTCTTTTTTTTCCTTTTTTTTTTTTTTTTTTTGCTCATAGGCCCGAATAAAACCAATGAAAACAAGCAATATGTAATAAGCGAACATATCTCGAAGCTGAAAGGTATAATAAAACAACTCTAATGTAGAAATAACAAGCCTCTCAAACTAAGGTCTCTGAATA
Organism: Tetrastigma voinierianum; assembly: GCA_016808115.1. NCBI lineage: Eukaryota > Viridiplantae > Streptophyta > Magnoliopsida > Vitales > Vitaceae > Tetrastigma > Tetrastigma voinierianum. The sequence goes on from JAEQBH010004072.1 coordinate 193,730, forward strand.
ACTTGTCGATGGAATGAGTGGAGGGGCATTTCTGACAAACCCACATGTAGTAAGATGAATAGATCACCAATCGAAGTGGAAAGAATGAGATAGAACAAGAAGTTAGATAGAAGAAAGTGGTGAAAACATAGAAACTATGACATGGAGCGGATACAATGAAGTGAATGTGGTAAGGCGATGTAAAGAATATGTCAATGTGTCCATAACTCAAAAGATCCTTAAACTAAGGCATTCACACACAGAAGACCTATCCACAGGTGAAAGATGACGGGGCTATGAGAAAGATAGGCCAAAATGCGCGTCATGGGCGCTGATGGAGGCTAGCAACGGTAAAATGCTGAGTAACAAGTGGTAAGGTATATGGCTAACGAAATGATGATGGCCCACCCATCCCTCGACCATGATCTCAAACATAAAACTTTTCGAGTTGATCTACATTGGTTGGTTTGAGAATTGGTTTCCATCTAAGTCCATCAAACCATGCGACTCCCTCACAGGGCCGACTCGATAATGTAAAATTTGTTTTAGGTGGAATTACGAACTTCCCTAAGGTCACTACTCAATCCTCTAAGGACTCTTAAAACCGTCGTCTCATTTGTAGTGAATTCTAGCATGTAGCGCAGGCAACATATAATGGCTTGATAAAAGGAGAGGTCTAGCATTTCTCCACAAGATCATGCAAAAACATCCAAGTATAATCTGAGCAAGTAAAGCAGTCTGTCTCTCTCATATGTAGATAATGCTAAACCAAAACTAAATCCTCTAGACTAATCACTGTACCAAGGTCGATTGTCTCAGGATCATCATAAGCATGCAAAACTCTCTCATAAGTGATCTGAGTCATGTCGATTGGTATCTCTCATCAGAATCATAGTCATCGAACATCAATATCCTTGAATCTATGCTGCTGGGTGAATGGGGTGCACATACATCGATATATCATCACAATGCATTTGCTCCGTAAAGATCCTCATATGTGTGACACTCAGCCTATCATATGTGTATCATCGTGGGTGAAAGCAAACACTTTATGGTAGGTGGGCAGGCCACCTCATTGATTATGAAAAAGAACTAATGGCTCATGAAAAACTATCAAATGAATAGGAGGTGGGGGTGCCATAGAATCGTATTAAGTCTCATTAAGATACGGTCATGCGGGGCTCTTTGTATCATCCTCTTGCTAACTCGGGTGTAATATATTTGAATTGAGGAAATCGACGTGATCGACTATAACCAACTACGAATCCGCTAACCATATGATTTGTTGTAGAACTAGTCTGCCCCAGAACCTAATCCGTGAAGGTGTTCTCAAAAGTATACTTGAATAAGCCACGAAAATATAGCATAATTGGCAAGATACTACCCCGAAGCTAAACCCTTGATCAATAAGTGAATCTTGAAATAAAGCATAGAAATAGATAAGTAACACTATGTAGAAAGTTGACCGCAGGCCTTGAAACTACGATCAATCTCTGTATACCCTTAAAGGAAACCAAAAAACGGAGAAATAAGGATCCATATCATAACTAAACTAACCTTAAAGGCTCATAGATGCACCAAGTGTTGGATGGGAGTCTTAATCGTGGGATCTAAGCTCGACCTAGAAGGTGATGGTGGTTCTAGAAAACCCGGTGAGTGGAGTGGCAAAGGGGTCCCTAGTAGGAGCGATCGTACCCTCTAGTGGTACCTGACCTCTAAACGCCTCCCCGAAGTGGGGCGCTTCCATGAAGGTGGTCATCCACCTCCATGCAGGTTCCTCGACATCTGAGGCTGACTTATGGTAAAGCTCTTCTTACTCCTCGACGCAGAAATAAACTAAGTGTACAGTGTATGTGTGGGTGCGTCTGAAAAACCTAAATGACATCTAAACCAGAAAAGGCACACTGGTCACAAAAGTATACTAAAATATAGCTCTAGGCTATACAAGTCTTTGAAGATCAAACTTCTCAGCATCAATATGTCGACCACCTCCAAAATGCTCACAAACATGGATATAGCCCATAACTAGACCTTACTCCTAGTCAACTAGCTCGGTCGAAAAGCAAGCAAGGAGTAACAAGTCTCCAACTGCAAACACAAAACGAGAGACACAAAGTCGTCGAGACTAGAGGTTTGGAGATAAGGGGATACATGTACCCCAGCATGAACATGCGACAGAGCAATCATGCGAGAGAAAGGTAGTCATCTGTGACGGTCATGCAAAGCGTTGCTATATCATCCATATCTACACATAATCTAAGTAGGAGTATAAGATGAACATGATGTGTGTATAACAAACAATGAGAAACAAGTGACATAACGAGATGAATAAGAAGAATCGGCGTGGAAGTCGATGACAAATCGCAATGTCTGACTGATTAGACATAAGATGCGTCTGGCTAGTCAAAATTCTCAATGTGCTATACAAAAGCACGAAGTATCTATCAATCAACCAATCAAACTCACATTTTCCCCAATTTGTATTCAAGCTTGATACCTTGTCTAGTAGAGTCGCCATTTTGTGGACCTTAATTTTTACTATTATCGTTTCCCATTAAAAGGCGGGGCTTCCGTTTTATTATTACGAAAAACCATTCTAAAAAAATGGTTTTGGAGTCTATATTTTTGTTTTTATTTTAATAGGAAAACAAATAAGAAGAAAAACCATCGACTCCTGATAAGAGAAAAGGCAAGTCTAGGAAAGCCCAGTATGGGTCGGTCGAGTGCTTATCGGAAGTGCGATGTGGCCAGTAGCACCCCTCTAAGCCCCTAAAGTCGGGTCTCTACTAAACAAATTAAGAAAAATATGGCTTTTGACTAATCAACTAATAAATCTAGAAGATAAACAATAGCAATCTGAAAGCATCTTGAGACATATATAAATAAATAATTAGCAAAGTGGGATGAGAAAAATGTGTACACAGATGCATGTTAGAAGCGTACTAATTGAAGCAATGTTAGTGCAATTACAAATACAAACTAATCACATTCAATTAAAAATTGGATTTATAATCATATGTCCCGATTATTTATTAAAATGATACATGGAATGTCGAGCCACACGAGCTACATTATATGTTACATAAAATTAACTCCCTAGATTCCATTTTATAGAATTGTAGAATTAACCATGTGTTTGAAATTTTGAGCCGGTTGAAATTGAAGTTTTGAAATTGGAAGTTTGAAGTTGAAATTTGAGATTTGAGATATTTGGGGACTTGAATTTAGAAATTAGGAATTTACAATTTTGAAATTGGAAAATTGAAAATTTGAAATTGAGGTTTAGAGGACAGATTTTAAAATTGAAATTTGAATTTTAGAAAATAAGAAATTGAGGAATTTGAAGTTTGAAATTTGGACATTTGAATTTTAAAATTGAAATGAAAATTTAGAACTTGAATTTTTGAAATTGGGAGTGTATTAAATTAAGGGTGGAGTGGAGAGTTCATATGTTAAGGAAAAATAAATTGAATTATTAAAAAAACATTAACAACCAATTTAATTAAATAAACAAAAAGCAACAATATACTTACAAAAATAAAATTATAAGACTATAAATTAAATGACTAATTAAATATAACAATAAATTAAAAATATATATATAAGGCAATTAATTAAAAAAATAACTATATAAAGAAGAATAAAAAGAAAGTCAGAAAACTTACCTAGTAGGCGTGCAGTTCCGAATAGGGTCGCCTCTTAAGTTGAAATTGCCTGCCAGGATCGTCTCCGTGCCCCAGTGCGAGATTGTTCCCCTGATACCATCTTATTTTAAATAAAACCCTTAAACTTTGAGACCACTTAGGACCTCCCATTCAATGTGGGGGGAAGACCTGTATCCTTAAAAAATAAACGTAAGGGGACTAATAAATTACCAAATTATATAGGCCAATGCAATTTATTCACGAGTATTTAATTAGGGCCATTGGGGCCTCCGCTCTTTAATTGAAAGAGGCCCGTAAAGTGGGAGGCCCGAGTTTCCCTTTTTTCCTCTCCCGAATCCAAGGGAGAGGCCCCTTTTATAGGGAAGGATGCCTTTTCTCCTTATCAATAATTTCGAATTGGGTTTTCCTGAGGAATAAACCTTATAAGCCTTCAAATTTTTGGGGTCTGAGTCTGCATGTGTTTTTATTGTGTATTCATTAGTTGATTAGTAGAAAACCATATTTTCCTTGGATTTATTTAGTAGAACCCAGGTTAGGGGCTTAGAGGGGTGCTGCGCTTCCATCGTACCTTCCCGATAAGTAACATGACCCTCAGACCTAGACTCGGTTTTCCGCCCAGCGCAGCACTGTATTAGGAAATAACATTTGGGGTTTTTAAGCATTTGTTTCATTTTTAAAACAAGAGCAAAATAAGTGTGGTGACTCCAAACCATTTTTTTAAATGTTTTTTTTTCATAATAAAAACAGGTCTCGCCTTTTAAGTGGAAAACGCATAATAACAAAAAATGCGAGGTCCACAACATTTCAAATAATTTATTACTTAGATTTGTGTTAATAACAAAATGTTATTATTTTTAAATAATTAACAAAATTATTGTAACTTACCAGATCAGGAAGGTGTGATACGTTAATAAGCTGTAGGGGCACATATGAGCACAGTGCCATTGTAGTATTTTCGGAAGTTATATATGAAATGATAAATTTAGTGAACCGAGATTTGGTACTAGAGAAGAAGGGTAAGTTGTAATTGCCAAAAATGATATAAAACCGTAATTTGAGAGAGATGGTATGCGAATGAAATAACATATGTTGATTTGCAATATTAAAGTGATTTTAGGACTGGTGCGAATTAAGGTAAATATGAGACTATAAAAGGAGGGGAGACAAACAAAATATCACATTTGGTCTCATTTTGCTAGGGCTCCACGTTTGAAGAAGAAAGGGAGAAGAAGGAAAGAAGAAGAAGAAGAAGGAGAAGAAGAGGGAGAAGAGAAATAAAGTATGTTTTTGTATTGGAATCATGTGTCTTTTGGATGTCTAGGGTTTTGGGTATGAATTTTCCATGGAGATTAGTTGCTCCTTGTTCTAGGGTTTTGTGGAGAGATCACATTAACCCTAGAATTCTTCAAGTTTTGTGGGAAAAACCCTAGTTGGTATAAAATAAACATGGAATCCATCAAAATTATATAGTTTGTAAGAATTGGTGGACCTTGGGTTGAATTCTTAGGATTTTCACCTAGGGTTTGGTTGTATGAAGTTCCAAACCACCAATACAAGTGTTATGGTGTGGTTTTGAATGAATTCCCATGTTGGTTTGAGGGTATGGAATAGATAAGTTGTATGAAGAAATTGGTACCAAAAAGAGGGGCAAAGCGACATTTAAAGAGCGAAACCACAAGGTGATGCAGGTGCAACGGTGAAATGCACAGTACCACCATCTGATCCATTGATGCGTACCAAGACAAGTGATAGGTACCCACCCTCAGATGTGTTTGATCTTAGGTACCAAAACATAGTGATCTTGGTACCCACCCCGGTGTCAAAAGCCCCAATTTTTTGTAATTTCCGCCAGTGCGTCCGAATTCATACAGGAAATATAGGAACCTTAATGATGATTAAAGAGAGGTTGAAGAATGAAACTCATGAGTGTCTGCAGTCACCTGTAGCCCAGGCGAAGCCGTTGAGTGTGAATAAGTGCTGGATTACTAAAAGTGACTTGCACATGAAGTACGTTAAGATTATCACGTCTGCGAGGGCGATTAATGTTTTTCGTGGTGTCGTTTGAGTGTGTGGTGCGAGGCGGAAAGTTGTGGAGTCGTGTAGAGTGTTGGTAAACAAAATGTGAGTGTTACAAACCTATTTTCAAATACTAGTGTATTATAAAGCGTTTCTGTTGGTATTTAATATGGTTTTGAATTACAAACCATATTTTAAAGTAAGCAAGAGTTAAACGAAGCAAAACAATGGTTTTGATTTAAACCATATGTGAAAACATACAAGTAATAGTTTTGATGTATTCCAACCATACTTTTAAAGCGAATAAATGATGGTTTGAGTTGTAAAACCATATTTCAAAGAAGCGAAGCAACAGCGAAGCAAACAAAAGTATATTTAATAAAACAAGCCCTAACGAAAATCCTAGTTTTAAGCAAGCATCTTAGGTTAGGAGTATTTAAAATGCGTGCACGATTGGTGTTAGGATATCATTCATGCATTTTAGATTTTCTGGTAGGCAAACTTGGTTCATGCATCATGGCATTTAAAGGAGGCAGAGTGGCCGCGTCTTTACGGAGTATATGGGGTTAGCGCGCTAAGCCCAGATTATATTGACGGGGCGAATTCGATTCCACCATATTCTGGGAAAAAGTGAGCCAAGGCTCTTCCACTAGAGTGATGTGGACGAGGTCCTTCCGACACGGTCGTGCAGACTCCGTGTTCACTAGGGCTATGGCGAAAAGGCCTCAATGGTTGATCTTGATTTACCACATTTTCCATCTGATTTTGAAAAATCAAACCAGTGCGGTCGACCGGGCTCCGTGTTATGAAATGTTTTATAACTTTTAAAGCGGCGGTCGAGCAGGGCTCAGTGTTTATAAAATTTTAAAAGCAAGCGGTTGAGCCCAGGCTCCCGTGTTTATGAAATGTTGAAAGCAAGCGGTCGAAGCCTAGGCTCCCGCGTTTACTAAAAGTTGTAGAAACTTTTAAAGAAAAGCAAAGCAAAGCGAGCAAGCAAGTATGAAAAGTTTTAGAAACTTTTAAAGAAAAGCAAAGTAAAGAAAGCAAGCAAGTGTGAAAAGTTTTAGAAACTTTTAAAGCAAAGCAAGCAAGATTTCTGGAAAATGTCTTGAAAATGATAGTTTTACAGTTTTGAGATATTTTCAGAAAAAACAAACATTTTATAAAGCATACACTCGTTGAGCTACGTTTAGCTCATTATTTTCTGTTTAAACTATTTTCGAGTACGAGCCGCGTAGAAACAATGGAGCATATTAGGATTCTCGACTTTTGTATTAGTCTTTGTGTTAACAATATTTGTAAGGGAAATATGCTGAATTTGTATAGTGGAGTATATGTAGTGGCCACATAGTATAGTTTTGTGAAAATGTGTTGAGCCTGAGGCTCTTTTGGAAGAAAGTTGTCGGTTGCCATATTTGGAAAAGTGTAAATTGTGTAAACAGGAATTGGAACATATCCTTTATGCAGCTGATATGCTACCGAGATTTTAGCATATCACAAGTTAGAAAAAGAAAATTTTGTATACGAGTATTCAGCAAGCAATACGGCTTCGCTTCACAGAAATTTCTAGTCGTTAGAGGTTCTGGTACAGGGATTTTACGTAGATTGCTGTTTGCGCTCTTGTAGTAGGGGGTGGGGGTGTGTCAATTATACGCTTATTTCTTTCATATGATTTTTGAATTTTCAAAATAAATAGGATATTTATATATTATATAGTTGATGTATTTTAGCAAGATTTATGGTTAGCATTCTAAAATTTGATAATTTAAGATAAAAAAATATGTTATAACGTATTCATTATTTATTTATTTGTATTTGTTTATTATTATTATATTGTTTAAATTTCGATCATTTTTATCGTAAATTATTATTATATATTATTTATTTTATTTGAACATTGGTATAATTTGTGAAATTATTTTTAGCATTTATAAGCATTTTGGCCCGCGACCACGTGGTTGGGTTTGTTGAAAGATATTGAATATAAATGGGCGGAATTAATCCATCCTGTTTTTGCGTAAGCGAGATGGACTTGCACGGCCGAAATGGATTGGATTGACCAGTTCTGCTTTCTACCAGCTCCGTAATACTTTTCTCCCCATCAAGTGAGAATAATGAAAAAAGGGAATATGCAATTTAAATCCTTAACTTTCAAGACTTTGTCATTTATATCCTAAACTAAAAAAGTTTTTTTTTTAATATATGTACTTTTATTTTAATGATACTTCTACTCTAAGATATCCTTAACCATAATACGAATCTTGATAAATGAGAAAATAAATTCGTGTTATGAATAAAAAATAAATTTTAATTTTTTAGTTTTTAGAAAAATAAATTTTAATTTTAAAATTAAAAATAATAATCGTCAAGTTTTTTGTTTTTAAATTGAATTAAAATCTTATAAAATTTGAATATACTAAATTTAAAATTAATTATTTAATTAAATAAAAAAGTAAAATTTAGGTTTAGAAAATTGAATCAGGTATTCATTTAAAAAACAAAATTGATTTTATGAATTAAAAAATAAATTTTGAATTAAAATTTTAAATTTAAATATGAATAATCTTAAAATTCTTAATTTAAATAGATTAATAAAATTTGTAATAGAAAGTAAAGACTATTTTTTAATATTCCAAATTTTCTAAAGTCACCCATTCAAAATTGTCAAAGTTAATATCTCACATTTTCTAAAAATCAAATTTAATTATTTTAAATCAAAATTAAAATTTAATTTAATTAAATAATTAATTTGATTTTATTGAATTAAAAAGGTAAATTTTAGTGTGATTTGAAAAAAGAAGGTGAATTTGGATTTTTTAGAAATTTGACTTATTAATTTTAAAATGACTTTAATATGTTTTACTACCTTGTAACTAAATATGTATTAAAAAAAACTTTAAATGAAAATCTTGAATCAAGAATTTTGGAAAAAAATTTCAATTCGAATATTTAAAAAAATGTTATTTTAGTTTTTTTTTATTACAAATTTTACAAAATGTGTTTTAAATTATGAATTTTGAGATTACTGGGTTTTAATTACTTAATTTATTTTTTAATTCATAAAATCAAGTCTCTTTCAAAACTAATAATTCAATGCAATTTTTATACTTAAAATTCATGTTTTTTGTTTATTACATAAGTCATTTTTAATTTTTAGAATATAAATGCAGAATTTATACAATTTTAATTCAATTTTAAAAAACTTGACAATTATTTTTAAATTTTAAATTAAAATTCATTTTTCTAAAACCTCTGAAATTCAAATTTATTTTCTATTCATAACACAAATTTATTTTTCAATTCTGAAAGTTTTTTTGTTGTGGTTAGGGATATCATAAGGGTGAAGTGTCATTAAAATGAAAGTACATATATTTAAAGAAAATTTTTTTAGTTTGGGATATATATATGGTAAAAAGTCCTAAAGTTCATGAGATTTAAATTGCTATTTTCCCCTAAAAAATTTTTATCAAAGTTAAAATTAAATATGTATCATCCACCAAGCAGCGGTTAAAGATTCGTTGTTAGCATTCTAAATCCTTCAACAGTGTGAATCTTATGAAGAATTTTCAATTGTAGGTAACAACAAAAATCATACCAAAATGGATTCGGAAAAGCGACGAATTTATCTTATTTGTCAGCATCATAGATTAGGAGGGTATTGCATTAGTCTTGAAAGTTGACACGAATATTTTATAAACCTTCCTTCCTCTCACATTCTTCTCCTCGTTTTTTAGTTTTGAAGAAATTCTTAAAATAAAATAAGTTTGTAAATTAAATATAAATATGGTATCCTTGAGTTACCAACAAATATGATAACCATTTAAAAATCTTACAAATATTAATCTTTTAATCGTTTTCCACATTCTTAAATTCAACTCCAGGAGCCACTAGAATTCGATATATTTAAGAAAAGCTCAATATTGATATTGAAAATCTTTTCAATTTCAAATATTCAATGAAAATAGGAAGGCAATGTTGAGATTGTGAATAGCAGAGTAAGGTCATAACCAAGTAATATTTAGCGATTTACTTGATCAATGTAAATTGGTAATAATTTGGGGGGTTTGTGATGCCACGATCGGAGTCATCTGCGTTATTAGCTGTCGACTGCGAAATAAGATTATCTCATGTTATGAGACTTATACATGATAAAATGGTGCAGCGAGGTCCATTACATCAAATCTCACCAAATCGTCAACTATATTAAATAGTTGAGAGTTATTACAATACTTAACGAAAACATATGCCCAAAGTTTTTAATACATGTTATACAAAATGAATATCAAAGACATAGTCGGCTTTCTTCTATGCCTTGGCCTCTAGTGAGCGTCATCCTCACCAGCCCCACACTCCGCAAATAATGATCCCTTGGCGGGGTGAGCAATGTCCCGATAGTGATAATCTCCTACATGGGTTACTCCGCTTTAAGTGCACATGTCAGCAACCAAGCCATAAAGCAAATATATGATCCTACTTGAATGTCTACATGCCCAATGACATGTCTCAAGTCCTCACCGACTCCCTCACACATGCCTAAGCCAAATGTGAGAAAAATACCGTTTTCAAAACAAAAAGTTTTTGTTGAAAACTTACTACCGAGTTTCGGTAAATATATTGGACAACCCTCCGAGGTGAATTCTTTGGGCAATTCTAGAAAGCAGGTTCTAGGTCGCTACTCGAGATGAAGCTGTTGGACAACTCTCGGATATTCTTGGAAGATCTTTACCAGAAATTCCTTCTACCATTTTCCCCTTTTCTTTCATTTTTCATGTCGCCCTCCACCTATAGATTATAGGGTGCCCCGTGCATATAAGATACATTATGCCATTCGAACAATTCATGTTAATATATTTACATGCATATATTAACAAGAATTGATTCACATACCTCATGTTATTCAATTCTAATAATAACATCAAATTAGCTCACATGGGCTAATCAGCAAATCAAGTAATTCATTTTGAGTCACCCCGAACCACACAAAATCCATGACATATCATGTGAGCAGTGAAACCTAGCTCGACATTCACGGCCACAACAGCGATTTCCTTCACTCGATTCAAATATTTTGAGGCCAAGAAAGCCAGATGCATCTAGTATATCAACAAATCCCATCCATTAAAATGGCTCTTAGCCAAAGAATAAACCAAGTAGGAAAAGATCCTGCCTCTTGGGATTGTGGAACTCCCATAATCGGTGTGCCCACACATAGCCCATGCTTGCGCGTAGAACAACTTTCTTCTTTGCTCAGACGAGGAGCCCAGGCCGGTCGGCAGCCCGGGGAAATCTGAAATAAGTCACACTTTCTCTCTCACAAAAAACTAGATCTCCCTGCGCACGTTTTAAGCCCGATTTGGAGAAGAAAGACTTTTCTTCTTTTATCTTATTCATGATCTTTTACTAAATCCCCATTTTATCCTTTAGTTTTGATTTTTGACACATGGTTTAATCGAAGCAATTTATCTTCATTATCTCACTAATCATGCAACATGTGTCACATGGGTACATGTAGTAGGTGACTTTTGTCGCGTCAGCATGTCTTTTCATGGCCGTCGTATGGCACGAACGGCGTGCCTCGAAACGTGAAATTAGTTGTCTTGGAGATTCGACGTGGTAGCTAGATTTTCTTGAAGACGATTCCAATAGTGAAATCGGATTTCGTCATCAGAGATCTAGAAAAATTTCGGATTTTTAGCGAAATTACCATTTTACCATTTTCGGGAAAATTGAATTTTCTCGGGTTTACATTTTTAGGCATTCAGTTAAAAAATAAAATTCTTCAAATCTGATAGGTTTAAAAAATATTCCTAAATCTAGTGTGGTTTTGTGCCATCGAAAGTGTCTCTTGAAGAGAAACTTTTAAAAAAATGTCTCTTCAAAGACATTTCTAAAATTTTAAAATCTCTAATTTACATGAGTTACTTTTGAAGAGACACATTTCTACTGTTTCATTCAGATGTGTCTTTGAATAAGCTTACCTTCATAATTCTGAGGTGAATTTACAACGAAAGTGTCTTTTGAAGAATCACATTTGCACTATTTCGGTGAAAGTGTCTCTTGAAGAGACACTTTCTAAAATTTTGAAATTTCTAATTTACACTCATTGAAAGTGTCTTTTGAATAGACACCTTCATAATTCTAAAAATTTTGAATTTACACTGAAAGTGTCTTCTAAAGAGACATATTTGCATAATTTATTTGAAAGTGTCTTTTGAAGAGACATCTTCATAATTTTGAAAATTTTCAATTTACACTGAAAGTGTATTTTGAAGAGACACATTTGCACTATTTCGTTGAAAATGTATTTTGAATAGACATTTTGATAATTTTGAAAATTTTCAATTTACATTGAAAGTGTCTTTTGAAGAGACACTTTTGCACAATTTCTTTGAAAGTGTCTTTTGAAGGAACATCTTCATAATTTGAAAATTTTCAATTTACCTTTGGAAGTGTATTTTGAAAAGACACATTTTTATTTCGTTGAAAGTGTATTTTGAATAGACATTTTCATAATTTTGAAAATTTTCAATTTATACTGAAAGTGTCTTTTGAAGAGACACCTTTACACTATTTCGTTGAAAGTGTCTTTTGAAGAGACACCTTCATATTTTTTAAAAATTTTAATTTACACTGAAATTGTCTTTTAAAGAGACACCTTCATAATTGTTGAAATTTTCAAGCTTAAATATGACATGGCTTGATGATGTGGAGAAAACTTCATTATATGTAGAATTATTTTTCAAATTGCATTTTTTTAAGATTTATTTTTAATTTTCTTATCATTTTTCGAAAAGTTCCCAACAATTTGGAGGCAAGGCTAATCCACTGAATAAAACAACAATAGAGTGGCAATGCGAGCCTTTAGAAATTAATCAGCGATTTGGGTGCGTGCGATCTGTGGAAATGTAAATAAGTAGTTTGGGAGATTTGACGGTAAGTATAATAAAAGCGACGAGATGAATGGCTCATGCGACCTTCGGGAAATGAGGGAGTGGCCAGATAGATGACTAAGCCAATTTGCAGAGAATAAGATGGTAAGATAATAATGACACTCGATATAATGTGGTAAAACCTTCTAAATGAGGGAAACCTCAACAGGGCAAATCTAAGAAAATAATCCACTATGAGATAAAACTAGCATAAGATGTGTCATAGACCCAGGATATGCTCAGAACCCTCTCTGTTTTTCCTCTCAGTACTCTATCTGTTGAGTACTATGATTCTTACCACTCTCCGTTGTGATAACCGTTGTTTCCACACATTCTTTCGACTCTCTGTGATTGAAAGAATAATCTACGAAATTCTTTCTAATCTCTTGAATTTCCATTTGATTATGTTCTCCCGAAACTATTTATAGGTAAAGGTTTGATCATTGGATGAATTTCATTGATTGAAATGGAAATCAATTTTATTTGGGTGGAAACAGGCCAATTCTCATCCTGAACATGAAATAAGCGGCGATGGTGTAGCGTGAAGAACATTTCTCCTTATGGGCTAGCCTGTGTTGTAGCAACATTTATGGACTATATCACAAAACAAACTATTTTCAATATAGAATTTTTAGACTAGCATTAGGTGTGGCCTTGAGCCGGGGTGTCCGTTGACCATACGTCAACTGCGGAATACACATTGTCTCCATATCAGAGACCCATTACATGAGTAAAATAAGCCACATTGGCCCATATATCATACTCACAAAAATGTATATTTTATATAAAGGAGTTAATTTACAATTATCAAATCAGGTCTTTTACACAGATTTTTACAAAATACATAAGGCGAAGTATATGGCGTTTCTATTACGTCTCTAAGACACCGGATGTGTCCCGTCCTAGATGAACTTTAGTGCTAGAAATAATTTTCCGGCTACACGGGGTGAGAAGCGTGCCCGATGGTGGAGTTATCCTACATGGGTTACTCACTTTAAGTGCCGTGGAATGGCAACCAACGCATTCAAGCAAATACATGATCCTACTTGAATGTCTCATGATATGGATGAAAATATGACTCACCCTTTCCTTTTCGAGCCCTCGACTCCTCATGCTTAAACCAAGTGTGAGAAAACACTACTTTCTAAAACAAAAGTTTTGTTCTCGAAAACATACTGCTCCAGTTTCGGTAAATCTGACCAGGATAACCTCCAGGGGTGAATTTCTTCAGGTAATTCTCAGAAACAATTCATGAGCCCCTCTCTAACGTGGTGTTGGACTAACTCTCAAGGAAAATTCTTCGGAAAATCTTCCTTTAAAAATTCCTTTCCTGACCATTTCATTTTCTTTCATGTCATGCACTCCACTATTATTCTGGTTACCTGATTGCATATGAAATGCATTATGCCATTTTCATACAACACATGCCAATATATCAGTAATGCACATATGTCAGGCCGAATTCACATACATACCACATGTTATTTATTCATGGCAATAACATCAAAATTAGCTCACATGGGCTAATTAACAATTCAATTCCAATGGCTCACACACAATTATATTTCATATAATTCAAACATCATATTAACACATTAAATTCCATGCATTAACATATTATTTTCCACAATTCCAAGCCATTCATTTTAAGCAAATTCATGGACATTTCGGTCGAACCACGCGAATCGGAATTTGTTTTTAAGCAAACCTGACCCAGAAGCGTGGGTTGTGAGTGGGCAGCCTCTCACCAAACATCGGTTCCACTTTGTGGAGCAGGAACCCTATAGCCATTTAGGCCTCCTGACACCCAGTCCTGAATTAGCACACACGGGGACCATTTTCGGCCAGGAGATCGGTCAGGAATTGTCCAAAATAGGTCCCAAAAAATTTCAACATTCAGTCTAAGTTTTGGGGCGGCTAATGGCTCACTCACGGCTTCATACAATCCAAATAATTAACAAAGCTATTAAACAAGGATTAAATCAAGTAGGAGAAAACCCCTACCTCTCGGAGTTGTTGAAACTCCACAAAATCGGTGTACACGCGTAGCTCTTGCCGTGGGGAGCAACTTTGCTTCTTACCTCACCGGAAACCGACGGTCCGATCGTCGGGAAATCTAGAGAGAAGTTGGACACTCTCTAAATTTTTTTTTTCTTTTTCCCTCTCTTTTTTCCTTCTCCAAATCAGGTTGGGAGAATTGGTTAAATCAGGGAAGTACTCCTCTTGCCGCATGTCAAACCTCTGATTGGTTGATAGGATTTTCTTATCCTCTTTATCCATCTACTTTAGTTTCCATCCGATTAGAGGATACCATATGTCCATGTGGGCCCCACACTTGAACTGGTGATAATTACGCACATGACATATGGCTGCCTCTTGATCCGCTCGAAAATGTGCAAGTGTCACGCTACCCTCGTTGCCTCGGCGTGAAAATTCCTCACGTCTCACGAATTTGACGTGGTAGCGCTAGATTTACTGCGAGCAATTCAATGGTGAAGTCCGTTTCATCATCCGAGATCTAGAAAAATTCCGGATTTTGATTGAAATTACCATTTTACCCTTTTTCAAAAAATTAGGATTTTCTCGGGGTTTTACATTCTCCTCCCCTTAAAAGAATTTCGTCTCGAAATTCTACACACATACGCATCCAACCACGTGTATATGTAACCACACAACTCTCGAGGCGTAGCCGAGGTATGATAACTTTCGCTAGGTGCAGATTGCGACAACGGGTGGCTGCTCGATGCATCCTATCAAGAATGACATCAAAACTCGTGTAATGTCTACGCCGCAGAAGGTCCACCATGACGAGATCCTTGTGATCTACGACTCATAATCTTGACACATTTGACCAGCTCTCACAGATGGGAAGAATTACCATCGATGACTTTTCAGGAGGGCCTCGGCCTCGAGCCCCAGACACATCACCTGAGATGCATTAATGAACATGATGCATCGAGAAAACAAATGCGGGTATAAAGCATTGCCACCGCATGTCCAAGCTGCTTTGGATGCTCATCTGTGGTACCATGAGACCTCGCCTCCTAGAATGATCTTGTCTCTCCTTGTTCGGTAGCGTGATAGTAGCCACGTCATCTGCCCGACTGACACAGACTCTCGGCTTGCAAACCACATTATGGAAGCCTTGACACACTCTATGCGACCTATGTGACTGGAGTGCCGCGAGGTACTGGGTGGTGCGACCTTACTGGGATGATATTGGTTCCAGCGACCCATGGGGTGTGGAGAAACAAATTATGTCAAGCTCTTGTCTATAGTTGAGCTAGGTACCTTGTCCCTGAATCCCAGGATCCCTTCCTCGAGGGCAATCCCTCCTCATATGTATAGAATTTGTTGGCGGTGGGAAGCACACCATCTACCACCTTGAGTTGGCAGTCTAGCTCATCCCAGCGCGTGATTGGGGTGGGTGTCCCATAACCTTGAGTTCACATAAAGTGGGCAATCCCAGTCGAAAGTGTCCTGTTTGTCGAGCGAGAAATATACTGTCGTCTACTTGCTTTGTTAAATGCCCCATCTTGGCCTTGGTCTTGATAAGCCTAGGCCACGTCGCCTGAAAATCCCGATGCGAGAATAGAGTCTTCTGCTTCTTTCCTAGGGTTGGAAGAAGATGGATCTTCCTTATCTTAGTACCGACACCCATATCTTGGATGCCTCGTTTGTCATCTACTCCCTCCATATGGCCATTGGAGGATGATGTGCTTTAAGCGTTGGAGGTCGTTTTGACCTGCTGGTTCACTATTGCGTGCACGTGTGATAGCGGCGGTACGCAATCCCTCTGGCCTCAGCAGGCACATTGGTCAAATATAGGTGGTGCTTGACTAGTACCTCGTGGACGACCTTTACTTCCTCTCCGCGGTAACCCATTACACATGTTAAATGGTAAGTTGAGTTTTAATGAAGTATCTCTAAGGGTGTAAATACAGCCCCGAGACACTATTCACATATCGAAAAAAATTTTCATACATAATGTCAATGCATTCATAGGTAATGCAAGACAATAATTCCATATATTAAATTATACACAAACAAAAATTTTATTTTATTTATTTTGAAAACCACATCGAGCAGTGTCAGCGAGCGAGTGATCGAGAAGCCGGTGAAATAGACGGTGCGAGTGGCAGGTTGGGTGCACGGTCACCGCACACCCGAGGCTGGTACAGTAGCGCGCACTACTCTCGAACCCAGCCTCACGTCGTGTGTTGGCGCGCCATGTTGGCGTAGCGCGGGGCGCCCCGTGTCGTAGACCCCCTCCTACGGTGTACATCGTGACGCCTCGGTAGGTGTCTGCAGCGCCTGCAGCGTGCTGTCGAGCCCTGTCGCGGCCCATGCGCAGACCAGCGTATCGCGGCGCGAAGCCCGTTACCAGCGCCTTTGCTCTCACCGTGTCGCGGTCTCCTATGTCGTATCGCCGGCGTGCACGGCCTTGTCGCGCCCCCTTTCACGTCGAAAATTGTGCCAACGACCGCCCGTTAGTTGAGCCCGTCATGCGTGCGCGCTCACTCCTAGCAGCGCGAGCCAGAGGCGTCATCAGCGTGTTATTCGCGGCCGTGTCACATCTTGGGTGTCGCGGCGCTGGTTCTGCGCCCTTGCCCCTTTCTACCATATAGTGCCTTTAGTGGCATATTCCTCTTTGTGTCATGATACAATCTGGCTGTATCGTGACGAGTCACCAAAATGGGTAGTAGCCCATTACAGCTCCACTTCTTGACCCTTTTTTTTTTTTTTTGTTCGATCTGCTAGAAGACCCTGAAAAATAAAAAAAAATAAAATTCACTTTCAGTAGAACCTCATAAATTTATTTGTTTTATTTATTTTCTGTTTACCTCTTGTAAAACCTCGAAAAAATTTCTCGACAATTCTTTTATTCCTCCAATAGCCTCCTACTACTCCTAAGATAGGTAGCACAGACGACTACGATTGTCTGATTTAAAAAAATTTTAAGGGTTTAATCACAACCCTTTTTCTTGTCCAAAAACTGGAATAATTTTCCAAAATTTCATAAAACCCAATTTGTTCATATTAAAAAATTGGAGCAACTGTCCAGATTTTTTTTGGTTTTATTTATGCACCATTATGCCCAAATTTCCCCAAACAAACCTTAAACTTCAACCTAGGGTTTATGTTTTCTCAACCCTAGTGTTCAACATTTTTTCTATGTGCTATTTACCAAGCATACAGGCACACAACACAAAATCATGCAACAATCATCAGAATGCACAATGAATGCATAATCTAACCCATATACGTCGGCTCTGGGTAATCGATATACCTAACTTATTGATACTAAGCTATGCTCTTTGCAGTAATCACAAGCCGAGCTACAGGTATTTATAAACTGGGATCTAATACCATCTTTGTGATGCCACACAAAACCAGGTCCAGATTGACCCGCCGTCGACTGCGGAATACACATGTCTCATATCATGAGACCCATACATGCAAATAAAATGGTCACATTCAAGCTTTTATCGTCCATCTTTCACGAAAATGTATATTTTATACGAAAAGGAGTTAATTCTGATTATCCAAAGCGGAGTCTTTTACTGAATTTTTTACAAAATACATAACAAGGCCATATATGACCATTTCTTAGTCTGCAAGACCTCGGATCGTCCAGCTCCCACGGAGTGAACCCGATTTTGAAATAATTTTCCTCGATAAGGTGAGCAATGCCCGATGGTGGGAGTATCTACATGGATTACTCCGCTAAAATTAATGCGTGGAGATAGCAACGAAACACATTCGAGCAAATACATGATCTACTTGAATGTCACACATGATATGGATGAGAATGTGACTCACCCTTTTCCCACTTCTCGAGCCTCAGCGGCTCCCTCACGCATGCACCCCAAGCGAGTGTGAGAAAACATTGCTTAAACAAAGGTTTTTTTCTTGAAAACATCTTCTGGGAGTTTAATTAAAATGCATTAGACCCGACAAGTGGTGAATTTGCTGGGTAATTCTGCAGAGAAACAATTCATGGGGCCTCAGGAGGCGTGGTGTTGGACAAGCCTCTCGAGCATGCTTGGAAAATCTTCGCTTTTAGAGTCGCTGACCATTTCATTTTCTTTTCATGTCATGCACTACTTTATTGTTCTAGGTTACCTCGAGTTGCATATGATAAATTATGCCATTTTCATATGACACATCTTGATATATCAATCATGCATATATCGACGAAATTCCGCATGCATACCACGTATTGTTATTCATAAGCGATAACATCAAGAAATTAGCTCACATGGACTAATTAACAATTCAATTCGATGGCTCACACACAATTATATTTCATATAATTGAGCATCATGTTAACACATTAAATTCATGCATTAACATATTATTTTCCACCTGATTCAAGCCATTCATTTAAGAAAATTCACATGGACATTTCGATTGAACTACTATAATCGGGACTGTTTTTAACAAACCTGACAGAAATGATGAGTGGTGGGCAGCCTCTCTGACATCGGTTCCACTTTGTGGAGCCAGGAATATGGCCATTTAAAGGCCTCCACAACACCCAATCTGAATTAACACCTGCAGGATTGTTTCGACCCGAGATCGGTCAGGAATTTGTCAAGCGAGTCCCAATTTCAGCATTTAAGTCGAGTTTTGGGGCTGCAGCTCAACCCTCATGGCTTCCCTTACAATCATCGTTAAACGAAGGCTCTTCGCCAGTTAATCAGTAGGGCTTTCACTCAGGTTATCGAAACTCCCTGTGGAATTGTCCGCTCTTTATAGTAGGGAGCAACTTTGCTTCTTGCACTCACCGAGAAAGCAAGCCCAGGTCCCGATTCTTAGGAAATCTAGAGAGAAGTTGGACACTCTCTCTCTAAAATGTTTTTTTCTTTCCCTCTTTTTCCTTCTCCAAATCCGGTTGGGAGAATTGGTCAAGTGGGAGAGTACTCCTCTTGCCACATGTCGATTTATAATTGGTTGATCACGATTTCCCTTATCCTCTTTATCCATCACTTTTGATTTCCAATCAATTAGGGGTGCCATATTTCCATGTGGGCCCCACACTTCAGCTCAAATTGACTAGTGCACTTTTATGACACTGACATCTCTTGATCCACTTTCAAAATGTATTAAAGTGTCACCATGTCACCCTCGTTAACCGAAAAAGCGTGAAAATTAGGGTCTCGAGGTCGGCGATGCTAGCTAGATTTCGCGAAGGAGGCGATTCCAAACGGTGAAGTTCGTTCGTCATCGAGATCTAGAAATTCGGTTTTGACCAAAATTACCATTTTACCTTTTAGAAAATTAGGATTTACCGGGGTTTACGATTTTGTACACCATCGATGATTTTTGTGACACGAAAATCGAGGGTCAGATTGACAACCGTGCTTGTACGAATACCTGGGTATCACGCATATCGTGATACTGTGTGCTCACTTATCTAATTCACTAGGATCTATTAAATGCACTATATATTTTAGAAAAAATATCTGAAATTTATCAAAGCTTGATTCGTAAGAGTTGATTACAATTCTCTTATATTACATGTAAAATCTAGTTTTTTTTACAAATTTTTTTCTAAAAGTCTCAGTTTGACTTACTTCACACATGCGGTCCCAAATGAGGGTTAGCCGCCTGTACATAACCTGCACCTTTAGGGGCCCCGACGGGGGTGAAGCGATGCCCGATAAGGATATCTACGAGACCTCCCGTCTAGTGCGCATGCGTCTGGCGTTCTACAATAATACGCACGTCGGCATTCCCGCATTTGAAGAATATGCAAATTCTACATGCCATGAAATGAGATGAGACTCATCATGCCCCATGTCCTAGAAGTCCTCAGAGCTTCCTCACACATGCTTATGCGAGTGTGAAAAACCTTCATTACGGATGACATCCATGATCATTTTCAAAACGATTTCATTTGTTTATAAGCCAAAATCTTTTGGATGATTCATCCACGATGATCATTTATATTCAAAAAATCATGCGCCTTTTGGTAGCGGATTTTGGTGTCTAGTGCAGACTCGCAAACTAAACACTTTTATGGTCATTCACCACTGGGGACTATGTCTAACCATAATTGGTGGGGTTTAACTTTGAGGGGATCTATCCTTCTTGCTGTCTTTCGACACATATTTTTCATTCTCATGTATAAAATCGTGCATCTCTGGTGAACATTGTCTAGTTGCCAAGGCCCTGATCAAACACCCGATCTGGTGCGATTCATTAATCATGCACTCGCACCCGTTTAATCGTGTCCCAGGTGCATATGCAATTCTGTATGCCATTACCTATTTGACCATGTCCTATTGATGAATACTTTATAGACAATTTTATCAACATGCATATCACCAATGCATCTTGAGCAGTATCAAACATGCATATAATTTTCATTAACTCATTCATGCCGATGTATCCTGACATATATCAGCATCACATACGAATCATTACTTAGTCAAGTAATGAAGCACTTTATCCTATAAGGCTAAATTAAGACCATAACATGTCCACAAATAGCCTACAACATGCCATGTAATGGCCATGTATACACATACAATTCATCACATGTCAATATATTAATACACATATCAACATTATCGAAATGACATGTCATATATTGCAATTAGTATGCAGTGTTATGATCAAAAATTTCGGAAATGATGCAAGCACCAAATGCAAATAAATGGAATATGGCTGAATTCTAGACTCAAAGAGCTTTCATAGAGGTCCAAAAAGCAGCGTGAATCGGAGTTGAATGAAATATATGGTCATTCGAGGATCCAAATTACACCGAGAACCCACTATTGCACCAATCCGTAATGAATTATTGCCCAGCTGTAGGAGCATTTGGAAACTCGAAGTAAATGCAATTTTTAACCCAAATTAAGCTCCCGATAGCAGCCTTTTAAACCAACTACAAACCTATCCCTTACCATTAACATGGCATAACACGGTTCCAAATCAACTTGAAAAATTGGCGAAAATTTAGTAAACCAAAGTAGGAAGAATCCACTACCTCTTTAAGTGTAGCCCTAGGTGAATATCACGGACTTTGCTCCTTGGTCGATGAGTTTCCAATAGTCGGAGGCAGCGGAGCTTCCTTTTTCCCTCTTTCTCTCTCCCTTTCTTCTCTTTCCCTCTCACTTTCTTTCTTCTCTTTCCTTCCTTTCTCTCCCTTTCCTTTTTCTCTTTCTTTTCTTTTCATTCTCTAATCTCAACTGGTTGTGAACCCCCCCTATTTATACACACTTCAAACCTAGCATGTTGACGCGGCTTGCCATGTGTTGACACGTCAATGCATTCACCAATTTCAGGCACTTTTTTGTATGTTTTGGTGAATTCCACTAGAAAAATCACCAACATATTTTTGGCACTCTCAGTGGGACCCATCTTTGTGCAAATCCACACATCTTTTTGTTTTTTTATATGGTTATTGCACTTATTCCATGGTAGGACCCAGAAATTTTACGAAGAATGGCACCAAATTGAAGTTAGGCGTAAACGGGAAAAAATTCAATTTTTTTGAAAGGCGTAAATGGTAATTCGGTTGAAAAGCGAAAATTTTATAGATGTCGATGACAAAACGGACTTCATCGTTGGTCGTCTCGTAAAATCTAGTTACCCAGTCGAATTTCGTCGAATTTCGAGACAGTTGGAATTTCATATTTTTCGAGGTATCGGGTGTCGTGTGACACATGCATGATCCCCATGGATTGCCCTGCACTTGGCACCTTAGGGGGTGACACATGGCATGACCTGTGGTGCACTTATGTGAAATGGCTCACATTGAACCCGTCAAGTGAAAAAATAATGGAAAGATAAAACAAGAAAATAAGGAAAAGAAAAAAGAAAAAGAAAAGAAAAATTAAGAAAGTCAAAAAGGAAAAAGGGCCAGTTCACACAGCGCAACCGGGCGAGTAGTGGCGTAGAGGGGAGGAGAAGAGAGAGAGAGAAGGGGAAAAAGGGGGTTTTTCGGCTATACATAAGATCTACGAGGAAATCGAGCGGTGCATTTTCGTCGGAGGCGGAAAGAAAAAGTTGATCCACGCATTGCAACTACGCGTGGGTACGGGAATTTTGGAGTTTACGTCAAACTCCGTAAGGGTAGGAGATTTCCTACTTGGAATATTTTTGCTTTAAAAGCCATGTAATGACATAGGTTGTCTTCAGGGCCATGATATGCCGTGTGATTTAGTCCCAAGATTTTGTGATTGAATATTGGAAATTTTTGGGACTGGTTTTGGGTAGTCCTAGGCTGGGTTGAGGTTTGGTTTTGATCTCGGGACTGATGTCTTCAGGTTTTGTGGTGTGTTTTTGTATCACAGTAATTTGGTGATGAACCGTGAAGGGACCAAGAGGTGCCCTGTTTCATATTGGTTAGAGATTTGGGCCATTTTGTGTGTATTGTTGGAAAAATAAATAATATGCGATTGTGTGTAAAAATCATGTTAATATGTGCTTGCGTGATGTATTAACATGGAAATTGTGATGAATGGAAATTATATGTAGGAAATATAGTGCTCAATTTATAAATGTTGCATGTATGACATAACATGTGAAATGAGCATGATTGCATTTTATATGTATGGTCTGTCGCATCGAGTTGGGTGTTGGTGCATGGCATTGAGATTATTCACCATTCTTGGTGGTTGTAGTGAGCTCGAAAATTGGGGCTGGCGATCGAAATTGAGATTCACCCGGTGTATAAAATAATAATAATATTTTGTATGTTTGGGTGAAGCGAGATGGGATGATTCCCCGAATTGAAAGACTCAAATTTTATTCTTGGTCATACATATGTATCTAAGCATTGAAGTTCGCGAAAGTGTCGAAAGGCTTGAAGCTGCGGTGAGACCGGAAAACTGCAACCCCGAATAAACACATGGGATTTGGTAAATTTAATAAACATTGGAGGGTTGTCCAATGGGTTGAGTCATTTGGGTGAGATACGATGACTGGTTTTCCTATGGCATCTGCATATGTGAGAATTCAGTTTAGGACTGGGTTTATCAGGCATGAGGAGTCTCATCATCGCGACACGTAATATTCCATATGAATTGCATTATTTATATGGAATGTGATTGGGCGTTTTCATGGTTCTTGCATGTGCATTTTAGGTGGGAGTAGCCGCTTGTAGAAGAATTTTTCTGTGGGCATTGCTCACCGGGTCGGTAGGACCCCCTTTGGTCTGAGGGGTGTACGGGGAGACGGCTTTGACGAGGCGAGTGATTATGAAGGGAGGGACGATGTGTGGCTGTGTTTCATTTTAATAAAAGTATTTTGTATAAAGAATTGTAACTAAATTCTTTTGGGACTATTAATAAATAATTACGGTATGTAATTATGGTAGGGGCGTGATCGGACTCTTACAGGTATATTAAGTGTTTGTATATATTTTAGAATTAAATGTGAATGAATGGATCAGATAAAGGGATGTATATTGGGGATATGGACAAATGGACCTGTGTGGTTAATACTGCTTAGAGACCTGGATGGGTTACGATTATCTTTGACATACGAAGGTTGTATGGTAGGTAGAGCTCCTCGAACAAGGAGACTTTGCCAGATTTTTGTGAAAATATGGACCCAGTCATTGGGACACAGGTGTGGTATCGGGTCTGAAAATCCATAGAATTCGAGTGGGTTGGCCAGGTTGTCAAGCGGGACCTCGGTTGGGGTGTCACGCGAGACAATTGTAGTTCTCTAAGTTGGGGATGCGATCTTTGAGTATGCGAAGGAAGAGTTCACAGCCTGGTGGAGCAGAATAGAAAACTGATGATTCTCTGGTACGACGACCGAGGAATCCAAATCTACTTGGCCTATTGAGCAGTGGAAGGAGAGAGTGCGGAGTAATGTCAGATATATATTCTTTCACAATAATTTTAATAATTTCATGCTCTCGTAAAGAAATAAAGGCAATAATGAATTCTAAAATTGCCTTCATGGAAGAAAATAGAAGCGGTTTCAATCCATCTGGGAGAACCTTATAGAGGCGACGAGGCGGGGAAGTTTCTTTTAAGCTTCAAATGCAATTTTAACAACCTCGAGGTAGCGATACGAGAACACTACAGAAATGGTGAATTTCACCACTCACCTATGCGGCGAGGGTTAGATACCTTCTTCCACATAGGAGAGGGTGAATACTTTATGGAGAACGTAGCAAGGGGAAAGACCTAATGTAGCTAGGAGCCCTGACCTTAAAGGATTTTGCTCGAGCTAATCCCTTGCAACCTAAAGCATATGAAGGGGCTTTTCTTTGATGGAGGCTGAGGGCATCATGTAGCATCCTGCGGGAGAGAATGGAAATAGGGGACAACAAATTCTCGACTTGGTATGCAACCACCTCCACCACGACTGGAAAGAAGTCATAAGCCTCCCAATGCACGGGCTGATATACATCCGTGTCGTAGGGCGAGATTCATTGTGAAGGAGGAGATGCATTACTTTTCCTTGGGATCACCAGCTCCTTTAACAAAGATGAGCTTAAGAGGAAAAGTCTACTATAGTATCCGACTCCTGTAATCATAGTTTTAATTCTTGTTTGGAGTTTGGGAATGTTATCGATGTAGGGTTATGAGAGTGGTGAATTTCCTTGGAGAAAAGGAAGTCACGGTGAAGTTCTTTGGAAAAAAAGGAAGTTATAGTGAAGTTCTCTAGAGAAAAGGAAGTCATAGTAAATTTCCCTGTAGAAAAAGAAGTCACAATGAAGTTCCTTGAAGAAAAGGAAGTCATGGTGAAGTGATGAGTATCTTAAATACTCATTTTATTCTATATTTTGCTTAGATTTTAGTAGTTTTATGAGGTAAATAAGAGTCTAAATGCTTTGTTTTCTCGATTATGTGATTAGGCTTGACCATTGGCGGAAGTAAGCGAAGTGAAGAAAATTCAACAAAGGAGTGTTCATCGGTACGAGAAAACATTTGATCTTTTCATCTACATGAAAATGTATTTACATGGCTCCTTGTTGGTATGGGCCTTTTAGACTTGAGCTTTTAAAGTAGACAACTGGGTGCGTGGTCGAAGTGCGGATGAAGAAGTTATGGCCTCGGGTAGTCGGGGCCTTCTGAAGAGCAACGAGTTATTGGAGTTGCTGAAAGGTTGTGAGTTGCTTAGATAATCATCAAAGGAGTTGAAATTCACGGTGCAACGTGGAATTCTTTATCGCGGAGGCATTGATGCCTTCCCAGGCGTGAGTGCCTTCACGCTGCGGCATGAGCCTCAATGCAGCAGTGATTTAGCTTAAGATAACTCCGGTGTTATCCATTTTCCGCCCTTGTTGTCGAACATTACATTGCCTGGTCAAGCGGATGTCGAGGCTCTTTTGGTTTTGGCCTTTAAATAGAACAAAATTATGGCTTTTTGAGGGGAGGAGTTCGTGGAGGCAAAGAGAGGGGGTTCTCTTGGCTCTGAGAGGAAGCCACAGTTTCTATTTCTAGCGGCTTGACTCTCTCATCTTTGGGGAGGAGGAAGATTGAAGAAGAAGAGGGAAGATTTAGAGAGAGAGATTGAAGATGAAGAGGGAAGATTTGGAGAGAAGATTGAGCATTTCATCTTCCATATAGGCTATTTCTTCTCCCTCATTTATGTTTTCTCTCTTTTCTTTGGTTGTATTTCTCCTCTCCATGAGCTAATCTCATTTTCTACAGTTTTTGATGTAGTTTGACAATGAACTATGGTGTTGTGCTTTAATATTTAAATCTTTGAACCTTGAATCTCATTATATTAAATGTTTTATTCTAGTCTCCATGCTTGTTGATGATTGATCTCCATTAACATGATTTGTGACCTAATTTGAGATTGAGAAGTGATAATTAGGTTAGACCATGAATAGAATGTCATGTTTCACCATAGAATAGAGATATTTGTGGGTTACATGTGGCTTTATGGATTCTAATGCTTAATGCATCATTGGTTATGATGGTTTGAGGTAGTGCTATATTAGAACCTTTTCCAAGGGTAGATTGCTATTGCTTGAGAAAGAATAACATGTGATTAGGTTAAATTCGCCATTAGTATATGATTTGGGCATCATTGGGACCATTTTGAATCTCACCATATGAATTTGTTAGATGAAATTAAAACCCTAGGCTTTCTTGTAATTACATTTTCTATTTGCATGTTAGAGACCTTAGTTTAGGATTTCAGAAGATTAGTTTGTTTTCCTTTTCATTCCCATATCTTCCATTATCGAATAAAGTTAGGGATTACCCGATTTGATTACCAGTAACCCGATCCTTGTGGGAGCGGTACTCTGCCCTCACATATTACTTGAGCGATGTGTGTGCACTTGTGTATAAGTACTATTTTTACTCTCTACGCTTGCTCTGTATCATGAAGCCCCTTGAGGAAAGAAGCCATGGTGATTTATGAATATCCATTTCCACGGCTTGATCAACATAGGCTGCTGCGGTCGGGGCCATCTTTAAATGCAAAGAAGGTTGAGATATTTTCACGATTGCTAGGAGTGAAAGGTGTGGATTCTAAGCAATACTTGACTTATAAAAATGACTTGACAACAAGGAGGCAAAAACGAGTTCTCTAAGGAAAGAATGTTTCTCGAAAAGAACATGATGAATGACAACAAAGAGGAAAAATACCACACAAGGTTTATAGTTCCTCAGTATCTCATGTCTGAATGACTGTGTAGTGCTGACCTAATAAATTTCCCCAGCTCACCATAACTCGAAAAAGGAGAATGCAAAGACAAAGAGACATGGAGAAAGACGGCTTCCTGGAAAGTAGCAGGAAAGCCAAGGAGTAAAGAATCTTAAGGGAAAGGTGATGCAGTCTAGAAAACTAAATATGGAGGAAAAGAATGGAGAATGTTTGGGTTTATTTTGTTGTTCAAACAAAGAAAAATATTTGGAAACTATTCTAATAGGTACAAATCTTAACTACCTTGAATTATTCTACTAGTTTTCTAACTTTGCGGCTTTCTTCAAAATAAAAGGAAATGGAGGAAGACTAATAGAAGTGAAACAAAACAACCTACAATGAATAGGCTGCATTTCTGAGGATTACCATTGAACCCTCTGATAAAGTAGGCCCCAGGTGATACTTGAAAAACCTATTGTGGAAATGATAAACACATTCGATGTCAAATCTGAGAAGTCACCGCAGAAGGTTCATCAATGGGAAATACCTTAAACATTATTTCTCTACCATGTGAGAGGGTTAGGCATCACCAGAGTTGGAGCGATCCTCATTATAAAAAAGGCTCATACTGAAGCCGAAAATAATCTTTGAAAGCGAGAGTGTCACGAAAAGGACCTGATGGGTTACTACTCAAATGCCTATCCTTCCCAAACAACATGGAAGTGATGAAGCAAGTTCATGAAGGGTGGCATGTGGAGCCCATCAAGGTGGGATAAAAATGTGATGGTTGATTATGAGACATGACTATTTTTGCAGCGATCTGAAAGTGACTATCAAATTCTTTTTTAAGTTTGGAGATATTGATCCTTAAACTGTAATCCCAGACAGCGGCACCATAAACGATTGACTGATTTTGTATATAGACCAAATTCATACAAAATTTCTAACATCTACAGTGACTTGAACATCCCCACGGCAATACCAAAGCTATTGGAACCCATTTACCTTTTTGGTTTAGATAATATACTAAAAATTCAATTTGGTCATTGCAAGTACACAGGTCATACAAGTAATAAAATGAATTATAAGTCCAGATATCGTTCCCATAAGGATTGATGAGAAATTTAAAGATCAACTACCCCTACTACTCAAGAAATTCAATATTTGAACCACTAATTTCCATAATAGATTTAACTAACTAGCATAAATGGAATAAAAATTTATATCATGATATTAATGATGAAGGAATAAAGAATAGAAAGATTAGAAGTCTTGGGTTTTTGACAACACTAAATGGGATTAGTGTTATGACTATCGATCCTTGCATCAAGTTTTGAAATAATCCGGCCATGAGTTTGGATTTTTTTTGCTTGTCCGATAGCAAAGTAGTATAGCCTTGGAATACCTGCGACAACACACATTCACCATTTAGAACACCATATTTATTCCTAAACCAGGTCGATAGGACAAATGGCTACTTTTAGGATTTGATCCTCTTTAAAGATCTAGCTATTTTTTTCCTAAACCCCGATTACTTATGACCTTCTCTTAGGACTGAAAATTGCTTGTCCCCATAGACAAGGTAACATAATCCTCCTTGATTTCATTGGCACCTCGATTACGCAATTCTTTAAAATAATCTATCTCCTTGATTAGATCTTTGCTAACATACTGGGATCAACTGCTTATTACATCAAATTGAATGAAACCTTTAAACATTAAGGCGATAATTCGAGTAGGATGTCCTTATATAGAACACTTCTACTATCACCCAGAAGGGAACTTTGAAGTCAGAGGTTATAACAAACACTAGTGATTTATCTGAGTGATATTCAAAGTTTATTAGTTCTGAAAACATCAATCCAGCATACCCCAAGTTACTACTTTATGTTCTCAGGACTCTCCATCTCTGTGTCACTTAGAGGGCTTCCTAGAAATTAGAACACATAGCAACTCTAATGCAGGTATATTATCTTGTTATCAGAACATTTCCACTCTGGGAACAACACGTTCAAATCAATCGAAATTAGAGAACCCCTGACATTCATTTAAAATATTACAAAGATTTGATAACTTGAACATCAATCCCTTCCCGAGAGAGGCTAGTCTTTCATATATGGATCCGCAGAGTTAAATGACTAGTTGATCCAAACAAAATTCATTAGCCTTAATCAAAACTAAAGGAAATGGTTTACAGAAAAATTTTGAAAAGCGATTAAATGCAGACATAAATGAAATTGGATATATAATTATTTAGCTTTAAAGCGCATCTCAAAATCAATTACTCTAATCCTAAATAGAATAAAAAAGAAAAAAGAAAAATATATATATCTGAAAGAGACTTGACTCCTCCCAGCTGAGTTGGATGAAAGTTTCAGACTCTTGATGCGGGATATCTTTTATGCCCTAATGCTTTTATTTGCGGACTCATAAATACTAGGCTAGAAATTCTAGGCGAGTGTGGATTCAATCACGGACCAGTTGATGTCTTTATCGAGAAGTTGTTCTATCGTGGTTTTTATTATCGCTTTCTTGTGTGTCTTGAGGCTTTGTCATGGCCTTGTCGTGACATT
>JAEQBH010004073.1:0-184810 GCA_016808115.1 Tetrastigma voinierianum
GGAAACTCTCATCTGTCCTGTCTGACCAACAACTCTCATCTGTCTCTAGCCCGAATGGTCGTGACTCTGAGATCCTTCGCGAATCCAGGCTCTCCATTCTTCCCGAACTCAGAGGAAGACCTGATCGTCCCTTCGCTACTAACACTCGTGATCCCGAGTGTTCCGCAAGATCCCTCCATATCTCTCTATACCGTGGTCATCCCAACCATAGAATCCATATCCCTGTGAGCGAATCCTACATCCTCGTGCACGAATGGACAACCTCACCATTCTCGAATCTCCTAACTCAAGTCTATGGCCACGTAGTCACCGCCGAATCCGGCTAACTCAGAATTCCAAATGCATGTAGTCCATCACAATTAGCCGTCGGGGCCCCTAGGAACTCCCGAGCCTCGTGGCGCCCTCGCAGCCTCGGGAAAATACTTTACCCATGAACAAGCCCCGAAATCCGCCATGTCATAAACTCCTAAGTCTCTAGAAGTCTAACCCATCTCCACCATACCCGGCCTCGCCTCTAGCCGGAATGCAAATAACTCGATCCCGGTTTTATCTCTGAGATCTCCATAGCCTGCACGCCCCCTCGATCTCGTGAGATAAACCAATGGTCTCGCATCTGCCCCTCCCGAACGCCTGGAGGCTGGAGGTCAAACTGAGGTTACTAGGGGCCTCCTTGACTATCCGTCACACCCAGTCTGCATGATAGTTGTACCGGCCGCAACACCTACAAATTCTACAGTGCCCTACTGGATTAAATGTCTACACGCACAAATGCCTATGGTGCCCGACCGCGCCCCGTGGATCTAATCTCTACGCCCCGTCCCTACTAGCCATCTACACAATTAACATGACAATTAATTTCCTCAATACGCATCTCGAAGGCATAAACACGTACTCGAGACACTTAATCATACACATAATTCGCTAGAAGGTAGCATCGGCCCTCAGATTTTCATGTAATGCAAGGCAATTAATTTTGCATTTAAAATATTGTTTTCAACAAAATTTTATTTTCGAAAATTTCATTTTTGAAAATTTTATTTATTATTATTATTTTTTTTTCGAAAATTTTGTCTAATTACAAGTTTAAAATTCAATGAAATATCTCTGAGACATAAACACTGCCTCGAGACACTATTCACACACCGGAAAAAAAAATTTCACATACTACGTCAATGCATTTATAGGAAATGCAATATGAATATCTCATATATTAAATTACCCCCAAGAAAATTCTTAAAATTTTTGTACTTTTTTTTTTTTTTTTTTTACCCCCTCGTGAACAAAGTTGTCCATGAATAAAGGTCCAAACAGCGGACCCCAAACGCGTGAATCAGACAACCGGTCGGTGCACCGTGGCGCGACACCTGCAACCCGTGTCGCAAGGCGACATCAGCGCGGCAAAGGCCTGTGTCGCGGCACCGCCGCACACATGCACCGGTCGCATAACACGCCCAGCATCGCCCCCGTGCCATCTTCACTTCGACATGTCAGCGACACCAAGGCGCAGCCGACAAACATGTCGCTACATCAACCTGTCGCGACATCTTTCTCCCGCCACCTCCTGCCGTCGCGAACATCAAGACCGGGTCGCCAATCTTCCCAGACGGTGAACCTAAGCGCTCACATCAATTCATGTCGCGACTCCCTTGTCTTTCCCAGTCACAACATGAATTTCTATGTCGCGACCAAGGACCCTTCGCCCCATCTTTCAACACTGTCGCGACACCAAAAGGACGTCATGACACCAACTCCTCCACCCGGGCCAGTCAGCTCGGCACAAATTTTTTTTTTTTTTTTTTTCAAACCTCCAGTAGCTTTCCTGCTACTCCTAGGATGCAGTAGCTTGAACACTGCTCATCACGCACTTCTAAATTTGTAGAATTTAATTATAATCCTTTCCCTCACAAGCAAAAACCCGGGGACACTCTTCTAATTCCACAAAACTCATTCGTTTCATGTTCAAAACTGAGCACTAAGTTCGTAAAAAAAAATTTCATTTTTTTTTCCACCTCAAATAAATTTATGTACTTATTTTCTTCAATTTTATTCAAGCTTTTATACCGTAAACCCTTAAAAATCATTTTCTTTCACTTCTAACCCAAATAAATTTATTAAATTATTCTTTTTATTTTCTTTCAGCTTTTGTACATCAGGACAACTCAAATATTTTCCTAAAATATTTTCTAACACATCCATGTGCTAATCACTGCCATCACATACAATCTCACACATGAAACATGTCATGCACAATAAACACACACACTCACCAAATCACACAAACACTTCAACACACGGTGTATGCAAAGTGGTCCTAGTTTTGTCCCGTGGGATTTCTAGGTAATCTCATACCTAAACCGAACATCGAACCACACACCTAGTGGTGATGTTCACTCAACTAAGGCCTTAAGCCCCAAATCCTCAATCTATGGGTTTCATATACCTATACTCCACATCAAACCACCTAAAGGCTGATGATACCTAAACCCGAGCTCCCTGGTGACCAGATACCTAAGCCCGATACCAAGCTATGACGCCCCAAACCTCGGGTCCGTCACCACCCACAACTACAATACAGGGTTGCCTGGGTTACCCCGACGCCCACTCGTATTAACCCAGTAGTCTCCTTGTACGAGGGGAGCTCCTAATTAAAATACATCACTGCATTTAAACTCAGCCCAGTTGAAATTCAATATAATTACAACACGAGTAAAACCATCACTCGTCTATAAACAATACCATAAATACATACTCAACTATGAATCCAACTATATCCAATAGTTCTAAGAGTTCAAATTTTACTTTATACAAATATATATTGCAATCTAAAAATCTCAGCCACATAAGACATCACAAAATCAAAGCCACAACTCTAGCTTTTCTTCTATAGCTAGCCCTCTTATGATGAGTCATTTCCCATGAGCCCCTCAGACCTGAAATAATAAATTCCCACGACGGTGAGCTATCGTCAAGAGTGGAATCGCCCCTAAGTGGCTATTCTCCACCTAAGCGCACATGTAATGCTCCGTAATAAACACACATCCAAGAATGCACGATCCTACTACCTTACGACCAACTCAGATCCCTAGTCCACATCGACTCACACCTCGCCAAGCCTCAGATGGTAATTCATTTCCATTCGGCTTTGCGGACAACTCCTCCGACGATATATCAATCGGGTCATCCGACGATCGATATATTTGCTCTGCACTACCGATGAACATCAACACGCTCCGACATCGAAGGGATATTTCTTTAATCTGACCACCGACACCAATATTTTTAGACAACCCTCCAAACCGTTCACTCATCTCACGCACTCACTCCACATCCCAGGGGTATCTGAAGGCATGCTAACGACATTGCCACTCCAACACAATCTAATCTACATGCAAATATATAAACATGAATATATTCACATAAAAATTAAATCACACAATCATGTTATGTAATTTCACATTTCATCACATCAAAATTAGCTCACGTGCTTAACGATCAAACACAAAGAATTCGACATTTGAATTACTTGACTTAACACATATATTTTTCACAAATTTATTTGTGAAGAAGAGCCGAACAAGAAAAACCTCGCATCGTCTATCAAACACACACGATTCACTTAGTGAACCCGTTTCTACCGATCTGCGCCACACAAATCACAACACAATCCACTGCATGAACACACCATTAGACACCCAAACAAATTGCGGGCGAGGCCACTGACTGGTAAACTGGGTTCCATAACCAAACAATCTTGGCCCTGGGCTGACGATCAAACCGCCACGCCTTAACCAACCTCAAGATCAACATGTTTAAACAAAGACAAACCTGCAAGAGGAGAAACCTCACCTCTCTGGAGCCATTAAACCCACAAAATTCCGGGACCCACGCCGCAGCCCCATGCACAGAAACAGCCTTGCCTCTCGTCCCCGACGATCGCCAACTGGCCTGATCACAGAAACTTCTGTGGCAGGCGAAACACACTCTCTTAAAAACGAGATCCGCCTTCCATCCGTGCCCCCTCCCTCCCACGTTTTTCTCCTCGCTAAAGTACATGTGCTCACTACGCTCTTCTTTCGGTCCTTGAAATGACTTAAACACCCTAAACGCCCATTAAGTCCCTTCATTTCCTAGATTCGATATTCTAAGACTATCTCTACCGGGTCCATTTTCATTTCTATACTATACCACTTACTGGGACATGAGTATTGTTATACGCGACTTTCGTCGCATCAAATCGCTTTTACTGCATCCAAACGCTGACGCTTCAAAAACGCGGAGCCACCCCAATCTCTAATTTTACGAAATTTTACGCGCTAGCTTAGATTTCACAGACGATTCCAAATCTGCATAATCCGCTTTCGCATCCGAGATCTGCAGTAATTAATCTCCGATTTTTAACCTAAATCACAATTTTCAGAATCGAAATAACGATTGGCCTTATTCCGTAAATCAATTTCTCTGTCTTTATAATATATATATAAGGTTTGGATTGAATCAGTTGTTAGAATTCTGATTGGCTTGGCTCAAAATGAATCTTAAAAAGATAAATAAATTAATTGATAATATTCCAATATAGATCATTAAAAGTGTATCTTTTTTTAGTTAAATTAAGCATTAATACATATTCTTCTTTTATGTTTAAGAGACTATTTGCCAAAATAGTTTTGAGAAGAGATTTTTTGAAACTATTATATTAAAGCCTGTCTGGAAAACCTAAAATTATTTTTAATTATGCTTTATTTTATTTTATTCTATATAGTAGTAGAGTTATATGTATTTTAAAATATTAATTTAAAAAAGATAGAATAAATTATCATTAGAAAATACCACTGAATAAACCATAGGAAAGACCGACCTTGCTATTATTCTCAAGGTGGACCCCACTACAAGATTAGGCTATGACTTTGGCTAACTTTCTTTTTGGGATTAAACTCCCATAGGATACTTCTCAGAAAAATAAAAACATACGGTTTCTTTCCACAACTCAATCATGAAATTTTTGAAAACATGTTTCCAATTTACATTTGAACTAGGTTCCCCTAATCGTGTATTTTTATCGTGAAATAAACACATTCTTCAGAATTTTTTCTAAAACTCATCCTTCCACAGATCAAACATTCCCGAGAAGTTGTCCAGAGGCTTGATGTTCATGATTTTTTCTTATACCGGTACATTATGTTATAATATCATATTTTTACAAGAAGTTGAGTTGATTTTCGTAACTCCTTTTCACATTTTTACCATTTAAGTCTAGTATCAATAATTGATATTATCTAGTTTAATTTTGGGAAAAATATGTATTAGAGTACAAATTTGAAAATAAAAACAAAAAATATACATGTTAAGAATGATAATTAGCTTTTAAATAGAGATAGTATTTTAATTAACCGCAGGTAATACATTAACCAATTATTTAAAATAATAATTATAGTTAGTTAAGCTAGTATATCAAACTAATTAAAGTAATACCTCTAATTGATACTCATGAATAAGATATGATTAAAAGAGAAAATTTTGGAAAAGAAGTAAAAATAATTAGTTTGAAGAAATTTTTTTACAGAATAATAAATCTAATTTTTATTTAAATTAGGTTATTTCTCTTTTTTAAAAAAAGGTTATGGATTTGCATATTTAAGACACATCATTTTATTTATTTATTTATACATCTATTCATTTTCAGACATTTTTATTTTTATAAAAACTCCAGTATAAGACCACACATCATTTTTTACAAAAACATCACATATTTTTATCAACCAAAATCCATGGGAGATTCCAAAATTCTTAGTTCCACAATATTTTTGACTAGTCAAAAGGAGTAGACAATCATCTTCACTGTAATTAACAAGGCCTATGATTGTGGGAAACCTTATGCCTATATATATTATTTCAAGAAATATTTGATTAAAAACATCAAATTAACCTTAAATGTCTGAATTTAATATTTCCAATGTTTTTTTTTCTTGAAAGTAAATTATTTTTGATAAAAATCATCACTCTATTTCAATTTTTGATAATTGATTAACAAAACTTCTTATTAAGTAGAAATGAGGATGAAGTGTAGATAAATGTGGACACTTAAACCTAGTCCACTCAAAATTAGGTCGACCGATCATAATTTTACCCGACCATAAAAAAATGCGCCAGCCAACTAAGCCATATACTCCTACAAATTTAGGGTCGGACTGCTATATTTTTTACCCGAAAAAAAAAATTGGACCAAATATTAGGCCGACCTGACATAGCCAAGCCCACCCCAACTGGCTCGTCTCGACTACCAAATCCCTTAAATGAAAATTTTTTACTACTGCCTTCAAAATGTCTTTATTTGAAGAATTTTAAGTTATACACTTTACTAAATATCCATTTAAATAAAAGATCATCAAACACACTCTACCGTGTTTGGAATAAAAGATCATCGAATGGAGTATTTGTAGAAATAATCAATTCTTGTTGTTTTAGAAAATACTTCAAGTTTCTTCCAAAAAAAAAAAGAAAACACTTCAAGTAATTTTTTAAGACTATAAATAATTTATGGTCCTACAAGAAGAGATTAATTTTACAAGAAAACAAGAAAAGCTTTTTTTTTTTTTTTTTTTTTTTTTTTTATCAAAATCAAGTTAAAAAAATTAATAAAAAGTCAAATTTCCAAAATTGGATTTTCCTTATTTCAATAACTTATGAAATTTCTTGGTACGTGATTAATTAAAACTTCCATTAAGATATTGTTATTTAAGTATAAATGGGGATGAGATGTAAAGCTGTTTTAGGGTGTTTTCCGAAATGTTTGTATTTGAAGAATGTTTCAATGATAAGATTTTATAAAATATGCATTTAAATATAAATATAAATATAATCAAATACGCACTTTAAGAATATAAATAATTTTTGTCCTTGAATTTCTAATATATTTTACCTATGCCATCTAGGGATTGGTCTCCTTAGCAAAGTCAAGTTGATACTATTAGATGTGATGATGTTAACTCGCTTTTATTATTCACACTTTTGAACATAAATATTATGAACCCATTGGCCTCGTTAAAAAACAAATAATAACGCTTCAAAATTTAATAACAAATCCTATTGTAGTTTAACCGAGCATCAAATAAAACATATCATCAAAGATAAAGATGATTTTTGAATTCTTCTTATTTATTTATTTTTGTTTTACAAGATTGAATTTACATTTACAAAACAATTGTGCCTTTTTTTGCCATGTTTTCCAAACTAATGCCCCGGCCCACGTAGCGGGCGGTGGTGGACCGAAAAGGGCCCAAGAATATCCTGAGAAAATCATGGGTAGAGCCACCGGGAAGCAGTTCAATAGTTCCCTCGCCAATCGCAACACCCCGAATCCTTCCTTGATAATGGAATTCTTGCGAGGAGAATTAGTTCTTGGCTTCTTCACGTCGTAGCTTCCTCACACCTAACACCCACGCATTCCCGTCTGGCTTTATTTCCAGTGCCCTTTGGCATCCTTTGGCCTTCCTGCAACCACCCTGAAACATCACATATGCTTCTTTTACATTTCACGAATGATTTCCAAAAACAACTATTGCTTTTACCGAACTCAATTATTAAGCTTCGCTATTAACCTCTAGTTCCTATAATCTTTCCTACTGAGCCGATTAAGAGAGAATGCACTGATTAAGAGAGAATGTAATGATTAAAAGAGAATGTACCTAGTGTTTATAAAGGAACGAATTTGCACAGGCTCCATAATAATATGACTTATGTGAAAAAATTTCCATCCTAGTCATAAACCAAACATGGGCATATTTCCTAATATATTACCTATTCCATCTAGGGATTTGGTCTCCTTTATAAAAGTATGAGGTATGGACAATAAAGAATGGTAAGATAGACATGATAAAGGGAGTGATGGTGGGTTGATTGGTTTCCGTAATGGATAGTTCCTTATCCTGGCATGGAAAGCTATTATAATAAAAAAAAAAAAAAATCTGGGTATGGAAGAGGCATTGGAATTTCCTAATATATATTACCTATGTCATCTAGGGGATTGGTCTCCTTTAGCAAAGTATAAGGTATGAACTGTAAATAATGGTAAGATAGACATGATAAAGGAATGGTTCCCGAAATGTGGGTGAGAATCGCTACGCGTTCTAAAATCTTTTCTGATTCATAACAGTTGATGTAGCAGCGAGTTCTCGTGACGTATCGTTTTACTCCTTTCTTTTTTAAGGCAAATTAAAAACAAAATTTGGGAAATTTTCTTTTGAGATTTTTTTAATATGTTTCATGATTTAAACCAAAGCTAAGGAATACACTTATATATATATATATATATATATATATATATATATATATATATATATATATATATATATATATATATGGGGTCCTTTTACATTCATGATGGTGAATTGGGGTAGTATTGATGGTGTTGATTAGGGTTTTAAGTTTGAATGATCAAGATTTTGCCTTGATGACATTGGGGACATCCAACCACCCCACCAACATACACATGCAGAGTAGTCATCTTAAATAGCTGCTGTGCCAAGACACCTAAAATCAAGTATTCCTTAGGCCACCACTTGTACCTCGACAACATTCATTATATCTTTCAAAAGGGATTTTTTTTTCTTTTTCTTTTTTTGGGTGTTTCTTCCCTTAATGTACCATTCAAGTGCTCAATGGACCGAATTTTGAGACTTTGTGCCCACATAAAAATTTCCTAATATATTACCTATGTCATCTAGGGGATTGGTCTCCTTTAGCAAAGTAGGATAGTTCCTTGTCCTGGCACGGAAAGCTATTATAATAATAAAAAAATATCTGGGTATGAAAGGGGCATTGGAATTTCCTAATATATTACCTGTGCCACATCTAGGGAACAGTCTCCTTTAGCAAAGTATGAAATTATGGACTGTAAGAATGGTAAGATAGACATGATAAAGGAATGGTTGCCCGAAATATAGCTGTTTTCAACTATTCACATAAATTTGAAGAGATACGAATGATGCATAAAAAGAAGAGTAGATATAGAACTCCTCCTACCATCCTTATCTTACAATATATTACACCATAGTACAAAAAGGTGATCATCAATTACGCGGTTATATATTGTACGTTTATTAGGATCATATACTATATATATATATATATATATATATATATATATATATATATATATATATATATATATATAAAATTATACAAAAAAAGCAAAAGCAGTTTACACCAAAAGTTTATTTTTGAATTACGCCAAATCTCATGATTTAAGAAATATTCACATAGTGGTTCCCCAGTAATGGATAGTTCATGTCGCAGTGCATAAAGTTTAATGTTATGTCTTGATAAGATACGTTAGCGGTACGTATAAGGAAGCATGATTTGGCGTGAAATTTTAGTTGTAACGGTCACGTCAGTGCCCAGCTAAAGTAGTATGGAACTGTAGCTGCAGATATCTGGGTGAGCTACAACCCCAGATTTAACCAAGATTAATTGATCTCGCATATGTGAAGAATTTCGAGATAATGGCATTCTAGCAGGTGCACGAATATCACGGATCAAGCATCAATCTGAATACAATTTATGATCAGAATTTGACATGGATTGTTGTGCAAAAACGAGTCTAAGATAATGGAATTCCCGCATGACTGTCAAAGATGCTAGAAAAGCAACCAAAATTTCTACAATTTAGATTTTTTGTAGTGGACATTTTTCAAATTATATGATGTGGGTGACCCAATTGAGTGGAAATTGTAAATTATCATGGTAGAATTTACCCATCTCTGTTGCAGTTAATGAAGAGAGAGTTATCAAGGAGGAGGAATTAAGGTCTCCAACAGGGAAGGACAGACAAGGCCTTAGAAACCCTTATAAAGTGTCAATCTCAATGTACCGCGGTTAATAACTGTAAGGTTTATACAACAGAGCCCAAATCCTCAACTAACACCAGCTAGAGATTTTGAAATAAATCATGAGCTATCCTTATGGAGTTTTACCTTTGTAACTGAGTCATTTCAGTGCACACCCGCGTTCACTATAAAATAATTTGAAATGAATATAATACTATATACATGATAGTAGGCGTTGTGAGCGTCGCTAGAAAACCTAACTGCAAGGCCGTCGTTATTCGCAGCAGCAATACCAAATCTATTTAAATTCCCATCTGTAGTAGTTTGGCATATTTTCAAATCGATATTATATTTTGAAATTTTTTTAAATCGTTATTTAAATCTGAAAGCTCGCTACAAATCCATCTCGTATATATGATAAAAATATTACTTTGTGTTTTCTGTGAGTTTCAGAAGAGTAGGTGGGCCACTTAAAAGGCAGACCAGTTAATACATCCGTGATTAATAAAGCAAACCATCGAAGATTACAGATGAGAGAAGTAGATTTTCTTTTCAACGGAACTCATGAATATGATTCTTTTCTTTATTTTTTAGTGGGTTGTGAATGAATATGTATGTAGATCCAAAAACAAATAACAAGAATCATTGCCATTTGCCAGCAAGAGACCCTCCCCCGTTCTGCTTTGATATTTATCTCTCAAGTTCCCTTTTGATTTGGAAGTGTGAGGGGAAAGGCATGAGTGGGCCACCCCTAATAGGCAGAACAATTGTTTTCTTTCTGTTCACTCCTCACTTCTCCCTCCTCCTCCTCTCTGGTCCCCTGAGCCGAAGTCTCCATTTCTGAGCTTCTTGCAACTGGGGAAGTTAAGCAGTGATGCTCATATCAGGACCATTACAATTTATTTCAAAAAGGACATAAAAATAGATAATCAAGACAACTTTAGAAAGGGTATTCCATGAGAACTCCCCAGTGGGATCAGAGATGGCTAATTTTCCTTTGGTTTCTTCCTCTTTGGGTCTTTCTGATCCTTCATGCATTTCATTTTCTGCATCACTATCAACAGCAATATCCTCATTTCTTTAATATTCTGAAGATCACGCAAAAAGAACGGTGATATTATAAAGGAAACCGCCTCACAAGGAAAATTCTTTATGATTGATAAATATTCATCATAACGAATTCCAAAAGGGGCCTGCAATTAATTATCAACTGGTCCACAGTGGCCCTCAATCATTAAATTTCAACCACCCAACGACACTAGGATTTACAAATGAATTCCATATAAAGTTGTCTGTCATCAGCATCAGCATCAGCATCAGCGCAGGCTACTTGATGGGGCGCAGGCGCAGGATTTGTAAAAACCATTGATTAAATATTGAAAAATTTTCAAGTCGGCTCCACAGCTATTCTATGTCAAGCCCCAGAGAGTTAGAGATTACAAAACCGAGAATCAACTTTTGCTTCTAGCGCATCAGAAGTCAGTGTGGAAATTCTGAAGGCCATTCTAGTAACAAGGCTGGCCCTAAGACTGGCAGAGCGGCATTTTTGGTAGGGCTCTAGGGACCACTTAGGCAAATATCATCTTCCACCTCATTTTCTTCCACCAAAAGGACCATAAAATAATCCCCAGATAGATAGAGAAAGCTAGCTTAATATGCCAAGATAACTAACCTGGAAAATTAGTGTAAAATGTGAAACTACCTGCTCTTGGAGATCTGGACTCAACTTTATGGGGTTGTGGGTGAAAGAAGAAGTGGCATCACTAATCAAGTGATGTGGTATCCTTGGAATGGAATCACAGTGGTCTTTATCCATCTTCGTAACTTCTCCTCTGAGAATCATTGATTTGGGTCAAATTTTTTAAATTGATTCTTGAAATTTTCGGCAACCTTCATCTCATCTTCTTTGCTTTGCTTGCAATTCCTCCAATCAGCTCTATCTGCCATGTTCAGCAACCCAGCAAGAACCTACAAAATTTTCCATACACTATCACCTTATGAAAGAACGGTTCAATGCAATTCACATCGCAAAAGCCACATTCAGCAATTGAAATTAGTGTCTTACTTCACGCCCAAATTGTGCAGGGAATTTCTCATTCTCCTCAATAGCATGTGACAATATTGTGCCATCAGGGAGTTCCACATAGAAGAAACTGAATTTATCATCAAACTGGGCCCTCAATAATTTTCTCCCATCGAAATCATTATCACCTGCCATCAAGAAAAATATCATAAGAAGCCAAAAGGATAAACAGTGGTGGACTAAACAACCAGTTCAAACAAAATAACCATCTTCAAACTAAATGTATCAAAAATTCTATTTTCCTTTTTTGGAGTGTGGATGTAGGATGGTAGGAGAGATTGTTCAAAATGCATAGTATTTAGAACCGCATGGAACAGGAATTCTTTGTTTTATTTTATGCTCATTCAGATTATTTTCAATCTGATATACAACTATGACAAGTATGTTATGCAGGTAGTCATGCATGCGTGAGTCATATGTGTGGCCCGGCTGCCTAGTTGCTTGACACCTAAATCCCTGGGCATATAGACATTGAGATAGTGAAGATTATAATTAGTTAAATTTTGAATGTAAGATATAATATCATGGAGTTGATAACAGATCTCGAGGCGCCAAGACAAAACAGATTCCACAGGGAGATAGAGGCCTATTGGGAAAACCAAACTTACTTCTTATGGTTACAAATTGAAACCCCATCTTTCGACATCTAAAACAAATATTTGTTTCTGACGAAGCCGAGACAATGGAATAGGAACAGCCTGCAAAAAAAAGAATAGATTGTCAAAATAAGCATTCAGCTACAGAAGGCTAAAGAAAGCTGCAAAAGAAGTAAAAGAGATTCTGCAAACCAACATAGCAAAGTTAAAGCTCCCTCTTTTGCTCATTATTTACCAATAATAATATTATTATTAAAAAAAAAAAGTCAAGGATTTCATATTAAATTGATGAAAACCCGATGTCACAACATCCTACATCACTATACTAACTATTCATAGTTAACAAGGTTCTTGAGTTTTCCAAAAATCTCAATTCATTTAAAGTTTTTATCATATAAATAAAACATTTTTGAGTTTTAACAACTTCCAAACACCCATCTTACCAAAAATGCACTCGCTCCCCATAATTACCCATCACAAAAACATATTGAGAACACATAAGCTCTCAATCCTTCCTCATTGCTTTCCACAACCCAAACTCAATGCCCTTCTTTGACATCTTGAGTGGTCCATCCCCCTCTTAATCCCCTGTACTTAACTTGAATAATCGAATGAATGATTGGTTAAAGACATATATCACATGAGAATAAAGCACCCACGTAGATTAGTTTCAATTAAGATAATTTCAATTATAATTCCTTAATGTTAAGTTCTTGATCTTTATATGTAATATTCTTATTGTTATTTCCCTTAAAAGAAAAATCCATGTACAAATGGTGAAAACACCAAATCCTAGACCCAAAATCAAGATCTCAA
The DNA here is from genome assembly GCA_016808115.1 of Tetrastigma voinierianum. Taxonomy (NCBI): domain Eukaryota; kingdom Viridiplantae; phylum Streptophyta; class Magnoliopsida; order Vitales; family Vitaceae; genus Tetrastigma; species Tetrastigma voinierianum. The sequence continues at coordinate 13,317 of JAEQBH010004073.1, forward strand.
ATTTTATTCATCAAATAGATAACTCAAAATTACATAAGATGTTACATATATGGAACCAAAACATTATCTATTAGATAAGAATTTTACTTATCAAACATTATCTTTTTTCAGTCGCCACTTTGGCGGCTCTTCTCTTGAATATATTCAGCTTTCTTACTAATCAAAAATAAATAAATTAAAATTTATGCATTCATATGAATGAGACACAAAGCAAGGGAACCATACTCTCTTTGAGTCGCCACATTGGCGGCTCTCCTCTTGAATATATTCATCTTTCTTACTAATCAAAAAAAAAAAAAAAAAAAAGCAAGGGAACAGAATTGGGGTTGGGGGTGGTAGTAACTATATCAACTTGCAAGCAACTCAATAAATTTTACACAAAATGTTGCCATCAATTCATTAAACATCTGTAGAGGCACAAAAGCAAATTTCTTTTGAATATTAGCATAGGTGCCACGTTTGAATCCACTCAGAAAACAACCTCCTTCTTGTGTCTTGAAATACATCTTCAAGCTCTTCTGAAACCTAATGAGCTCTGTCTAAGCTCTCAAAGGCAAAGAAAGGGTATTAGGTGAATGTTCAAGAGTATAATCAGCACTTGGTCCTCAACAAGTGGACCTTTTACTTAGTGCGCAGTAGTAACTTTCTCCTAAGCTGATGACTGATGTGGTCCACCTCGGGGCTTGACAAACAAGAACCAGCAGTTTTCTGACCTGAACTTATTTGTGTAAGAAGAATCAGTAGTACCAAGCAATGGGAATTAAATACAAGGAAAAAGATTAATTAGAAAATAAGCTGATTAAAATTTGAAAACCCATCATTTATCTAAGGAATTATAATAATTATCAATGCAGAAATTGAGTACATCGATGAAAAAACCAACCTGCTAGACTTAGCATTTTCAGATCCATACCTCCTGCTGACAAAACCCTCACCTTCATGCAAGTTGTGCTTAAAGTTGCAATCTGGACCCTTTCACATTTGCCCTTATTAATAAAATCAAAACAAACCCCCCTCATGTATTGTTCCCTTGCTTCTGTGTCATGCAGAAAGTTGCATTTTTACGTGGACAAAGACCCAGAAGACACAAATTTAAAACAAGCTTATCACCATCTCAGCTCCATGTTCTGCCGTTTTGGGAACATCATAACGCCAATATTGTGTGTCAAACACTGTGTAGTCTCTTTGTTTCTTGATTAGTGGGAGCTGTCTCTTCAATAACTTTATAAGGAAATAAGGTAGTATTTGGTGGCTTCATGGAAATCTCAGCCGAAGACATTGTAGATGCTGGAATAGGAGAAATGGCATGAATAAATTTCTCAGAAGCAGAACCAAGAACCAAAGGTTATTGAATGCCTAAATCTAAATGCAACAAAGTAAAAATCCAAGTGCAAGTCATACATTTTACTTTTACTCAAAAAAAAAAAAAAAAGGCTAGGACACCATGACTCTTACTTATAAAAAAAAAAAAAAAGTAGACATTTTTGCAAAAGGCTGGGACATTTTTTTATATATAAACTGGACTGGACAAATTTTTTTTTTTTTCTTTTGGTAAATTTGAATTTGGACGGAATATTTAGAACCACAAATTAAAGAATGTATTAGAAAGCCTTGAACACAAAGGGCAAAGGCCTTGAAATCAAATAACAGTAAATATGAGGTGATGGGGAAGTAACACTCATCAAAGAGATAGGTGCTTAAAGTGAATGGAACCCTTCAGGTGGAAGTCTGCTTGAGAGATTAGAAACAGTCTAAGGTAGATCTAGGCCACTTCACGAGATAACATCATCCATAATCCATGTCATCCCGAGTCATCATGTCGTCGCCAGACGACATCCTCAATAAAAGCGCATGCCCTACCAGCGGGGATCCTCCGTACCATAAGCAACCATGACTACGGATCTTGGTAATATTGGAACCCTTTGGAACAATTTTTTTTTGTTTTTTTTGATGGGTAATATTAGAGTCCTTTACGGAACTAGAACCTCGAATGATAAATAAAATTGATCGGCCTTTGTAAGAATTTTGAGCCAGTTTGTGGAACGTGCGAGGTAATAAAGGTGGTGGTGGTGCGACCTCTAAGCTCTCTATCGGGAGGCGAGATTAAGGCTGATTTAATGGCCTCCACCTAATCCGGTCTGAAACCCGACCTAGCGACATCTCATGCATGGCGATTCTGGTAGCAACTATAATCTCCTCATACATGGTGCGATGTCCTCGACAATGACGAATCTAAATCAACACTAATCAATCGCCTATAATCTCGAGCAGGCAAACAACATCTCATACGCAAGCGATTATGGTGTCGATGTACTGTCTCCAAGCGATCCTAAACCAACTCTAATCAATCTGCCTATAATCTTGCCCAAAAGGATCTAGGTGGGAGTTTAGAGATTCACAACCAACGCATGACTCATACAAATGAGAACATGGTTCTGGGATGGAAAAACATTTTGGATATAGGATAAAAACATCTACTCACAAATATGCCCAATAAGTAATTAAATAAGTGGTTGCAAGTATGATTGAAAAGTTTTTAATCAATAATTCATAATACCTTATTGCAATAGACAAAAGAATGGACCTTCTTGTGGATCTAACATCGTGAGGCTTAAAATGGGGTACTTTTTTTATCGATGCATACTTAAACTAGGTATTTCTCATTTAATTTTTTTTTATCGAGAGTTAACTTTAAGATAATGATGTTAGCTTTCAAAATAATGTTCTAAAAATGCCATTATAATTACAATGTTTTGAAAGCATGAGCCATCAAGATTAAGCAAATAACATCCCTTGTAGAGAATGGAGTCCTGACAAATTGTATCAAAATGCGAGTCTTTAATCCCCGATCCTTACGTGGGGTCATGACCATGTAAGGCTTCCAGTGTGGGAATCGATGTTTTGAAGCATGAGGGCTCATCGAGTTAAAGCAAATAACATCCACCTTGAGAATGGGTCACAACAAATTGAATCAAAATCAATCTTTAATCCCCGATCCTTATGTGAGAGTCCATGGCCATGTAAGGCTTCAGTGTAGGAATCGAGTGTTTTGACTATCATTGTCGTACTTTTATTTAAGGCGGTGGAGACTAAAGTCTTAACTTAGATAGAGAAAGTTTTTGTTAGGTCGACTAGAGAGAATAGTTTTAACACTACCTGATAGGTAGGTGTGTTTTAAAATATTAAAGATATATTGGGCATAATATTTACACAAAAGGGTGGGTCATTGCAAAAGCAGATAAGATGCGGTAATTAATATACACACGAAGTTTATATCATACCAAAGAAACAAGAAGATGGTGGAAGATTGTAGAAAGCTAGTTGAGAAGGAGAATCAGGCACATTTATCTTTATTTCCAAGACAGAGACCTAAAGCGGGTTACGTACGGCGTAAGATTGGAGTATATGGTTCTCGATCATAGAAAATACCACTGTAAATGATACGTAGTTATTAGAAGACAACCTCGATCGGAAGCAGTTACTAGTTTGTCATGCTACAAATAGTAATCAACATACAAGGTGCCACGATGATTCACGAGGGTGTAGCAGGGACGATGATGGCCAGAATTTTCCAGATATCCATTTCATTTTCGAGCAAGGAAGCAGTGCTTGAGCTGAGGCCAAGGGTCGTCATCAAAGAGCAATGCTCGAGGAAGGTTACACCAACTTATTATATTGGTGGTCTCAGTGATAAAAAATATGCCCTGCATTTGAAACTTCGATTTAAACCAAAGAAAAAAAAAAGAGGCGTCTCAAGTTTTAAAGCTACATGAATTTTCCTTGCTGCTCCAATCCATTCAATGCCTAGATAATTATTGCAATTATCCTCATGTTCCACACATGGGGGAAAAGGAGGTGTTTCGAGGCACACATAATTAACAAAAAATATCCAAGCTGATTCACTTCAGAGACTTGGTCCTCCCCCCATGCCTCTTTTTACTTGAAGATAACTTAGCGCAATTTCAGATAACATTATTTTCTAAGTGATTCATAGAAAAATCCAAGTAGCATGTGTGTTAGAATCCACACTTACTTCATTGATTGAACGGATAGAGGACAACTTTTGTAGCACATTTGCCTCAAAGTCTCAAACAAATTAAAAATACTTTTAATTAGAGATGTTTCAAGACAGTGATTCATATAAATGAAAAAATTATCATGATCCACGCTGAATCTAATACTAGATTGAAGTTTGAATACACATTCAAAAAATTCTAATGGCAAATAAGAACTAGATTGGTTGAAAAAAACAGAACTAGTTTCAGAAGAAAATATATGCTAAATAATTTTCCCATCAGCACTTACCGAGGTTTAATTTCCCCTACTAGCTCTGATATGGTAGAATACTGCACGATGAATCTGAGATTCCTGGAGGAATATTAGATGTAACAGCTCCTTTTGTGACTCCAGTGGGCCATTCATTAGTGGTATCTAATTAAGAAAATCCAACTCATACGAAACTAGAAGTTAAGCAGTTATTTTTAAGGCAATGAAATGACCAATGCTTCCACTTTAAGGATATGTTAAGAACAAATCAACTATTCCGAGGCTCGTCCGCCAATGCCCGCAATGCATCAACATCATCTTGACTGTATGTTCCAAATTGCTGACCATCAATGATTGCCTACCAGAAATTTAGGCCACATATAACCCTAATTAAGATTACAGAAATCAGATAAAAAATGATAGTACAGCAGCAATAACATGCATTCAAGGTAAAAAGATTATATATTTTGAAAGTAACCATTCAGTGATGTTTTATTTTACATACTATTATCAAAATTGTCAAAGTATCAACTAACCAATTACAATAAGCAATGAGCCACACATTTCTTTTGTCTCATTATGCTGCTGAAATACAAACTGTCATATAATACAAACTACAGTAGTTTGCGGCCCTTAATTAAAAGAGCCAAAGTCATCAACTCAAGTAGATTAAAGACTGCTTGAGTTGCTAAAAAGGCCAGGAAAACTTGTCAAGCAAACAAACTACCATATTTATTTAGAGAAAATGCAGAAAAACAAACCAAATATGAACTCAGTTTAATTCTTAGTCTTCTCACCATCTAACCCACAAACAATGCAATCCCTCAATCAAGTAAGCCTGATAGAACTAGAAGTAAAAGCGAAGGTTTTCATTTTAATCTATCTGAAACTGCAAAGAATCCATAGGGATTGCATGGTAATGGAACAATTCGTGTTTTCTGCTACCAAAGCCACACGATTAAAGGAAAATGAAACATATTTGTCATGTTTAAAGCAATTTCTGATTCCCTTTTTGAAAAAAATTAAGAATGGAAATAGCAGCAATGTAGCATGCTCATTGTTACGTAGATGATGGATTACAACACAAGTTCCAATTCCTTTTACTTTCTCTCTACTTACATGAAACCAAACAGAAAATGCATTAAAAGATAAATTAACAAAAAAGCCCCCCATAATTATACCATGGAGAGTAGACACACCACTGCCTTTTAACCAATACAAATTATCATACAAGTAGCAGCAATGTAGCATGCTCATTGTTACGTAGTTGATGGTTACAACTTACAAGTTCCAACTCCCCTTTTTCCCTTCTCTCTACTTACATGAAACCAAACAGAAAACGCATTAAAAAGATAAATTAACAAAAAAAACCCCCATAATTCATACCATGGAGAGTGAACTTGCCACTGCCTTTTAACCAATACAAATTATCACATATCCTCAAACCGTCCATCTTGAACCCTAGCTAACCAGATCCTGGGAAGCGGCCAATAGAACCTTGGGCACACCGATACCGTAGTCACCGATGAAGTACGTCGGAAGAGGGATTTGAGAACGTCCTTCAATGTAGTCCATGAACTCCTGGAGCTTCTCCGGCGAGTCCGGGAAGAACTGGCCCACGCAGAGTCGCATCAGATGGACCAGCGGACTTGTTAACCTAATTGAACAATCCAAAATTAATAACAAAATGGATCAAAAACACTAGATTACAGACATATATTTACATAAAGACAGAGAGGAGAACAGATCACCGATAAGATTCGCTTGACAATTTGGTTGAGGCGGCCGAAAACGTCTCCACAGAGTAGAATTCTGGGAGCCATGAGCGAGGATACTGAACTGAGACTGTCGGAGAGGTGTGATGAAAGAGAATGGGCTGTGATGGGCGGACTATATGCAGGCCCGCTTGGGTTTTGGTTCTTCGCCTGGGGCGTCAATGAAATCCAGGCCAGCCAATAACAGCAATGGTCTTGTCCGGTGTCTGAAGCGGAAAAAAAATGCTGATTTTCCCATATTAGTTTTTATAAAAAAAAAAAAAGTCCAAAACAATTAAACTTAATTATCGGTGTTCCTCGAAACCCTAGTTTCTTTTATTCTTTCTTTTTTTTCTTTATAAATGAGGAGTGATTTTGGCGCGAAATGAGGAGTGATTTGATCGAGCTTCGTTTGATTTTAACATATTTTATCGTCGAATTATTCTGATATATGTTTTTGTTGATTACTTTGTATGAAGCGATTCAGACGGCGCTTGATTAGATGAAGTTTTATCAAATCCTCTTGATCAGTATGTTTAATCAAACTATAATCTTTAGACATTTTAGGATTCTGATTGTTTAGGCGCTTTGTGATTTTCTTTTATTATTAATTTAGATGATATATCATTATAAACCCCAAATTTACACTTATATTATTATATTATTTATTAATAAATATTCTTTTTAATTTAATTTAATTTATTATTATTTTTTAATATCTCGATTCACTCATACATTATTCTTTTATCTTCGGCTTATTTTCGCCGTCGTACTCTTTCACGGCCTCTGCTCACTCTCTCTCCATTTATAAGCTCCTCTCTTCTCCTTTTCAGAGCTTTCTCACTTTCGTCATTAACTTTACATAACCTTTGGAAATTTTAACTTCTCTTCATTTTGGACTCGAAAATAACGTTTTTTAGAAATTGGTTTAAAATTGACAAAATAAAAATTATTTGTCGTATCTCTTCTTTATTAACTTTAAAATATCATCACTTTAGTCAATTACCATGAGTACATCTCCAGCGTCGCGTTTTCTTACGATTTTCATTCGTGAGAACTTTCTCTTAAGAGCCTTAAAAATCTGAAGTTGGGTTCCCATTTTTAACTGTTATCGCCAAAGAATCTTAGCAATTTCTCTTAGCTTACTTAATTCTTGTTCTTCTTCTTATTTGAAGCATCTGAGTTGAAGAGTCATGTAGGATGTGTTGTGAAGAAAGTGATTAACCCAGTCGGGCCAGGCTTCTTCCAAACTTGATCTCGTCGTTGGCGGCATTTGAACAAACTTGAAAGGTGTCAAGTCGAGGTTTTTGTAGCATTTATACGCTCTGAACATATTAAGTTAGAGATTTGAATAAGCTTGGAGGTGTCGAGTTTAAGTTTATCTTATTGTTTTATCGTGTTGAACCTGCCACGAACAACTTCAGTCCTCATACCCACAAGCCCGATATCCATGTTACGAGATGATTATTCTCCTTTTTCGAGGAGAACACCACCTACTACGCCCTATATGGGAGGGGATCAATGCAACGTCTTTACTGAGCAATTTCTCCATTAAAATGGCTAGTCGTATTATAGAGATCGCGGTACTACAGTGCAGGTGTCCTACACTTCAGGAGTCTTGCTTGGCCCCGTCGCATGTAGAGCGCCTGACTTGGGCAGGGTGGGAAATATCAGGCCCTTATGCCTCGAGACAACCAGGACCGAGACAATGCGGACCTCGGGCGGAGAGCTGGCGGCCTGGCGGGTTCCCTGAGAGCTCTCTTGACTTTTGATGAGTATTCCCTACATGTTTACAGTAATTTTGGTAGATCTCCTTATAATGAAACTGATTATCTGCTTGTTGAATGCACGAGATAAAGTTACCTTATTTTTCTTTGAGATGATTATATTATGCCTTGGGGCGGCTAGCCTCGGCGACCCTCGGCCCAGGCGATAAGTCTCTACCAGTAATGTTACCACTGGATGTTATCCGTGAGATGATTATATTATGCCTTGGGAGATATATAGGCTTAATGTTCTCCACGAGATGGTATATTATGCATGGCTAGCCCTCGCTTGACCCTTGGCGCCGACGCTAAGTCCTTGCATGCGTTATTTCTCCTTGAGATGTTTCAGGTGAGATGACCTTGCCTGCCTTAGGCACGCCTCGACCTCGAGCAGAATAAATCCTTACAGCCTACTTGATAATAAGAAACATATGTGTTAGTTGAATTTCTTGTCAAATTATATTTTCATTAATCTAAAAAACCATGTCGAACCAGTATCTCGACGGGTTAAAAATACATTCGGAGGACTGAAGTCTACACATTTATGCGTCGGTATAGTTTTGGGGCCGGCCCTTCCTCCGTAGGTTCCCAGGCCCGGACCATCACGTCTTTATTTGCTCGGCCGTGTACCAGCTCAGTAGCCTGTCTCTACCTCGGTTGGCCACATCATCCACTAGCTTTGCCACTTCTCCACATCGGCGGTTGGAATGACCGCGTTCTTTAACTTGAGTCGACCCATTTCATTCGAGCTTCCTCCACGTCACTCTGCGGTTGTGGGGCAGTTACATTGCTCGGAGCCGATACCTTAAAGTTTAGCCCGCGTGACCTTGAAGTATGAACTCCGTTGGATTATCGAATCACCTCGAGTCTGTTAATGGCTTTCTGATACCTGACAACCAAGGATTTTAGCGTCATTCCAGCCCGCGATGGCTTGAAGCGTCTTGGGGGTTAGTGGAATGGGATAAGCGCTCTGACACACGTGGCATTCGTGTGAGTGACAAGATGTTCATGTGGGTGATTGGGAGCCCGATCACGTGGCGTCGTGCGAGTGACCTGAAGCTCAGGTAGGAGGATGGGCATCTTTACAACTAACCACTTTGAGCCAGGATGTCGCGCCCTCGTGCAGGCCCGGCCCCCAGGCGAACTCGATTTGGGGACACGAACTTTTACCATATATACATTTTGAATCTTTGTAAAAATAAATGTCAGCGTAATCATTTCGATTAAAGAGAGCCCATAGTTTTGTCACTTAACACTTTCATTGATATGACATATATGTCATTTCAATATCATTTACAACACATTATCGAGTTCATCTCCCTGTCATCGATTTTAATTCGTTCTTTTGTCTTTCATTTCATCAAATTTTCCATTTTGGCATATACACTTACTCATTTATAACCTTTGGGTCCTCATTTTGACTTTTACCAATTTAACCTTAATTATTTTATAATTTATGGGTTTTATCATTTTTTTTTTGTTCTTTAATAACATAATTCCTGGAAAAATACAATTTAAACTTTATTTAATGCAATAAGCATGTTGTAAAGCTATTTGGGATTGCTTTTAGGGCATTACATAGGAGATCGTGTTGCTCGATTAGACGGGACACCTCGAGCATGGAAGATAAAGCAAACCCAAGATCAAAGGCATGAAGATCCGACAAAGAACCCTAACTCCTGAATTCCCGCAATTAGCAGGAGTCGACACACGAGAAAGATAAACCACCTCGTAATAAGAGAAAAAGTGGAGCCAAGAAGGTGAACTGATCACATGAGCACGCGATTATGAGGAAATTTATGGTAGAGATTAATTTGATAATGAGTGTATAACATAAGGGTGTAGTGAGCCAATAAATGTCCCATTTAAATATCGTGTTTATAACATTTCCACCCCACCCCAATGGGTGCGTGCGGCGGAAAGGGAAATCAAAGGGTGAACTCGGACACATAAGAAGATAAACCACCTCGAGCATAAGAGAAAAAGCAAGTCAAAAGAAGGTGTAACATATCACATGAGCATATGAGGAAATTATGGTAGAGATTAATATGATAATGAGTGTATAACGAGGAGAAGAGCAATAAATGTCCCATTTAAATATTGTGCCTTATAACATTTCCACCCCACCTCCATGGGTACATAAAAGGCGCAGAAAGGAGATCAAAGGAGAAGAACTGAAATTTTGTCAGAATATATTTTGTGGAAATCCGAGACCTTCCACTGTCTTGAAAAATTCAAGAAAAATAATATTTAATTATTTTAAATAGTTAATAACTCTCACACGCCATCATGCCTGCCTTACGGGGTAGAGCATTCAACATTTAAAAAAAAAAAGGTAGGGCATATGAAGGAGAAGGATCCCAAGTTTGAGTCTCAATGGGACAATTTTCTACATTATAACTAAAGTGCTTAATATAAAAAAAAATTTGACTCTCATTACTTATTGTATTCATAAATGCAAATAAATTTACATGATCTTCACCTAATTATATTAAAAAAAATCATTTTTTTCTACAATTAAATATTTTAGTTACAACGTAGGAAACTATGCTTACTAGGACTTTAATCTCATTTATCCCCTCCTATGCCCTCGCTTTCTTTGTGAAACGTTAAGCGCTTACTACATAAGCTAAGCAGCATGGGCTATTGCAATCATTTATTGCCCATTATGTCTAACTCAAGTGGTAGAACGCTACCTACGAACAGGCAAAGGGCATAGAGAAGGGGCTGTCTCGGCTTGGTCCTGACAAGCATAGCTTACTATCTTGAAACCATAGTGTATTTAAAAAACTCTTTATCATGATAATTTATATAAAATTCTGAATTTAAAGAATATTAAAGATTATAAGATATTTTGTGTATTTTTATTATGAAAGAGTAATTAAAAAGTTGCTAATTTTATTATTAATTAAAATCATAATGCAAGTATTTTTTATTTATATAAATATTTTTTTTACTATTTTATAATGGATGCATAAAATAAAACAAATATTCTTTTTGTAAATTTGATATTCATCTAAATATGAATATCATCCATGTAATAAATATCATTTAATATTTCATCTGTAGTCGTGTGATATAAATTAAATCACTAACTTGGAAATTTTTTAAAAAATTGGGTCTTTTCTATATATACGTCCAATACATCTTATATCACTTTATCATGTTTATATAGTTAATTTAACATTCTGTAACTTGTTACTTCTAATCAAATTGCTTTTTATCAAATATAGAATCTATAATCAACTAGTAAATCTATAGTTATCCAAAAGAGTACCTAATATTGTAATTTTAAAATAAATAGCAATATAGATTTAGTGTGATACCAAATTCACAATGTGAACCATGATATAAATAAATTGTTATTTTTATTAAAAAAATATAGACTTTTTAGATAAAATATGGCAATAAATAGAAAAACCATTATGGAGCTTTGGAGGGAGGACCTAGTTCACACAGCAAGCTGACCTTCCTGTGCTGCATTTGTAGAGTTATTTTAAAATATATATATATATATATATATATATATATATATATATATATATATATATATATATATATATATATATATATATATAAACTTTTTTAAAATATTTATTAAAACTAAATTTTTATTTTTTAAGACTGTATTTAATATTTATGGTTTTAAGATAAATTTAAAAATTTATTTTAATACCACATTTTAAATTCATTTTAAAATCACACTGATGAATAAGATTTTAAGGTTAATGAATTACTAATATCAACTCGACTTATAGGTTCCGGTTGTGAGCCATTTTTCTTGCTCAACCATAAAAGGCCCATCATAAATTTAGCCGCTAAACAAAAGCCATCAGAACATAAAGCTTTATTTGTAACTTAGCCGTTTAAAGTTCAATAGAGTTTAGTTTTATTGTGGACCCAACTTACGCTTATATGAAATCTCTCTTATTCTTTCATTTTCTATTTTCCTAAGTAAAGATAAAGAAGCCTAGAAGCTATAATGAATTTCCAGTTTTCAAAAATAAAATAAAAAGAAGAAGTAAAGATAAAGAAATTGGATTAATTAAGAAGATGATGATGGTCATAATAATGATGATAATAATAAAATTAAAACACCTATTCACTGATAGGGTATTCAGTATGCGACAATGGATGCTAAGAATATATATATTTTTTGTTTGAGTTTTTATTTTTTAGAGTGAAAATGAGTTTATGATTTTATTTTTAAAGTTTATATACCCTATTAATATACAATAGAGGCATATTAAAATTCATTCCTTCTGGCAATTAATGAATTGCACTCACAAATAAGATTAGAGTAAAAATTCCGATCACCATTTTACTGTTAGATTTAATTCATACATTGCTTTGTATGTATATGAATATTTAGATTATAGAAAGTAAAATACCAATTTTATAGTAGTCCTCCCGACAAAATAATGGGATTTGCAAGTTCAGAATAATTAATTTTGTTTTTAAATATTATCTTTGTTAATTTTGAGCACTATTAATAATAAAGTTCTAAATTTTAATGATAACAGGCAACAAGATTAGATGTTCTAATAAAAGTGATTTTTTTAATAAAATATGATTTTGCCTCTTAAAACTTGACACAAATGGTAAAGAATGAAATGGATTGGTTTATGGGTTTCTGTTGAAGTTAGAATCCTTGTAAAACATCAAATAGAACATGCAAAGTGATAAATGCAAAAGAAAACAATTATATGTGGTTTTCAAATAATCCATACTTTATTTATGTAAAACAACCATATTTATTTTTAAACTATTATTTTTTGAAGATTTTAATAAAAAAATAAATTAAATTACATTTGTTAGTTATTTTTAAAATATAAAATTAGATTAATTTATGCTATTTAGAAACCAAACATGGTATAAACCCGATTGAATTCACCTAAATTAAAATTTCACATTAAAGCCAGAATGACGATATTATATTACAATTTTCGATCACTATAAATAGAAGAATTCTCGACCGTTGCATAAAGATCATTCAAGGAGTCAATCTCCCAAAGGTGCTCCGATCACTTCGAGTTCAAGGCACTCTACTCATCTCTATCCTGCTCAATCAACTCCATTGGCTTTGATCGAGAAAAACAATGCCGAATGGAAGAAAATTTCAAATTGTAATATATTTTTTCTCGTCTGTGGTCGGAGCCAAGTCATTGGATTTTACCTATAAACTCATGGTACAAGTCATCTACTAGCTGTTCTGAATTTTTATCTTTTTTTTTTTTTTTTTGATTTTTGCGCCAAAGACGGCGAGAGATGTAATGCAGTGATTAAATGGGTTTTTTATTTTCTTCATTTTTGGTTATCCAAACAGAGGGAACTTTCATTTTAACTGCCCTGGAAGTGATTCCCAGTTTTGGATTACAGCTATAGACTGAATTTCTGTTAGAAACAGAAAATGTTTTCTTGTATAAAAATATAGTTTAGATATATATTAAAAAGTAAGGTTTTCTATAAAAATAATACATTTTGTTTGGATAGACAGAAAATCTGAAAAGTAAGTAAAATTCTGGATTGTAAAATTTAGTTTTATCAATATAATTTGTTATCATAGAAAATGCCACTTTACTTGTAGTTCACAATGTCAGGGGTTTTTCCATTTTTCCTTCTTCCTCTCTCTTTTGAAGCAAAGGAGAGAAGCAACATAGGGGAGAAAATGTTGTTTTCTTTTATTTATCTTTTTTTTTTCTTGGAAATCAAACAGAGGGATAAGGTTTATCTTTGAATGCTTTTAACATGTCAATGCTATTGTTGAAAATTTTGGATTTTTGGATTATAGTATGAACTACATTAAAACCCCATAAAACTATGGACTACATTGAAAACCCATAAAGTTTATGTATCTACATTGAAAATACCAATGATAACAGGACACCATTTTCCTACCGATGCTAAAGTTTTAGTTCTAGGATAAAACTGAGAATTTCTGGTTTAGGAAAAGTTAGGAACAAATTACCTAATTCTGGAAAAGGAGTTCAAGTAATAGAGGAATTTGTAGAAAGCGTCATCTAGAAGTACAACTTGACTCTGAACTTTTTTTTCTTCTTTTTCAAGTGGATAATCTGTAAGACGTTTTCTCTGCAATTGCTTATGCATTTAGCTTAAAAAATAACAAAACAAAATGAAATTGGCAGTTAAGCAAACTAATTTATTTGAGGTATATTATTCTTTTGTGATGGAGAAAATTTCATGTAACCTATTCTTATACTCTAAGAATTTCAGGTCTCTTCCTTCCGGTGGTCGTGGGGTCTACATTTGACTCCTCTGAAGCATCCAAGCATGTTCCCTGCCAAAACCTCCTTAGTAATGTAAATACCAAATTTGCAAAATGTTCATTCTGTGTTATTAATTAATATTTAATTCTTTCTGTTGTTAAGGTATATTTAAACTCATTTTAGAGTTTCACACATTCTCATTTTAAGCAATGGGTAAGCTTTTCTAGCAAAGCATATGAGAAGTGGTGATAGAAGGTATAGCCATCAAGTAATTCTTTTGGATTTTATTTGATTTTAAGAGTGTAATCGTATGACCATGATTAATAGCCATTGTATTTCCTCACATAACCTTATTGAGATTTATGTAATGGTTTCATTGTTTTTTTTTTAAATTTATTTATTGATATTTATTGTTTTAAATCATATTAATATGCTTGTTTTGTTGGTTGCTATCTTGTTTACATCTTGTCTCAGCTCATCATGTTTTGTATGGATGGGTAGCTTCTCCATCTCAAATAAAAATTTTTATCTTTATTGCGCTTGTTGAGACATCGATGCCATGGGTGACCAAAAGGCATAAAATTTAATGGTGTCCGATTTCTTTTTTATCCCAACTTTGGTGGAGTGAGAATCACATTTACTATCTATCACAACAATGCTCGTCAAGCTTAGTCATAAGGTCGATAGTCACTGTCATTGTAAAAGGCCCGTATTTGTATGCACCTTATATTGTGTTACATAGGAATGCTGCCGAGAAAAGAAAAGGCAATGTTTCTTCCGTTGTAAATGGGAATGCAAACAAACAGAAAGTTAAAAAATTGGAGCAAAAAAAAATAATAGAATTCTTTATCGACTTTGTCTTTGCTCTTGTCAGAAATGGAATGTTTTTCATTAAGCAGAAAATTGTATTGTTCATATTGTCTACCTGGAAAGCATATGAGAATCATATTTATTTTCATCACTTCAGGTTGCGCTTGGTTATGCATTTGTATTACGTTGTTGTCCGTACTCGACTCATGCTTATGAAATCGTCGAGTGAGATATATGACGGGTGGCTTGAAAGTTTACTACATACCTGGAAGCTGTCATGTAACACCTACCCACATTTTATGGGACCTCTCCCATTATGAGGACGTATTCTTCAGCCCGTGAAAAGATAACATTGCGCATGGGACATCGGTTTTCAACTCTCATTATGAAGTTTAATGCATACGCATCAAGGGTTACAAAGTTGTATTCACTCGACCATTCACTCTATGGTTTTCACGATGTGGGGAGCATTCAGATGAACAAGGTGCCGCACTTGTTCTTTAGCGTATGTGAGTCAAGCCACGGTGTTTCTCATAACAAGTAAGGAAACATTTCTACTATTAGCTACCAATGAAGGTCTTTGTAATACTAAATGCGTGGAACACCGCGCAGGTTCAGCTCGCTCCAAAACTCAAATGCCCAAGATGAAATTAGAATTGCAGATAAGCAGATTGGTTTACTCCTGAAGGGGCGATTATTGTTGAAGTCATCCCCGAAGTAGTTATTTGTTCCCAATGTGAGTTACTATCATAGTAATAACTCTTGATTTTTGATGCTACCTTGGTACTCTTTGTTGAATCTGTTGTTCTGGGTTTCTCTTTCTCTGGATGAGGAATTTGCTTCTATTTGTTATTTATCTTATCTCTTTTGGTTTATGTCACCAAACTCACCACCTCATTCCCTTGATGTATTCACACGTATCCTCTGAAATATGAGTAGCATCTAGCGGATTCGCCAAGCTATCACCATCTTAAATGGTGGATCATCATTTCTTCACCAGTGGAAAGGGTAACATCTATTGCATAAGAGATAGGAGACATTCTTTAGTCTTTAAAATAGAGAGATTCATGGCTATCAAATTAGGTTTATTGATTAAATCCTATCTTTGGCAATGCATTCATCTCCATTATCTAAGGCTATATCAATTTATATTTTGACAATTGTTTATAAAACATCAAATTGTTCATTGAGGTACTGATTGATAAACTATCAGATGTTAAACTAATATTAGCATATTAACAATATATTGTTTATCTTGTTACTCCTTTATGTCTTTTCTCTCGGTTCACTTGAGCTTGAGAGAATCAAGTAAAATTCAAAATGAAAGATTAAAGTTCTGTTTTTTGGGTTTGGATTAGATTGTACATTTAGGCCCGGCTCATGTCACCACTCACTTATGGATTAGTCGCCCTTGTAGAGTGTGTGTGTTTTCCTTTTTTTTTTTTTGGGTGTATTCATGTCTTGATTTTGCTGCTTGTATATACCATGTATACTTTTCAATGCATTGCCTTTCATGATGATGATGATGATGATAATAAAAGTAATATATTGTTCATACGTATAAAGATATGTATTGTCATTACCTGTTTTTTAGGGTTTTTTTTATGTTTTTCTAATTTGTCACAATTCATGCTTTTATGACGGTTAATAGTTGATTGAAACTAATTATTTGGATGTTTGAAATAACTTGCCTATGTGGTTTTGCTTTTATGCTACTAAGAAGCACTTTGTCGCTTCTCTACACCGATCGGGAGCTCGTTATATAAGGAATTTATTCCACAGATTTGGTAAGTTTGTGTTTTGCATTCATGACCATTTTATTGTCTTTGAAGATTCAAGAATTGTTATCTTTTCCAAGTGCGCTTTGTAATTTTTTCTGTGGTTTATTTTATTTTTTTGTATTTGTATTTATATTTATTATTTTAATTATTATTTTAGGATCGAAACAACCATATCTCGTTTGAGAAATCCTACCATTTATTTTGGGATCAAACATATTCCCTGAAATAAACTCTCATGATTTTAACTTGGGAGTCAAGCCTTGCTTATATAGTATTATACCTTTAAGAAAGCCAACTAGGTGGCACCTGCTTTTTCTATTTCTATTTGTATATCTCTCATAAAAATTAGTGCAGGATGGCGTCATGTTTACATGACGGAATCACAACTATTTGCATGTTTTTGTTCGTTGCTCAATCATCTCATTAGAAAATGCATTTAAGGTCTTTGCCATTGTCTGAGGTGATGGACTCAAACGACGCGCTTAGAAGAAATGGAGAGAAAAGAACTCTCACGATCGAGTTGAAATGCTAGGTGCTGTTCCACATGCTAGAGTACAATGGGCCCAATTTCTCGCCATATATTCTTAAACAGTAGTTAGTCCTTAGTATGTTAAACTTTTTGTCCATTTATTTTCGAATATATATATATATATATATATATATATATATATATATATATATATATATATATATATATATATATATATATATATATATATATATATGTGTATATATATGTGTGTGTGTGTATTTAAAATTATAATGTCATCCATAAACTTTTGCATATTAACAATAATAAGTAATTATGTAAGGTTCACATTCTTGTAATGAAGGGCTATGGTTTTGTTGAAAGAATAGTTCTAGTGTTCTAGTGGTGCATTCTTTAAAGGAGAATCGAATAAACATGAACTGGATGTCAGAGTTGGCCATGTTTACTTGTATCAATTGACCTACCCATTGCCCTCAGAAATAAATGATCAGGAACTGACATTCTTCGCGCCATCCTGATATGATTCTTTGGGAGAGTCGAGTGATTCCTAATGTTTAGCAATTGTCTTCACAGATCACTGCTATGTGAATATTTGAAAATCATTTTAAAAACCTCGATAATCTCTTAAAAGGATTCATATGCAAATCATTTAGGTGATCCTTCCAATCATTTAGACGCTCTATCAAGATCACTCCCAAATGGGTTAATAAACATGCCTGGCTATTGTCCAAAATTTGTACCTAAATACCATATAGAGAAAATATGGAATCTAGTTTTCTAAACTTCTTAATATTGTTCTTGGCAACCTGAATATTGTTGTCAATTGTTGTCATTAAGCCCATGGTTATGTAAACTTGAACTAGATATTAGTGTATGTAGTCATGTATCTTTGATGCATACATGAGTATGTACGAAATATTATTTTATTTTATTTTCTCATATCGGCAGTTCTTTGACGTAAGCATTTTGTATAGCCATATTGGAGGTCATGAATGTGGGATTATTAATAACAAGACACGTTGGAGGTGTTCCAGAGGTATGCATCTTTAGATGTTTTATTTTAACTCGGTTAATCTCGAGAATTTTTTGTCCATTTATCTTTTTAATGGGTCATATATTTGTCTTTGAATTTAGCTTGGTAATATTTGTTTCGTTATTTCAATTTTCAGATCGTGTTTTACCTAATGATATGATTGTCTTTGCGAAACTGGGGATCCTAGTGATATGGTACGAGCAATTACAAAGGCAATATATCCATACTCCAAAATTGGACCCACAAGTTATGCACCTTCAGTGAGTTGATTTATAATAAATGTGAATTGGTTCTAAGTTGAAATGTATAATATCTAAAATATCTTGTTTTTACATCTCTTGCTAAATGAAAAAAATCTTGCAGCTTGGCATGATGTTGCTAAAAGAATGTAGATTGTATGATCTGTCAGATGCCCCACTAGAATCTTATAGACAGACTGCAAGATGCAATTGAAAGTCTTATCAAATTAAAATGCTTATGTAGACATTTTAATTCATTATAGTAGAATCATTTTGCAATTGATGTAAATGTCTTCATGGTGAATACTTGTAATATCCAAATGCTAGAACTTTCCTTTCAGGTAAATGCTAAATTGAATACTTTTAAAGGTAAGCATCTTTGAAATGTCCATAAACTAAAACCCAACCAAACTGCAAAAAGGTTGTTATCTTTCTACACACAGGTCCGCAGGGAGGCCTCCAATCGGGGCCCTCCGTCCTCCCACAGCCCCGTGATACCCTAGAATCTTTCCAACCATGGCAAAGACATGTAAAACAATTGCCAAGGCTGCTTAACTATCTAAACTGGTTGATAAGAAAATACCAGCTGCAATTGCTTGAATGAAAAATAAGTAGACATCAAATGGGAATGATATTATAAGTAGATACGACAGATTTTTGATGATCTTACAAAGTGGTAGTTATGATAGCACTAAAGACGTTTGATAAAGCAATGAGAGAACAATTAAGAGAGAAGAAATTAAATTATAATTCAATGACAATGAAAAATCATTCATTTGATATTATGTGTGTTTTATTATTTAATGGCTTTTTTGTTATGAATTTCATTGTTTCTTTTATACATTTTCATGTGATTCTCTAAAAGTAATTTTTCTTATTTTTTAGAATCCATTATTATAATTATTATTTATTTATTTGTCTGGGTTGGAGGTAGATATACCTTCTTGTGCCTCAAGGAGCATGTCCTTATTGGGACAATGCACTTCAAGACCGTGATTTAGAGCTTGTTTTGGTAGATATTTTGTGAGCTGCTTTCTAACCTTTAAAACTTGAAACCATTATTTTAATAAAAATCTCAAATTCGTGGCTTAATTGATGGAAAACATTTGTTTTAATGTAATTGCAATATTGCATGGAATCAAATATATAGATATTTACTTGTTTTGAGTAACATGTTTCTTGCACTACACATACAGGTATTTTTTTTTTCAATATAGATAGAACTGCCTCAATATTGCGATTATGAGAAATTACAAAGAAAACAAAGGCAAACATGGATTGTCGATGACTTATAATTACTATCAGTACCTTCCATGTAGAAGTTGGGCAGTGTTTTTGCTTGGTTACAATAGACTTTTTTGTTTTCACGCTTGTTGCAACTATATGTGTAGTGCTCTATTTCTCCCGCTTCATAGCTAACAACCAACTTCAAAGATTTTCTTTTCTTTCTTTCATGAACTCCAATTTTTTTCTTTTTGTTTACCAATTTAGCCTACCCGAAGATATTGGAGGAAGCACCGATTTTAGCTGCCCTCCCAATTTTCAAGTTCGAATTTAAAGAGGGCGGTGGGAGCTTGAGATCTAGACGAAGCTTTCTTCCTAAGATTTTGATGAAGAAAGATTTCAGATTCTATCCTCCTTATGTCGCTGCTACACTCCAAGATCCTCTACAGTTCCGGTAAGATGAAGATGATCTATTATTTTATTATTTCACATGATTTAATCTCCCAAGGATAGATAATTGCCTGATCTGCTTTTAAACATTGATAAGATCATCTATTATTTACTATTCACATGGGATTGATTTGTGTCGTAAGGATGGAAATTTGTCCTCGAAGTTTTAATGAGCAATCACTGGATTGTAATTGGATGTAGGGTTATAGTTGGTTCTTTTTTTGATCCCCAACTCAATTTTAGTTGTACATGGTTTAATTCCTTTGATGTGTGTAGTCTGTAGATTTTTTCGTGTAATGATGTCTATTATATTTGTTTTTAATTTTTGTATAGAAAATGTTATATAATGTATAGCTATATTATACTTTATTTTGTTATCTTGAAATATTATCTTTTTTATTATTTAAATTTGGTATAAATATTTGAGAAAATAAATTAAAATCTCATCATCTTTAAAATGTTAAATTCAATTCAATTTGGACTATATATTTAATTGCTAATCGCCAATTTGATATTTACCAGATTAAAGTTGTCTTCAAGCTTACATTCGATTAGTTAAAAGGCGGTTGAAGGATGAGGTAATAAATTTTTCGCTTTATACACAGCCACACCATATATGTAGAAAGTCTGATCTCACATTGATTATATATTTACACATGACAATATTGTTATATCATGCATGGAGATTCACGTACATTAATAGTAGTTACCTCATGAAACAATTCAAAAATATTTGTTAGTTGTCACTTCTTCTTACATGACAATATTGTTATATAGTGATTCATCATATAACTAGCAGTATTTGCCTCATGAAATAACTATATCTCGACCTCTGACTCGTGAGTTCATTAAAGTCGGGAAATGCTAGAGTTATGTGTCTGAAAACGAAAGAAGTTCAATCAACCAGTATTAAATACTTGGCATTATACTTTGGACAGAGATATGAAACCAAAGAAATTTCTAATTGAAGGTTTGATATCCTTGTTCAAGAAGATAAATAAACAGGGATTCGTGGAGTCATGGCAAAGCTGAAAGTGCTTCATATGAACCGTAACTCATTTTTAAACATTCCAACCGAATCAAAACAAAATTTACTTCAGTAGGGATAGTATTCGAGGATATTTTAAAATGGGCTCAAATACAAATGTTCCTAATTCTAATTCGTCTATGTTTGGTATGTAACTTAGGAAAAACCGACGATCATGCAATCTCAACAGTTAGTGTTAATGATAAATAGAACAAGGGACTCACTTTTATGTGGGAAGAGTCATGTTCCTTAGATTGATGGATGGCTACATATTCCTTCCACTCTTCTTTACTTCACCCTTCTTCCCATCTCCTTTCAAATCCGTCATTGTCTCAGAGATATAACTAGTAGGTACGAACAGCTAACATCGCTTCTCTTGGCAGCCTTCATTTTTTATGTGCTGGCCTAATTTTCCCGCATGGATGTTAAAAGTTGCAAAGTTTGTTATCAGATTGAAAGCACATTGAGTTGTTCAAATTGTGTGTGTGTGTGTTTTTGGATATGTGAATGAGGATCCCGTTGTTTAAAAGTCTGTTATTTGGCTTAGCATATGAAATGCTTATGAAATACTGAGACAGGTTTGGCATTGATCCAATCTTTGTTGTTTTATTTGGGATATGGAGACAAAAATATCTGCCCTCTAGAAAAGTGGGTCACTTTTCTCAACTTCCTGTGAGACTTAGATTGAAACTTTCATTAGTTTAAATTTTCTTAATCGTTTCTAAACGTTGGTTAGGTCTTTTTTTCTTTTTAACGATTTTTTCATTCGCAAACCCTTTTGAAGATCCTTTCAATACTTATTTCACTTATGACATTTTTCTAAATGTATTTTCTTAATAGAGGTAATTTTAAAAATTTTCCTTGCTTTTCTCCATCTTCATCGATACTATTTATATAAAAATGGCCGAAAATATTTGTTGAGATGCGTTTATTAAAATTATTTACATATTAAAAAGTGGGGAAAACAATGAATTCAAGAAACTTGAAGTTTAAGTGATAATTAATAACCTGGAAATTTTCATTAATCAAATTAAGACAATTATTTGGTGTGTGGCATAATTTATGCAGTTTACATCATTAGCATACTGATGGTCCGATGGAAGTACTATATATCGATAGAAATGGTTCCATTCGTATCACTTAAATGGCCTCTTGAAACTAAATGGAAACAAATTCATTTCAGAATTTCAAACAATTATCTACAAATGAATCTTAGGAAACTTTTATGATAAATTTGAGGCGTACTGTGTTGCTCATTCAAAAGAGTATTAGCTCATTATGTGTGCATCACAATAAAAATCAGCTGTTTATTCAGATTGACAAGTTCTATCTCTTGTCTCTAGGAACTTGTGCGAATGCCGCTTGAGGTCCGAACACTCATATTAAGCTGTCTTTTTAACCTCCTCAATGTGTCCATGCCATGACATCCTATTTCAAACAAATCATGGATATCTCGTGGATTGCGCAATCGTAGCTAAGTTCCTTAAATGGGAAAGTGAACACTTCAGTTAATGAAGTGTATAAGATCTTTGATGGTTCAAGCGGAAGCCGAAACAAATGACAGTTACTGTTGCAATGAATGCGAACGAGCAACAAGGCTTTGGGCCATGTCAATCTTCATCTTGCTAGTGCTTTTCAACGCACTTGTATCATCTAATCACCTTTGTGATGTCTAAATTATTTTCATATGCAAGTTTAACTTGTTATTCTTCTTCTTTGTATGTTAAAACAAATTTTCATACTTGCATTTTCGTTACGAATATTTATCATATCATTATTTATATTTTCTGTGAATGCAATTGCCAAGTTTTACTGTTTGGCCTTTCAAATTTCAGAGAGCAGGAAATGGGATTTATTTTATATAAACAGCACACTCAATTGATTTTTTTCTGATTTGCTTATTAATCTTTGATATTTTCTTTACTTCCAAGCGGCCTCTAGTATTTTATGAAGATCTCTAAATGCCTCTCTAGTATCTGACTGATATTGGCATTTGGACAATTAATACATAAAAACTCTACTCAGAATAAAGTGATTGTAAAAGAATTTTGTGGGAAAAAACATTTTAATGATTTAAAGTTCTTCAAATTATTTATTTCTAATCCTTAACTGACTTGAAATCCTTTGACATCCCTCATGCAAGTATTTTAGGGGACTCAGCACCTTCTGCTGGACACTATGGGTCCTAATTGATGGGGTGAAAAGCAAGAACATGCACAGTAAGAATTCAAATTCTTCTATCTTGGAACAGTTTTACGTATTTCCTCTGCAGCATGGATACTGCTAAACAAAATGTTGCTATCATGGTTTCAATGCAGGAATATCTTTGAGATTTTATCAGGTACATTTCGCCAACATATATTAATGTTTCAGGGAAATTTTTCCATTCTACAAATGTTCTGATTTATTAGCAACCAATCTTTACAACTTTTTTCTTTTTCCTTTTTGTCTTTATTGTGAATTAAACGAACTTCACAAACCCACTCTACCATTCTAATCCTTTACCAGCAGGCTTCGGCATCCGTAGAAAAGTGGAGGAATGTTTGTTGTACGATATGTTTGTATTGAAACATCATTTGTCACTGAAAATTAATTTTTCCTAATTTTGCAGAACTTTATTAGTTCTGTAGTTGTTTTGTTGGCCCTCTGTGGGGCAGTTTCTGTGGAAAGGCTGAATGGAAGTTGATTAGAGTCTGGATCCCGTTAACATAATCTTCATCGAATGCTCATATCAGAATATAGGTATGTTACGAACTGAATTTAATAGTCCTTTATGAGCCAAATTGATATTGGATTTAACTTGGAAAAGAAGTGAATGCTATGATGAGAAAATAATGGTTTAGAGATCGTGAATAAGAGATTATCTTCATGAAGCCAAATATGATAAGATTCCACTATTCATTAAGGGAATATATTTTCTGATGAATTTTTTCAGTTTGAACACATAAATATTAATGGTGACGTATTCTTGAAGAATATGACAACATTTTAAATAGCAACCGGAGAATATTTATTTTCCATAAGCTTCAGAACCAGAAAGTGTGACTGTTACACTTTAATGGTGATACTCCAATTTTGTACTTTGTGTGAACTTGTTAACTTGTAGTTATTTGGTTCACAATTTGAGATATAGTTTCTCTGATGATGGTGGTGATTACAGAGCCAAGGATACCTGTTTTTTATTGAGAACACATTAGGTCAGATAACAAAGAAGTTACCCTTTACTATGCTTTAGAACTTGTTTGGTTGTATTGTGAAATAAGACATTTAAACACAATCCTCTTCCTGAATGATTTTCACTTAAGAAAAGGAACTATATTATAGTTAATGTATTGTCGTTTTTTTGTAATTTCTGAGATCGGTACATTGTTTGAATTTGATTCACCGTCATTTGAAGCTTGGAGAATTTAGAATTTTCTTCCCTTACATATGCTGGTATTTGTTGTTGTTCATTTTTGCCAAAAACTGAAGAAGTGAAACCCGCCACTCTGCCAGAGTATAAAAACTTGCCGACTTGTGCTTTCTAATTATGGCTGTTTGAGTTCTCCATCTGCTTGCATTTCTATTACTCTAAAGGCAATATGATTTTTAAGTTTCAGCTGATAAATGTCTCAATACATTGCGTTCATCTCGGCTATAAGTGGTGGTATCACAGATCTCTCTTCATCTGAAGGGCTATGTATGGCAAATTTTGAATTGTATTTAATAGCAGTTATTCAGTATGTATTTTTACAAGGATTATTTGTTTCTCACCTCATTTGGAGATACATCTCAGTTGAGCTGGCAATGGTGCTCTGTTTGGAATCTCTGCACATTTCACATCATCATGCAAAATTTATTCTTGTGACAGCTTTACCTACGTTTGGTCATGGACAAAGCCAAACAGTTGACAAGATCTGGACTTTAATGAAGTTTCTATGGTGTTGCTGGAACAATTTGCTGTCTTTACCATTTTCTGTCTTGTTGATTTTCTGTATTTGGTGAATGGGAATTACATTAACGTGTGAGTAAATTCTTTTGCCCTCCCATTTTCTCAAAAATTTGTCCATAGGTCACCTTAATGCAAAATCTCCACCTTGCAAACCTACGTGTTCTTGTTTCCAACTCAGGGATGTAGTTAGGATACCGTTGTTTTGGGTCTTGCAACAGCCAGTGGATTGGTTGACTTTCCATTAGCTTCACTCTGTGGTTTTAAAATCAGATCAGCCCAACCACCTATAGGTAATTTTGACTCTAAGAATAGCTTCTGCAAATTTGGGAAAAGGGCTGATATGGGAGTGCTTTCGGAAATGATTTCGCATGTTCTGGATTACAATTCCTGGAAATAGTTATCAATTGTTTCAGTTAAAAATATATATATATATATAACAGATGAGACTATTTTCTTTCCTTTTTATTCTCAACCTATTTTAAGAAACAAATTCTCAAAATTATTTTTATTAAAAGTTAAACTATTCCTGAGTCACTATTTTAAAGAGAGAAAAATGTCTTCAAGTTAAGAAATAGTCAGTTTCCAATAAAGCAATTAAACTTTTGTCTGATATCTATCTTAATGGTATTTACTTTTTAATCAGTGAAGCTATATATGACTAAAAAGATATATCTTTCCAGTTTTTGATTTGCTTGGTTCTAATTAAGTTCTTTAATTCTGCTAATGAAATTTAGCCTAGGAGGTCAATTTATACTAAATATACAATCCAATAACGAAATACCATTAAACTCTTCAATCCTATGCCATTTGTTTTTGGCATAACTTCAATCGATTATTTGCCATGCTTATGGGCCTGGTGGGGGCTCCTAAACAAGATCCCACCTCCTCGTTGGGCCGGTATAGTGTTGTTCAATGTTCCACCACTTACCAAATTTCTTTAGTATACTATTTGCAATCGATCCCGTAACTTCAATGCTTACTTTAATATAAACCGTTGAACCCATTTTGATCCATGTAGATACTCTTCCGTGTCTGCTTGTCAAGTTTTCTTTGTCAGCCAAATTGTAGATTTTTTTCCACAAGGAACAAATGTGTTCGCAAGGATGACTATGAGTACTAAATTAAGCAGCAAAACTCGAGAATCTTCGTGGATGTCCAGTCATTATAAGATCTCGACTAATCTCACAATTATGAAGCTATCAATGACCCGATAAGTTTTTTATTTTTTATTTAACAAATTTTATGAATATAGATCGAATTGTTTTGCTTGTTCATATGTGGAGAAGAACAACATATTCGCTTATTATGATGGGGTCAATAAAATCATCCAATGGAGTTATGGATTTATTTGATTCAATAACCCTATTTCACTAAAATGTAACAAACAAAAGTTTCTACCATTTGATTTCCAAGGAGAATAGTAGGATCGAACATATAAATATATATATAAGATCGCTATTGAATTTCCTAAATACAATGAAAAAAATTGTTTTTAAAAAATTTGAAGGGGTTAAGTCAAAGTTTGTAAATACAATAGAGAGTTTAAATTGGACTTAACCATCAGCAAGTAGTATACATGAACAAACTGAAATGAGTTTAGTCTAGGTTTGTAAGAACAAATATTTAGATTGAACTTAACCACGTAAGTTATATTTGAAGAACATGAAGGGTTAAGTCTGTGTTTGTAACAAGTAGCTATTTAAATTGGATCTTGTCCATCGTTAAGTTATATATTTGAACAAACTTGGTACCAAATCTTGAACTTAACCATTGTAATACAAAATAGCTATTTAGTGTCAAACTAAAGATAATTGATAAAAAGAAGAGTTAGAATCGTTGAGAAATAAATACAGAAAGAAAAAGAGGGAAAAGGAAAGTTTGAGGAAACTACTATAAACATCAACTCAAAGAGACCTAATAAAACAATGGTGAAGGAGAAGAGTTAGAATCGTGGGAGAAGAAATATGAAAGGTAAATGGATGGAAAAGTAAAGAAGGAAATGAGAGTAAGTTGTTATAAGGTGGTTAGAGGGGTAAATTTGGTTGTAGCCGATGGCTTTTATCCTTATTTTTGGTTTTAACAAAAGGGATTAGATTTGCAATATTTTTCGCTTTTGTCCCTTTATAGTACAAAATACTTTTTTTGCCTTTTTCTCACGACATTCATTGCTTTCTTTTTAATTCTCCTAAAATTAACAACTTTCATTTTAATTGGCATAAAGTTCACATGTGTATATACATTATGGGATTAGAAATGGGCTGATTATGTGAGATTTGGGTATGATGAATGAAATATGTTTTATATAAGTTTGAATTCTTGTATTCTTAGTTTTATTGTATTTATTAATTTAGGATATTTAGTTCGACTTATATTTTTGTGTTCTCAAATCCATTAACTTAAAATATTTTGGGGTATACTTTCATGTTGTTAACAAAAATTATGATATTTTGGATGTAATTTAGGTTCCATTGTGTCAATTGGTCTTGCACCATGAAAATCAAATTTGCAGTATCACTTGAATTTATCCTGCTATCACTTTTGTTGTTAATTAGTATAAAGTTGCAAGTGTTTAACTTTTATTTAATCTAGTATGATTAAATGTTAGATATCCATATTAAATTAGCTTAAATAATTAGATATTTAAATTGGAGTTGATTGTATATATTTATGTGTTAATGAAAAGAATAATTCAATAATTTTATTAATAAAGTGTTCATAATATGTGTTTTTTTAATAATATTTTTTGTCTTCTAATAAAAAATAGAAAGATGATTTTCTTTTTTAGAAAGAATCTAAATTTTGTTTTAAGAAAAATTCGTACTTTGTTTTTAAATCAAAATGTCCTTCATCTATTTGTTTTTAAACAAGATTGTCCATTTTTTAAATAAAACTTTCACAATTAAATAAAATTATATTTCCTAATAAGAATAAAAAAAAATTTTTTTAAAAAGTTAAACTGTTAATTTTCTTTTAATTTTTTTTTTTATAAAATAATGTAAATAATTATTCCTAAATAAAAATTAATCATATAACTTTAAAAATAATATTAATATCTCTTGTGACGCTTATTCGGTCCATGATTCACCACAATCCGCTGAATACAAGTGGGATATCGGGTTACCCGACTTCTTTTAAAATTACGGAGTCTCCTTTTGTACCGGGAGCTTACCCATTTCAATAACGCCGCATGAAACCTGGGCCCCAAATTCAATATAATCACAATAATACAAATATGAATAAAACCGGCCCTGGGGGCTCATACTACAATATCCATAAACATACCAACTATACACAGTTACAAGAGTTAAAATTCCATTTTATACAACACATATAAAAATCTAAAATTTTAATAATACATGCAAGACATCACAAAATCAAAAAGCCACAACCCCGCTTTCTTCTAAAAGTTATCTCTATGATGAGCCGCTCCCGTGCGCTCCCTCGTACCCGGGAATAACAATAAATTCTTGACTGACTGGTGAGCTTATAGCCCAAGAGTGGAACACCCTGGCGGGCCACTTCCACCCAAGTCAGCAAAGGGCAACGTCTAAAATAAACATACATTCTAAGAATGGATGATCTTATCTGAATGTTCATACGACTGGGCCAACTCGTAATCCCTAGCTCATCGACTTCCTCACACTCGCCTGGCCTGTATGAGAATTATGTCACAGTTTGTGGACAACCCTCCTGATGTGTACATATATATCAATTTCCGGCCACCACGATTGATATATTATTTGCTCAGGATCACCCTCCGATTTAATATCAACAAGCCGTCCCATTGATATTTTTAAATTGCATTCACCTCTGATAATTAACACTTTTAGTTCACCCCTCCCAACCATTTTTCAGACTCTTCTCATGCACTCACCCTATAGTTCTAGGATGTTCAAGGTGATACTAATGCATGACGCCACCTCCATTACAGTTTAATTCACATGCAAATATATAAACATGAATATATTCACATAAAAATAAATCACACAATCATGTCATGGCAATTATCATTTCAAACTAAAATTAGCTCACTTGAAGCACGATCAACACAAAGAATTCATCATTACTTCGACCAAACCCATATTCTCACAATTTATATTTGTGAAGTTATCGCTTCAGAACAAAGAAAACCTCGCCATCGCTCATCAAACAAATCATCTGGGCTCACTTTGTGAACTCGTGATTTCGCCTACTTCCGCCAATCACTAGCTCAATACATGATTTATGAACCATCCATCACATATTAACCCAAACAACCAGAGGACCTGAGCATGACCTGCTCGTGGGTCCTTCAAATCTGTGTAACATTTCGGCCCGTTTTAACCGATCAAACGCCGCCCAAGGCCTCAAATCAACCTAAACATTTACATGGTACTTAAACAAAGAATAAAAAAACCGCGGGGTGGGAGAAACCCTACCTTTGAAATATGAAACTCCTGTACCTAGCACTCCACGCTAAGCCCCTCTCCTCGTAGAGCAAGCCTCTGTCCCGAAGACCGGCCTGGATCACATGGATATTTTGCAGAAGCTAGACTCTCTCTCTCTAAAACCCAAAACATCTAACCTCCCGCAAGTCCCCCTTCCTTTTCACGCTTTCTTGGTCTTTCTCGCGAAGAAGGCGCTCACTATTTAGACTTTTGTCATTTTCCCCATTTCAAACTTTTCATTAATACCACAATCCGCGTCATTCTTTCCGCTATTATTATTCCACTATCTCTACTGTCCATTTTCATCGCTTTCTTCTACTCATACCACTCATGGTACATGAGTACGCGTTATACGCGATTTTTCGTTTACATCGAATATCGCTTACTGACACTCGAAACGCGATGCCTCAAAACGCGGTCAACTCACTATCTCAAATTTGAGGCGCATGATTTCGCGAGACCCATCTCCAATCCGCAATCCGCTTTCACATCCGATATCTGTGACAAATTACCACGGATTTTAATCAAATAACAATTTTGTAATCAAATTACGATTTACTTTTTCCGTAAAATTGTACTCGGTCTTACATCTCTCTTTATAAGTGAATAATTTTTTTTTTTTTTATGTATTGAGTCATGTGATTCTTTTTCTCGGTATCCATAATTAATTAATTAATTGACACAGTTATCTAAACTTGTTTAATAGAGACACTTTTTATACGGGCATAGAGGAGTGTTATGGCTCACTATCGTACATTCCCGATAGGTAAATTGACTTCTAGATTTGAGTCTGCTTCACATACGCCTTTCCTAAATAAAGAACCATACAAGGGTTTTATTTCTTATTTTGTTTTCCTTTTAAAAAAATAAACAAAATAAGTGTTGATTCCAAATTTTTTTAAGAAATATTTTTTCAATATAAAAATGAGTCTTGCCATCGAGTAGGAATCTATGTGAAAATGTAGTTTGACTATCATCCTCACGCTTTTAGGTAGTTTTCTGATTTGTATATTCAAAATGTAGTTTGTATCGTCGTTTTATCAATGAAAATTTTCTTTTCCTAGTAAAAAACTTAATTGTTATAAAATTATACTTTATAATTGATTTAAAATTTATATACGATGAAAATAAATGATTTAAAATATGACCAACCTAAATGTTAGGCTTATAACTTAAGAAAAAGTTTGATTTAAAAGGAAAATAAAAACATACATTTCCTTAAAATGCAATTATTAAAAACTAGTTGTTTTAAAATTTTAAAATTTTTAAATGATTTAGAATTACGCCAAGAATACATATAAAAACTTCCTTAAATTTATTTTAAAAATACATTTTTAACAAATATATCAACTTTTTTTTTTAAAGTTGAAAATAGTTCTCAAACAAATTATTAAAATTTGTGGAATAGTATTTATGAGTTAAAAAAGAATGTTTATATGATATCGATTTAAATTTAAGAACCTTCACATTTATAATGTATCTATCAATAAATTTTTTCTTTTAATCGATATAGAATGTGTGTCAATTATGTATGATAAAGTAAACAAGAAATCCCCAAGGGTGGACTGAATGACTGGGCGTGATGGGAGAAAAACTCCGATGAAACTCAATACAGATGACAAACTTAAATGGGGAGACATCAACTACAAGATTAGTGTCACTTGTTTCACATAGGATTAGCGTCACCTGACTGGTACTGTTTATGGGTAAATGAAAATTAAGTGGTCGAAAAAAATTAAGTAATCGAATTTCATAAGTATCAATCAGATCGTAAACCGCTTTCTATAAGTTACTAACAATCAACGTACATAAATATCGCTTCATAACTCCAACGCTAAATATTGAAAATTACATATTTTACATATTTACCTCTAATTATCATTAAATCATTACATATTATCCAAAATAAATAGAGTTTCTAATAATATTTTATTTTACTAAATTACACTATTGTAAATAACATGTTTAAAAATATAAAAATATTTATTCTAATAATATTATCCAAAAAAAAAAGACATAAATATGTTTAAAAATAACCAATAGAATCTAAACTTTTTTAAATCTATCCAAACTAACCAAGAGATATTTGCAAAATATTATATTATTTATGCAAGTTTTTTGGTCCAATTTATTTTCATTTAATTTTTTTTTTTTGTTGACCGTATTCTAATATACTAATGTTATAGTCTTTACTTATAATTTTCTGGGTCGCTTTTCATTTAAAATTTTCAATTAGCAGCTCCTAAAATTTTCGTTATCAAACACATTTTAGGTCCCTGTGGGTCTAGGTCCTCGGGAAAAACCAATCTACTATAATCGCTTCGACCATATTTTCTACTTTACTATTGTCTATGGTTTAGGAAAAATAGACACACAAAGATATTCTAGGTGATATTGAGCCTTTATATTATAAATTATAAATTACAAGTACAAGAGAAGGCCTTATATAAAGCAGGCTATACAACCTCATAGGAAAATACAAATTACCATACATAACACGAATCAGAGACCCTTAAAATCCAAGATTTTAGATAAAGGGTAAATAGAAATGTTGGAAATCCGAAAATTTTCAGATCTCTGACGATCGAAACTAATTTCTTCCTGGCTGTTAACCGCTCACTAATAATACTACCACGTCGTCTCTCAAGTAGATTCGAGGTATTTTATTTCACGCTTTTCGAAAAAGGTTTGGACATGACATACTAAGAAGGCGGGCGCCAACTGGCACCATGGAAAGTGCCACAGCATCAAAAAAGCAAGCAATGGCAATTAAGCCAGCCAGTGAATTGAATCCCGTTACCACACAACACATAAGATTTAGATTGGCCATGTTATGATTAATAAATAAGAAATTACGGAAGGAGGGTCAAATTTTGGCTTGCGTAAGGAGAGCAGGAAATTCTCCTCCCATTGACTAGATGATGACTTCTCCAAAAGGGTGATAAAGTGACCAAAAGGAGAAGAGAAAATGGAGAGAAATGATATAGAAAAACAGCATAATCATACAAGATAAAAACAAAGAGTGTCCAAAAAAGAAAGAAGAAATAAGTCTGGAGATAAGAGATGAGACGCAGGTTGTTTTCATTTTGTAGAACGCCTCTCCTTCTTCTCTAGATTTGTAAAGATCCAACCGTCTGGATTCTTCGAGACAAGCATGGAAGTGTTCACACGGAGACAACACGACCGGCTTTTATTTTCTTCAATCCTTATATGATATTTTCCTACTTGTTTACTTTAAATTTAAAGGCTTTATACTATAGGGGTCAAGGCATGAGAAAGGTACGAGAAAGGCGATATTAAGCTCCAAGCTAATTAATCTGCACGGATTCATGACCCAAGGTAATGGACCTAGGTTGTGGTTTTAATTAGAAACAGTTTTCTGTATCATATTGCTTGATGTGATGATAACACGGGAACCAAACGCTCATGTTTGCTATGTCGGAGGTACTCTGGTTGAGGTCCCAAGCCACCTAATTGTAAAGATTGTCACGAATAACATGTTAAGCAGAAATGTATATTGATGGCTGCTTGTCACTTATTGATATGTTGCACGGAGGTAGATTATATGTATAAATTATAATTTTCCATTGCCAGAACGCTTTCACAGAAGGCTATTCATAAGATGTAATATGATGAAATGCATCAAGATCACGTATTTCATATGGCACACGGTCACATCGCCGCCTAAAGTGTGGCAAGGTTTATTTACTCCAGATGGTATGGTCAGAACTCGGGAAAATGACAAAGGTAGAGATTCACGGCTGTAAATGATCAAACATAAATTACATGTTTCTGCATGGAGCAAGTTGGGGCAGACCCCCAGGTGAAAGTCCCATTATTGTTCACTAGACATTGAACCCGGCCGCAGTTCTCGTGAAAATGTCAGTGCCGCGCCACAAGGCCCCATCACAAACCCTAAACCAGGTCGCGCGAAAGAATCAAATCAGTTTTTGATAACAATCGAGGGTTTTCCAATGGTTTAGTCGCGGTGTGACCTGGGCCATTTCACATTTCAGATTCCAGCGCAGGAGGAGTCGGTTGGGACTCAAAGTAGCATGAGGGGTTGTATCTCATGTGATGATATACATTTCATATTAAAATAATCAGATTTAAATGTTGAATATCATTTCTATATGCCACAGATACATTTGAAAGGAGTAACCCAGAGGGAGAATTTTCTACTCCAAGCCTTCACCCTGTCGTGGACCCTTCGTGCATTGCGGACTATCCAGGGGACGGTATGCGCAGAGTGATTTCGAGAAGAAAAGCCAAACGCTGCTTAAGAAAATATTTTCAGAATGATGATAAATCTTTTTTTGTAGAACAAACATGAAAAACTATGAGAATATAGTTGATTATTTTGGTTATATGAGTATGGATGGCGAGCCCCAATGCATTATTTTACTGTGACAAAGGTCGTTAGATACGATGATAGGGACTCGCAGCCGACAGAATAATCCACCCCCGAAACGGGGCGCCACTGTGACCCAACAACATAATAATCTAATGATCCTCTCCTCAAACTCATGGTGGCTTAAGAGAGTCCATTCTGAGTTTGGTTAAAGCTCTAAAAGCGATGGAGAAAGTGTATTTGTCGAAGATATCATTAATCCATCCCGAGAGGAAACAGATTTGGGAAGCGCGAAAGAAGATCTCAAATGTATGGATTACGACCAAGCCGGCAATCAACTTCAATACGCTTAAGACGCTCACAAATAGCATCATTATGAGCAATTTAAGAAGACTTCGATTATCATAATGTTTGGGGCTTACAATTTAACACTCAAACCAGATCCGAAAACCAACAACCAAATAAGTTCAGCGCGCGTCAATGGGTTTGATTTGGGCCGCCGTGGTGCCGACGTAAGCTCCACGGATGCGGCGTGTGGGGCGATCGGCGCTGCGGATCCGACGCGCCAGCCATAGCATGTGGCAAAGCGCGGGACGGACTTCGTGCCATGCGGTGATGGCTTTTCGGTGACCGTTGAACACCGTGTGATCGTCTGACAAGTTTGTTCAGTGGCATGTAACTTCGCTTAGTTTATGGCGTGAGGAAACAAGGATCAATTGCGGTTTTCGCACTTAAAAACAAACAGAGCGCGGCAAACTGGTGGTGTTCGCCGTAAAAGAAGTTACACGGTGGTCAGTAATGCTCAGACCGTGGAAAATGTGCCAGTAAAAAATCGAGAACCTAACTCATACTCACAAGAATACTAATCTTTTATATATTATAAATCAGAATTATACAAGATGTATGTCTTATATAAAGGGGCTATACAACCCTAAGTAAAATAAAAATTATAATCCAAAAATATAGATCACTATACATAATAAATAATATATTGTCTAACAACAGATTGACTCCTTATTGATGTATAGGTGGATAAGAATGGAGGAGATTAAGAATTCAATTGCAAACGTAATCCAAAAGTGTGGTATCACAAAAGATCGCAGTAAAGATCAAACAAATATACGTAAGCGCAAACAAAGTCATAGAAATAAGTCATTAAGTTTCACATTAGTGTTTCGCGCTCAACAAATGTAACAAGATGTAGAAGTTCTCTGGGGTAGAAACCTCCAAATAAAAGAAAAGTAAACAAAATTATTACTGGCGATAATCACTTAGTGAATGAACCATGACAGATATTTAATAATACCATAGCACTATAAAATTAAAGATGATAAATCCTAAGTGAACCAAATTATTGACCATTAAAAAATGAATAAAAATAACCACTAATCCCATGATACCATGAAATCAAGAATACGCGATAAACCATTCAATGGGATTAATTGAACTATGCTCGTAATTATTATTATAAGATGATCATAGTCTTACGATCGATAGCACCACGTGTCATTTTTGGCTGGTCCTGAAAAGGATTCAAAGTTCCTTTTATCGCGGTGCACCAAAATAAATCAAATAGTAGTGGTTGAACTACCAAACACTGAAGATGAGATACATGGCGCTGTGGTGTGGTCCAATACCTGCAAAGAGCTAAAAGATCAAAAGAACACAATCCAGTGCGTTGTTCCTAACAAATTAGTAAAGATGATGTTACATATTGTTGAATTAATTAACCTGGAAGGTTCATATAAAAAGAAGGAAGAGAGGGAAGATGTCATCAAGTCATTATTTATTATTATTTCAAGCTAGTATTATTTTATTTATCTATTAATATTTATTAAAATTTCAATTGAGCTCCCTTTCTGTTAAGTAGATATGACATAATCAGATGGATGACTTTGTAGAATAATGAATTGTGAAGGCAAAGACCCTCCAAACTACAAATTAGATGTCTCTCTCCCTCTCTCTCTCTCTAAAAGAAAATTGGCAGTTCAATATGTTTATATAACCAGGATACCCAGGTCAACTCACTGCATTCATTAGTAATCCTATCCCCAATGCATGACAACAATTAAGCTATCCTTCAAGATCAAAAATGATATTGGAATTTGATTTATAAGAAGACAATTATATGACTCTTAAACAATCCATTTTCCTAAAACTAAAGTTCTTACACTTCAAGTTTAATATGAATATTATACTTTAAAATATCTTTACCCACTTTCTACAACCACGTCACCTATTCTCTCATCTTATTTGAAACCTAATTTATTTCGTTTCTTTTTTTATCCTATTGAGAGAAGAACGTACCTTTTATATTGTTTCGTTTTAATTATATATGTTTCTTTCCTTAATAAAAAGTTTTCGTTCTTTCATTCAATTTTTAATCTTTTCATTTCATTTTCCTTTCTTATTCTTATTTTGCTTTTTTATTATCGATTTGTTATAAGTTATGTCATTATCGATTAGATGCAATATCCAAATAAGAAGACTATTTATTGCACAAGAAATACCTAAATCTTGTTTCATTACGCTAAATACCCTTCTTATTATTAACTTTATATTATTGTCATCCTTTAACGTTTTTAAATGTTTGATTTTATATTCTATTCAGAAATGATATCCATTTTCATATCCAATGAATTTTCAGTTTACACAGAAAACACTCTTTACTTGAGAGATAAATAAAAGTAGACGAAATTTCTATGGACTTTCAAATACTTAAATGAGAAATAAATATTCAATCAAGGTATAATCCAACCCATGACTTTCAAATTTACTAATATCACGTTAAACAATCAATTTTCCCTAAACCTCAATATCAGAATATCCGTAACTTTTAATTTGAAATCGTCAGAGCTTAAGACAACTTAAGCTTAACTCAAACACCAATTTAATAATTTTATAATATTTATAATATATGCTGATCAGATATAATAAGTTTTTATATTTTTAAAAAATATCAATGATATAATATATATTTTCATTTCCTTAAAAATGTATCTAAGTTTTTGTATTTATTATTTTGTATTATATCATCTACTTAACTGGATCATGATTCCAATAAGCTCAGTTTATTAAACTAAAATCAGCTTATTTTATAAAGGTTTGGATTGAATATATAAGGTTAGAATTCGGATTGAGTTTAGCTCAGTAATAAATTTAATTCAAAATTGTTTGTAAATAAGTAGATGGATTACAAGTCACTCAGCCTTGACTTCGAGCAGATTATAATCAAGAGATGAAAATATAGTTCAATGAGATATAACAAGTCTTTTGATTTCACGGATATATCGGATACTCGGAGATATATTTGGATCATTTATATCATGAAAATCGATCTCGCAGGAAATTAAATTTCTGGTGTAGCGATCGATTAACGTTGGATCAATTCAGTTCGAAGCGGCCAGACAAATATATCTCGAACCATAGATATATACCAGATATTTTAAGAAAAATTCGCCGCGCTATTGCGTGTATCGGCATCTGAATATTTTAAATGATGCTCTCGGTCAGCGGAATGTCGATGATATATCGGTCAGAGTTGATCATAGTGCGAATATCGTGATATCAGATGTATCGAAAATATATGAAGGATATACAGATATTTTTAAATCTCTGGATATAATTATGTTTGTTGGTCCAGTTCAGGAATATATGAGAATGGCCAAATGAATCGTGGGTAATTATCATGATGACGGTTTTGTTTTTTCTTTTTCTCTGTGATTATCGCATTTTTACTCTATTATTATCGATGAAAGTAATACCATAATATTAGAAGACTATAGGTAATGATTTTTCTTTTTTATTTTCTTTTACTTTATTATCAAATCAAACATGGGCCCTGCGAATGGAAGTTGATTTTTATATATATTTTATTATAGTTAAAGTTGAGTCTCATCTTCAAAAATTTGAATTGAATTATCATCCTTATAATAAATTATGAAACTACTGACCGCACATTCCGTTTTGACTATTTTTTTGTGGCTGGTTTTGTGTGAGATAATTTTAGTTATAAAAAAAAAACTAGTTACGTAATAACAATATTAGGTATTTGTTAGAATATTATAATATTGCATTTACTAAGACCATAATTTTGTTCTATAAAGTAAAATGTGTTTGTTTAAATCGTAATATTATGAGTTCAACATAATAAATGATAGATAAAAATAATAACTAAATTATATATAACCAAATAACCAGTTATGTATAATAAAATTATTCAAACATAAATTTGATAAAATAGTTATTGAAAATCTAGAATTAGAGTTTTTAACGAGTGTGATAGATAGTAAGCAATAGTAACAAAAAACAAATAAATCTAAATTTTTAAGATGATAACCATCACCTTAAAAATAAACTAAATCCTGTAAGTGCAAGTGAAGCAATTTATTAAACGAGAAAATGAAAAAAATATTAAATATAGACAGTTTAGGTCGAGAATAATAAAAATAATTTTAAATAGACTATAAGAGGACTATTTGCTAAAATAGTTTTAAATTATAGTTTTGAGAAGAAACTTTAGAAACTATTACATTAAAGCTTGTCTGGAAAACCCTAAAATTATTTTAATTATGTATATTTTAATTTAACATTTATAAATAATTGAGGTGCCATATATTTAAAATGTTCAATTTACTTGATAGAATAAATTATCGTGAAAATAAATTAAAATAGCCAGCCCAGGAAAGTAGACCCTTCTTTGTGTTGTTTATTAAAATTAGACCCTCACTACAAATAAGCTTGTTTAGATTAAATTTTATGGGACCTCTTTGTAAAAGTACAAAAGTACATAGTTCTTACACAACTCGTCAGTGAATTTCTGCCACAAAAAGAGAAAATGAAAACGTGTTTTAGCCCAGGCGTTTAAATTAGAGCCCACTAGAATGGAGCCTGTTCATGCCAATCTGAAAAGCCAGCGACTAACATAAATTTTCTGGAAAAACTCTTTATAACAGTAGACCATTCTGAAAAAGTTGTATGTGGGTTGAATATTCTGAAGTTACAAGAAAGAAAATGACAGAGATGGAAGCCACCATGAGAGGATGGAAAAGTAATTCACCAAGAATGTTGAATGTGACCATATCTCAGAGTTGTTTTATGTCTGATTCTGCAGGGTAGTACCCATACGCTGGTAAAAAAAAAGAAGTAAAACAAGAAAATTATTATTACGAGATCATGAGTGTTCAAGTATTTTATACATATTTCGAATTAATCCCATAAAATATGAAATTAAGAATTAAATAAATTTTTGGGTCAAAAGATTTTAAGACAACTCAATTACGATCAATAGAAAACAAAACAAAAAATCGGACCACAAACCTATAGGACCATGAGATCAATAATTGATAAATCATTTGAGTGGTTCTAAGAAAGATTTCCAACAATTGAGTAATACTCAAATTCCTAGACGCTAAATCAAAAAAGTGTCAAGAATGGAAAGAATAACGGTGGAAGAATGACAGTCAATGCAATGTTCGATCATCTATTTTTCGGGCAAATTTAATTAAACTGCTCACAAGAAAATCGAAAACCCTCTACCCTTATAATATAGCCTGGACAAAGAAAATTTGACTTCACAATATGACCGTTGAGATGAAAATTCTTTTGTAAGCCAGAGATTCCCTCTGAAACCAAAAAAACAACCAATCTCCTTTAAAAAAATCTATAAAAACCCTGTGATGAACAAATCAACAAATATTTATCAGCTACACGATACATTTTCCTATTAATCCTAACACATCGATTTTTTTTCCCAGTTGATAAATTATTTATTTTCATTATTTTACAGAACCATTAAATAATTTAAAATTATTAATATATTAACATAATTTTCAACTACAATTTAATAAATATTTTGCAATATTTGAGCTGAGCATGTATTTAACGTAATATGATAATACGAATTATTGAAAGCAAGAGAAAAATAAGAAAACCTAATATACTTATGATGGGATAAAAACTGCTCACTCACTTGCATTTATCTAACTAAACTCACGAATCTCAAAAAGAACTTGTTGAAAATATAACTTTAGATATTTCAATTTTTAAATGACTGCTGGAGATGCTCTAAGGTCCTAAGAAAACTCAAATAGATGGCTATAGAAAAGGAAACCAAAGATTTGGACCAATTGAAAGATGACGGGGTTTATTTTAATTTTCGTTTTAAAATCATGATTATATTTTCTAAAACAGTTAATGATTGTTATTTTTATTTTTAAATACAAAAATGATAAGTTATCTATTTTGAGAAACGATTCTCAACCCATAGTGGCTCCTATTTTACTTCTCGGGTTACTGACACGTTGGTAACGTGCCATTTTGGCTTTAATCTACTGTGGTAAAATGAAAAGTCTCCTTTTCAATAAACCGCGCGCTCACTTCCAAATATATACATACTTTCCGATTAAGTCTAATATAGGTTGCAAATATATATATATATATATATATATATATATATATATATATATATATATATATATATATATATATATATATATAAATTATTATAGCATGTAATCTAATGGTCCATGAAACATTTTGTTGGTATTTAATTTAAATAATAGATAAGGGCATGGGTGATGACTTATATCATGTCATGCCCCATGACATCAGGTCAATGGTCATCACCATATGTCATGTACACTTTAATAAAAGGTTTCAAAAGTGGTTGGTGGAGGGATTGTATAATATTACTCATAATTTTTAACACTGTCTTTTCAAAAATATTAGGATAAGAATAAGATTTTCCTATATGGCTTGTGATGTAGAAATTTATGGTCATGTTTGGTTGGAGACAATGTCAACATCAAAAGAATGAACAACATGTCATGGATAATGATTTTTCTTTTCTGGTTTATTGAATAAATGAAAAATATTAAATAGAATTGAAATTATTTTAAATTTTGATTGCTTTCTAATTAATTTGCAAGGTATTTTATATTTTGAAAACTCATATTCCTTGAGCAAAGAGATGCGATTCTAGTCACACCGAAATCACCCGCCATTTTTCTCTTTAATTTTGTTTCATTACAAAATCGTTATTCCACATAAATACGCTGCTTTATTTTGCTTTTTTCTACGATTTCACGCTTATCAAGTAAATGCCAGGCTTGGTCAGCCTGCTACGATATTTCGCTTTCTTTTGGTTATCTTCGTTAAAGGTTTCATACTACTGCAGCGATCGACAAGACATGCAAAGCATATTTGATCAAAC
The DNA here is from genome assembly GCA_016808115.1 of Tetrastigma voinierianum. Classification (NCBI taxonomy): domain Eukaryota; kingdom Viridiplantae; phylum Streptophyta; class Magnoliopsida; order Vitales; family Vitaceae; genus Tetrastigma; species Tetrastigma voinierianum. Next base: position 54,306 of record JAEQBH010004073.1, read on the forward strand.
AAATATAATAAATCAGGGATTACGTATTCAAGATGCTAAATAACTCTTGAATCATGAATTATAATCAATATAATATTATCAAATTTATAAGTGCTTTTAAGTTTCAATTTATTATGTTATTAACCTGTATATCATTTCATTATCTATAGCTTTTATTGAACTTGTATTTTATGGTTATATCAAAAAACTCGAAATTATGTATATTATACTATAATAAGATATCAAATTCCTTGAGAGGCTTTGTGCCTTATTTATTACACTCTAACGTGATTGTTGTCATCTTACTATTTATATCAGTAATGTAGCTTTATCAATATATAGCTATTTCGAATAAATAAAATTATTTTATTTTTATATTATAAAAGAAAAGTGTATAAAAAATATAAAGAGCATGGAATAAAATTTTATTAGAGGTTTCACTCAAATCGAAGAAATATACATTATGGATGGATGGAGATCATCGAAATATTCCCACAATATCACAAAATCTTAGTTTTTTAACAAAAAAAAAAAAATTAATTTAATTTATTCTTAATGATTCCCCCATTTAAATATCTAATTTAAAAAAAACCAAGATGAACTAGTAACTGTCACAACCAAACCATTTTTGATTTTTTTTAAAAAAATCATATTTTTAATAAATATCTATTAAAATAATACATATTTAAAAGTATTGATTGAAATGCAGATGTGCTAAATTTTTATTTTTTATCCTTGTTCACTTACATAATTTGCACTTAACTCGTCTTTTAATTAAACGCGTTCAAAATTTGCACTGAACTCGTGTTTTCAACAAACGAGTTCTAAATTTACACTAAACTAGTTTTTTCAATAGACGAGTTCTATATAAACACTAGACTTGTCTTTTCAACAGATGAATTATTAATTTGTAATGAACTCATATTTTCAATAAATGAGTTTTTAATTTGCATAGAATCCGTTTTTTCAATATACGAGTTATATATTTACAATGACATCCAAATTTATATTGGACTTGTCTTTTCAATAAACAAGTTTTAATAAATTTGCATTAAACCCATTTTTTTGACAGACAAGTTTTGGACTCTACAATGCAGAAGTCTATTAACCATTGTGCTACAACGCCTCCCTAAAATTTCTTTTTATATCCCTCATAATTTTATTTGGCGTCCGCCACTACATAAAGGAATTTGAACTCAATGATTCTTATAGTTTCAATTGTTACAAATCAACCATGTTATCATCTCGTAAAATTAAAAATAGAATGGTTAAAGATGGATATGACATTTACATGCACCATAACATTTTCTTCTAAATAAATTTAACAATTTGTAATGTGACGTCAAAGATAATTATATACATATGTATCTAAACCATTAGCAAATTAATTGCACATACCATTTTTCAATTTAGTGGACCCAAATGATTTATTTTCTCAAATTTGTAAACTTTTGAAAATATTTAGAGTAGGTGCTGTAGGTTTTTTCCATTATATAATATTTTTTATATATTTCAATAAAATTTAATTCTAATAAATAAAAATAGAAAGTATACCTAGGGTCTCACTTTTTTTTAAAGCTAATAACTTTTTAATATAACGTAGTAAACTGTCTTCATTGAGATTTAAACTTTTCTCATCCCATATTCAGTCATTTTAACGTTGAAAATGGATTCCGTAATAATTCATTTTTTTAAAAAGGAGAGACATGATAGCGAGAATTTGAGATACCGCATAAAAGAACAATGAATTATTTATGCTCACCTTTATTTATTTATTAGCTTCAAAAAAAAAAAAAAAATCACATTTTTTCCATAATGAATGCTGATTGGATGAGATTTTTTTTTTTTTTTACACCTAATTCATTTAGTTAATATAGTAAAGGTCATACCGTAATTTGAACCCTGAGACCCATCCATTCCTGTGTCCCATTTTTTGAAATATTGAGTGATTTACCATATGAGCTATAGATGATGGACATTAGACAAGAGATATAAACAATAACACTATTTCCCTTTTTAAATATATTTTTGGTTTATATATTTAGACGGTGATTGTATACTAATTCTTTTGCATTTAATGAATATTAATTATTTCAACTTATTAAATTACCCTCACTATGAATTGCTGATAAGGAATATACATAAAATATAAACATTGTATATATTTGTAAAACATGTGGCAATTGAGAATTGATTGAAATAAAATATTTGAAATTCATCTAAATTTGAAAATATTATTTCTAGTGGAGTTAGTTTGATATACTTGGCCACCTATTCCAAAACATTCTCAATCCCCTTTTTGGATGAAAGAGAGTGGAGCTACTCATGAATAAGATATGATTAAAAGAGAAAATTTTGGAAAAGAAGTAAAAATAATAAGTTTGAAGAAATTTTTTTACGGAATAATAAATCTAATTTTTATTTAAATTAGGTTATTTCTTTTTAAAAAAAAGGTTATGGATTTGTGCTATTTAAGACAATATCATTTATTTATTTATTTATTATCTATTCATTTTTAGACATTTTTATTTTTATAAAAACTCTATATAAGACCACACATCATTTTACAAAAACACGTCATATTTTAATAACCAAAATCCATGGGGTGAAACCTTATGCTTATAAGTATATTATTTCAAGAAATATTTGATTAAAAAACATCAAATTAACCCTAAATGTCTGAATTTAATATTTCCAATGTTTTTTTTTCTTGAAAGTAGCTATTTTTGACAAAAATCATCAATTCTATTTCAATTTTTGATAATTGATTAACAAAAACTTCTTATTAAGTAGAATGAGGATAAAGCGTAGATAGATATGATTAATTTAAACCCGGTCCACCCAAAATTAGTATTTGACGGACCAAGCACTTACTCCACTATAAAAATAAGCGCCACTCAACTTAATACAAAAAAATAGCTAAATTTAAAGGTCGGATCAAGAGTATTTTTTAACCAAAAAAAATTGGACTGAAATATTAGGTCGACTGATATTGGCCGTTCCCACCCCAACTGGCCGTCGAATTAACACCCCTAAATGAAAGTTTTTTTTACGCACAGTTTCAAAACGCCTTTATTCAAGAATTTTAAGCTTATACACTTTTACTAAATATCAATTTAAATAAAAATATCATCAAACACACTCTACCAATGTTTGGAATAAAAAGATCATCGAATGGAGTATTTGTAGAAATAATCAATTCTTTGTTGTTTTAGAAAATACTTCAAGTTTCTTCCAAAAAAAAAAAAAAACACTTCAAGTAATTTTTAAGACTATAACAATTTATGGTCCTACAAGAAGATTTAATTTTACAAGAAAACAAGAAAAGCTTTTTTTTTTTTTATCAAAATCAAGTTAAAAAAATTAATAAAAAGTCAAATTTCCAAAATTGGATTTTCCTTATTTCAATAACTTATGAAATTTCTTGATACGTGATTAATTAAAACTTCCATTAAGATATTGTTATTTAAGTATAAATGGGGATGAGATGTAAAACTGTTTTAGGGTGTTTTCCAAATGTTAGTATTTGAAGAATGTTTTAATGATAAGATTTTATAAAATATGCATTTAAATATAAATATAAATATAATCAAATACAGTAATTTTTTAAGAATATAAATAATTTTTGCCTTTGGAATTTGGCTGGTCTCCTTTTAGCAAAGTACGTTATTTGTTGGTGCCGTTTGATACTAATAGATGTGATGATGTTAACTGTTTTATTATTCACACTTTATAACATAAATATTATAGAACTGATTTATTTTGTTAAAAACAAATAATAACGTTTCAAAATTTAATAAGTAATCTCTATTGTAGTTTAACCGAGTAACAAAATAAAACATATCACTTCCGAAAGATAAAGATGATTTTGAATTCCTTCTTTATTTATTTATTTTTGTTTTACAAGATTGGAATTTACATTTACAAAATTAAATTCCGAACGGCCTATGATGCTTTTTTTGCCATAGGCTTTCCAGCCCAATGCCCTGGCCCATGTAAAGTGGTGGACTGAGTGCGAGCCCAATAATATCTGGAGAAGATCATGGGTAGAGTCGATTGAAGTAAGCCAATAGTTCCTCACAATCAAAACATCCTGAATCCTCGATAATAAGAATTCTCACAGCAGTGGTAATCAATTCTTTAGCTTCTTCATGTTCTTCGTAGCCTCACACCTGAACACCCAACAAGATTCCTCACGCTTTATCAAGAGTGCCCTTTCCGGCGGCCCTTTTGGCCTTCCCCGCAACCACACCGAAACATCCCCCCATATGCTTAGCATTTCTAAGGCCCTTCGGCCTTCCCGCAACCAATAATCAAACATCCCATATGCTTCATACGCTTCTCTCGCAATGATTTCCGTGCTTCAACCATTGCTTACCGAACCACCATTAAGCTTCGCTGACCTCTGTGCTCCATAATCTCCACGGCTTCTCGACAAGGTAGTAATCGATTAAGAGAGAAACGTACGATTAAGAGAGAATGTACCTAGTGTTTATAAAGGAACGAATTTGCACAGGCTCCATAATAATATGACTTATGTGAAAAAATTTCCATCCTAGTCATAAACCAAATATGGGCATATTTCCTAATATATTACCTATTCCATCTAGGGATTGGTCTCCTTGGCAAAGTATGAGGTATGGACAAGAACGAATTTGCACAGTTCCATAATAATATGACTATGTGAAAAATTTCCATCCTAGTCATGTAAACCAAACATGGCATATTTCCTAATATATTACCTATTCCATCTAGGGGATTGGTCTCTTGGCAAAGTATGAGGTATGGACAAGAAAGAATGGTAAGATAGACATGATAAATGAATTGGCTCTAAATGCTGAGATTCATAACATTTTCCATTGCCTAAGCTCTTCCTGTTTTCCCTAATAGGAATGTCTTCCATTAGCTGTGTACAACAGCAAATCCAGAAGCAAATTAAGGGAGTGATGGTGGGTTGATTGGCACGGAAAGCTATTATAATCAAAAAAAAAAAAATCTGGGTATGAAAGGGGCATTGGAATTTCCTAATATATTACTTATGCCATCTAGGGGATTGGTCTCCTTTAGCAAAGTAGGATAGTTCCTTTTATCCCGCACGGAAAGCTATTATAATAAAAATAAAATAAAAATCTGGGTATGAAAGGGGCATTGGAATTCCTAATATATTACCTATGCCATCTAGGGGATTGGTCTCTTTAGCAAAGTATGAGGTATGAGGTATGGAATTCCTAATAAATCATGACATCCTTATGGAGTTTACCTTTGTAAGTGAGTCCTTTCAGTGCACATATCTAACAGTGATTACAAGAAGATAGGAGTCATGTGATAAACTGATAATCAGAATTGAAGAAAATGTATTACATCTACAGCTCAACTATATCAATGTCAGCTAGTTTCATACTCAGTCATGGCACACACACGCCCCAAGATTAACCCCAAGATTAACAGAGAACACCCTTACTAATAAACTTTTATATGCTATGCAACCAATTATGGAACTATCCATGTTCAGCATCTCACACAATTTAATCAATTCAAGTTTAGCATCTCACACAAAATTTGACACCATGATCACCAGAAAAGAGAGGGAAAAAGTGTTATTGATAGAAATTCCATAGCGAAAGATGATTGTCTTCATAGTTCATTATAAAGCACTCCATTCTGCTAGAAACGGCTGTATGATAATCGATTCAAATGAGGAAAGAAACATATATGCTGAGATACATATTCACATTCACACACAGATATGCACACATGTACAAGCTAACTTAAAAGTTCCAAATTAGTCTTCTCAAGCACCTAAGTTGCAAGGTGAGGATAATCAAGTTTAAATGTAAAATACCTTAAGATCCGCAAATGCTATTTCAGGCTCCACCATCCAGAATTCTGCCAAATGCCTTGAGGTGTGAAAGTGTTCAGCTCGGAAAGTTAGTCCAGCAGTATGGACACTGCTAACAGCACATGCATAAGTCCCAACTTGCAGCTGGCCAGAAACAGTCAAAAAGGCTTGATAAAAATCCCGGGAATAATCAATCTTCCCATCTTTTTGAGGGGATACCAGGCTTGCTTAGATCGTCTTCCAGCCTCGAGATTCCCTCCTTAGCCTTGTCAAGTTCAGCCACACAGATGCAGTAATTTCTGGCCTTACTACTTTAGCAGATCGGCTGGGCAACAGCCTCTCCTTTCTCTCCTTAACAACTGCTCCTGGCAGCTTCTATATCAGCTTCTGATGGAGGAGGGTTCTTAATAAGTTCCTTTTCCACCTTCTCTGCATCACTAATCAAGGTTATAACTTGAAACATTTCATCAGCACCTCACAATCACTGGTGGTGACAATTGGAGGTGTAGGTATATAAAGAAAGTTGTGCTTCTAAAGAACTGTGGGTAGCAGCGCATAGGCCAACATTACGGATTCTTAGCAACCGCAGATATCTGAAAACAAAATAAATGGAAGCTACAGACAATAGAGCAGAAGGCAACATAAATCGATATGCAAATTAAGATAATGTTATTGCCTACAAATCTCTTTAGCAGGAGGCATCTATATTCAGCTTGGATCAGAGGAGGAATGGAGTTCTAACTAAATTAAACAAGTACCCACTAAATGCTGTCACATCCATGTAGGAATTTGAAGTCAGAAAGTGTTGCATTTCAGACCATAAAGTGCATCTAAAAGTAATGATACAAGGATGATACAAGGAGAAAGGCTGGATGATAAACTATTCAGCGGTGCACTTTAGCTTAAAGTGAATTAGAGGCATTTTAGGTGCCTAACGTACTCAGGAATCTGGTCTCAAATTGTTGAATCTTCTAGACGCGCCCAAAAACAGTGCAAATGACAATACTTTTCCTTCTCTTTGCTCGGTAACCTATTATGATTCAAAAGTAAAATAAAATTAGCTCCTTGACATTTCAATATAAACTCAGGAGCTTTGATATTTGAAAACACGGCAAATATTCCAAATAACAACAAAATTTAGAAATTTGTGTCATAAATGTTTATCCTTTTTTACTGATGCTTTAAAAAGACATATTTATTCTAAAATTATTTATTTCTTTTTCCTCTTTTGGTTGGAGGATATGGAATCTAGCAATTGTTTACATTAGCTCTCAACATTCTTCACAGATTTCAACCCATCAACCTGATAATTTTCAAGGCCAAATACGATCCCTCCAATATAATATCTAACCTATTAATCTCACCAAAAATTCAGGTGTCACCACACCAGATCAAATAGTTAAAACTGGATGTTTTAAAATTGATAAATCCTTTCTTGGAAAAAGTGCAACTGAAGTGGATCTAAATGAGTTCTGATTTCTTTCCCAATCCAGTACCAGCACTAAGTCCAATTCCAAATCCCCTGACATTTCTCCTCTTTCCCAAAATCTGTAAATTGATCCTTGTGCAAGACCTAGACAACATCAACTCAGATTCGGTCTCCTAAGAAAACTCACTGAAAACTTTTCTTCTAAAAATCACTATCACTAAAATGGTAACCCCAACAGAAACATAAATTGAGGAGAGTACTGTGTTGGTCTTGGTCGAAAGGAATAATATCTTAGGAAACCTATGGTTAGTCTGGTCTCGGGCAATTTGATACTTACGGATCCACTGGACTAACATGATGGACCCTCAACTTGAGCTCTAATTCCTGCTTGTTCCTGCAGAGTGAGCTGCTGCCCTCCACGTTCGCCACAATGCCGGTTTGCCACGATCTACCAGAAAGATTGGCTGCCGCGTCCACAATGACAACGAAGGTCAAGCCCGGCAGACCCGTCGCCGGTTCAAAGCAACGAACCCTTCTTGCTCCCGACCTTTCGGTTCGGATCAACTTCGCGACTTTGACTTTGGTTCGACCTGGAAGGCTAGCGTCGCGTCGGCACCGGTGGTTGGCGACGCCAAAAGACCGCATCAACGGTCGGAGAACCGCCCTTCGGGCGAAGGTGGAAACGCTCGTCGCGTTATGGGACGCCAACGCCATTCGGTTCAACCGGCGGGCGCCGAATCTTCCGCCATCGAACTGTTTAGCTTCGCGATCACCTGTTGACTGATCACTATAGAACCCTAATTTGTGTCTTCCTGAAAGTTCTCGGGGCATCCCTGCACCATTGCCTTTAAACTCCAATATTTTATGTGTTTTATGTGATATTTAAAAAACAAAAAGAAAATTAAAATGTTGTTTTCATATTGTTCTTATTCTTTTAAAAATCAAAAATATAGACGTGAAAAATTGTAACTAAACAACTTTAATTTTTATTGTTTAAAAATATTTCTTATGTTTTTAATTTAAATTGTGAGCTTTATTCACAAACCTATAAATAAATTTAAAAATTATATATAAATTCAAATAATATTCATAAGTATTAATTAGAGAATAAAAATACGTATAAAACCTAAATTGAGAAGAAAAATAAAGAAACATGCACCGCTAACAAACAATGGGGTCTAATAACAAGAGATCAATTAATGATCAAGACAATGACAAAAAACAAACTTAAATATAATTTATGGAAACCATTTATTTTTTGTTGGTAAAGAAAATGAAAGAAAATTATCTCATTTAAGGAGCGATTTTAGTACAAGAATTAATAAAAAACAATTTTAATAGACTATTAATCAATTAAACAAAATAGTCAACCAGCTTTCAGTTTAATTTCTACTATTTCTGATATAAAGAAGAGAGCCATATATATTCATAAAAAGCACACCTGAAAAACAAACAGAACAAACATCACCCGAAACAAATTCTCACCTAAATTAAACCACAACAACTGACTTCAAAGCCCAAGGGTTTGCTCATTCCTTCGAGGTGGAACCCTACTACACATTTTAGGCTTCATTGATCCTGTTAATCCTCCTTTTTGGGATTAAATCTTCATTGATTAATTTTTTTAAAAATAAAAAATGATATATTTTATTTACATCTCTAATCGTAAAATTTTAACATGTTAAAAACAACCATGTCACCCAGATATTGTGCGACCAGGAGCTCCTTTGAGAAACCAGTTTCACCAGAAAACAAACACATTCTTCAGAATTTTCGAAAAACTCACTGCATCATGCCTGCATCATAATATTTTCTCTTAATTAATCCTGATATAAAATTATGAAAATTAATAATCAACAAATTTTTTTGGTTCAAAGAAGATTTTTAATATTTGGTAACCCTGTAAATTGATGATTCAGGAGAAATGGGTAACAAAATCTATTCACTAAACCTAGTTATATAATCCATTAAAGAATCGAAAACGACAACTAAGTTCTATCTGTGTTGTTTGACCTTTAATCAATAATGATTTCAAACTAGACATGAATTTAAAAAAGTTCTTTAAAGAAATTTATAATAATGAGGAGTGAAAACGACATTGGCGAATAAACATCATCCATTTTAAGCAATTTAATCATAAACTGCTCATCAAGAAAATTGAAAACCTTCAATTTATAACATAGTCATGATTCAAAAAATGATTTCTTCTCTGTCAATATGACCATGGAGAGTGAGTGTCATTCGCGCTTCGAAGATTCCCCTTCAAAAACCCGGCAAAAGAAAACAACCAACTTTCAAACGAGGTACAAACCTCAAGAATTTTGGAGAAAATTAGTAAGTAAGATTTATCGGGCCAATATTTGGATCGATTTTCCATTTAATCCCAAATCACATTTGATTTCCCACAAAGCTGATAAATTATTTATTTTCTATTTATTTTATGGGACCATAAAACAATTTAAAATTATTTAAGCCATAAATATACCTCAACCACAACTGATACATTTTATAAGGTTTTGAGCGATATTTGATTAAATTCATGGATAATACGAATGTTTGAAGAAGAGAACAAAGAAAATTTGACGTATATTTAGTTTAATGCAGACAAAACTTGACGTTTCACGTTAGGTACACTTTATTCTAGAATTTAAACTTTAATGAATTCTAAAATGACCGTTGGGAGTTGCAAATATGAACTTTAAACTATTTCACCTTTATGATCGCTACACTATCTAACCCAAGAAAATCATGCACAGATATTATAGGGAAAGTGGAAACCGTGATTTCAACGAACTAGTACCATGCTCTGCTTGGTCTCCTGCTGAATCATTATTATTTTCTTAAACAAGAAGGATTATTATCATTTTAAATTGTTAAAAAACTAATGATATTCAATATTTTTGAACGATTCAAACCTGATAGGCTCTTTATTTCGCATGCCATTGAGAATAACTAGCCAATCTGGTTTGGGTTCAGAATATGTGACCCCAATGAGAAATGAAAGTCCCTTAATGAAAACTGTTCATCATACTTATGGGACTTGGGTGAGTGGTAATGAATGATGGTATAATGAAGGAATCCAAACAAACAATGAAAGGATTACAAAGGAACCTGTGCATGAGTGAACACCCACCTACTATTTGTGGCCATCAATAATAAAAAGTAAATGAAAATGTACATTTACACGGCAATCGAATTTAATCACAAACACACTGTTCAATACAAATTGTGCACGAGTAATAGGCTAACTGGAAGACGCTGACGCGTCATTCACCATTCCATTTATTTTACCATCACCACGCCCGCAATTCTATTACGCACTTCAATACCATTATTTTGTTTTTTTCGAATTTTCGGTCGAGATTTCTATTCGTGATTTCATAACACGATGAGCTAAACGCCAATCTAGTGTTTTAGGATCTCCCACATATCACGTGTGTCCAAATCCACTGGGCAACAACTTTATTAAAAACATGGTCTATCATGATAATTTGCGATCCTACTCAAGACTTTAAAATTAATCTGATTTTAGCACAACCACCCAGATTTTAAGATAACCCACATCGAAGAACCCATCCTTTATGCATCATGATTAACTGTTTCTATTCTGATAAAATCAAAACGACACAAGAAACGAGAAAATCAGTCAACATAAAGATTTGACCAGATTTATAAAATCGGTTTTAAGGCGCTGACAGAATGTAATTAAAATCTGGAAGATAAACAAGGTTTGTTGATAAATCGAAACTGGACACTTGAAAATCACAGCTCGACTTTATTTTATTCCTTAAATTTACATATTCATCCAAATTTGGTAATGAGATATTTCTGTTAATTATTTATTTTTCTACCTTTACAATTTATTAATTTTAGTAAATGAAATGATGTCAAAAACATGCAAATTATCGACTAACACATTACCTGCAAAACGTTAACATGCTGAAAACAAACCAATATAATCCAAACCTCTTTACAAAACTCGATCCTAAAACTTGTAAATCAAGATGATAGCCCGAAAAACACATATTATCATAATATTCGTCCACCTCTATTTCGATCGCGAATTCTTTTTTCTTGTCGATCGATTCTACGATTTCACTTTAAATAGTCTTTAATCTCACTTATAATTCTTCGTAAAATTTACTTCATTTAAAATTCCTCAATTGGGCTATACTTCCTGTAAGTAATTCTTTATATGATTTGTAAACATTATTTAGGTGACTAAAAACCCATTTGAGTACTTTGATTTCAATGGTTTTGAAAATATTTAATAGTTTCATTCAAAATTTGTATGGCCTGTTACCTCTTCTCTGCTGATCTTCCCCAACAATATTTTGAACTTCTGATTTAATAATAATGACAACATAGCCATTCTCAAACATAAATATAATATTGTGTTTCATATGAACATACTTTTTTACTTTCTCAGTCGAGATTATCAAATCATCAGACTAAGTGACAGAACTCCTTAAACACATAAGTGGAGGAAAATTATCTTTGTAAATTATTGTAAACAACAACCCAATGACTAAGTTATCAAGATATGTAAAACAAACCAATTTTCTTTAAAACCTCAATATTATGTAACATTCGTGACTTTTAATTTGAGCTCGTTGAGGGCGGCAGACAACCTAAGTTTAACTTAGACATAGACTAATTTTTGAATTTTATAACATTTATAACATATGCCACCATATATTTATAAGTTTTTATATATTTTAGAAAATTATCTTATTATATTATATATTTTTCATTTTCCCTTAAAAATTGTATCTAAAATTCTTTTGTTTGTTTTTCATTACTATTCTAAAGTTTCTCTCTTTTTTGTAATTTTTTTTATTATTTTAATATATCATGTCAGTCCTTATTTAATTTGGAATTTTAGAAAATCTGTAAACCCATTCAAATCTTAAACCCAAAATCTCACTCTGACATATAAGGCTTGACTGAATATTATAGTGTTAGAGTGAATTTTGATTACTGGCTTGCCCTAATGTGAATCTTAAAAAGATAAATAAATTAATTGATTATATTCCAATATAGATCATTAAAAGTGTATCTTTTTAGTTAAATTCAGCAATACAAGGTTTGATTTGAATATATAAGGTTAGAGAATCTGGATTGGGTTTGGCTCCAAAATGAATCTTAAAAAAGATAAATAAATTAATTGATTATATTCCAATATAGATCATTAAAAGTGTATCTTTTTTAGTTAAATTCAGCAATAATACATATATTCTTCTTTTATGTTTAAGAGACTATTTGCCAAAATAGTTTTGAGAAGAGACTTTTTGAAACTATTATATTAAAGATTGTCTGAAAAACCTAAAATTATTTTTAATTATGCTTTATTTTATTTTATTCTATATAGTAAGCTTGTCTGGAAGACTTGTAAGTTAATGCTTTGAACTTTGTTGTTGTCAAAATGGAATGACACAATATTATAGTAATAAGTGTCCTGGTTGGGGATGCTTCTGCTCTACTTCAGGAAGCCGTCCACTACATTGTTTTTTAAATCGTTCTATTCCTCAATTTAGTGTCAGTATTCCATGTTTTACCAAAAAACAAAAAACAGTTTTAAAACTGCAGTCAAACAGACCCTATGCTAAAATAGGCCCCTTACAAACCCTCCCATATCCATATATAGCAACAAAAATTATTGCTTGTGTTTCTTTTTTTGGCAAGTTTCCAGAGAGTAGTAGGTGGACACAAAAGGCAGACCAGTTAATACATCCAACGACCCATCAAGGAAGCTCCCTTTGTTAAGGCTGAAAAGACAGAGCCTTCGAATGAATATTCCCACGGGGTGGCTCCTACCAAACTTAACCATCAAGGAAGCTCTCATTAGTCATTAGTCATTAGTCGTGATGACCATCGTCAACTTTCCATGAGAACTCCCAGTGGGGCCAGAGATGGCTAATTTTCCTTTGGTTTCTTCCTCTTTGGGTCTTTTCTGATCCGTTATGCATTTCATTTCGTATCACTAATAACAGTAATATCCTGTTTCTACAATATCTCCCAAAGATCACGCAAAAGAACGGTGATATTATAAAGGAAACCGCCTCATTTGATAAATATTCATCATAATATAAATTCCAAAAAGGGGCCTGCAATTAATTATCAACTGGTCCCACAGTGAAGCTCAATCATTAGAATTTCAACCGCAACGACACTGAGGGATTTACAAATGAATTCCATATGGTGTCTGTCATCAGCATCAGCATCAGCATCAGCATCAGCGCGAGCTACTTGATGGGGCGCAGGCGCAGGATTTTTTAAAAAACCATTGATTAAATATTGAAAAATTTTCAAGTCGGCTCCACAGCTATTCTATGTCAAGCCCCAGAGAGTTAAGAGATTACAAAAATAGAATCAACTTTTAGCTAGCATCAGAAGTCAGTGTGGAATTTTTGCAGGCTTTACCTCCAGTAACAAGGCTGGCCCTAAGACTTGACAGAGCGGCATTTTTGCAGGGCTCTAGGACCACTTAGGCAAAATATCATCTTCCACTCGTGCTTCTTCCACTAAAGGACCATAAAATAATCCCCAGATAGATAAACTAGCTTAATATGCCAAGATAACTAACCTGGAAAATTAGTGTGTACACAGAAACTACCTGCTCTTGGAGATCTGGACTCAACTTTATGGGGTTGTGGGTAGCATAAAGGCACGCTGTCAAGTGATGCGTGGTATCCTGGAATGGAATCACAGTGGTCTTTATCCATCTTCGTGAATCTCTCCTCTGAGAATCATTATTTAAATAAATTTTTAAATCGATCTCTGAAATTCTTCGCAACCTTCATCTCATCTTCTTTGCTTTGCTTGTACTCCTCCAATCAGCTCTATCTGCCATGTTCAGCAACCCAGCAAGAACCTACAAAATTTTCCGTACACTATTATCACCTTATGAAACAACGGTTCAATGCACTACATCGCAAAGCCACATTCAGCAATTGAAACAGTGTCTACTTCACGCCCAAATTGTGCAGGGAATTTCATTCTCCTCAATAGCATGTGACAATATTGTTACTGTGGAGTTCCACATAGAAGAAACTGAATTTATCATCAAACTGGCCCTCAATACCTTCTCCCTTCGAAATCATTATTATCACCTGCCATCAATAAGAAAAATATCATAAGAAGCCAAAAGGATAAACAGTGGTGGACTAAACAACCAGTCTGAAACAAAAATAACCATCTTCAAACTAAATGTGAATTAAAATTCTATTTTCCTCTTTTGGAGTGTGGATGTAGGATGGTAGGTAGAGATTGTTCAAATGCATAGTATTTAGGAATCACATGGAACAGGAATTCTTTGTTTTATTTATGCTCATCTCAGATTATTTTCAATCTGATATACAATCTATGACAAGTATGTTATGCAGGTAGTCATGCATGCGTGAGTCATATGTGGCTCAACTGCCCTAGTTTGCTTGACACCTAAATCCCTGGGCATATAGACATTCAGATAGTAAAGATTATAATTGGGTTAAATTTTGAATGTAAGATATAATATCATGGAGTTGATAACAGATCTCGAGGCGCCAAGACAAAACAGATTCCACAGGAGATAGAGGCCTATTGGGAAACCAAACTTACTTCATGGTTAAAATTGAAACCTCCCATCTTTTCAGCAGCTAAAACAAATATTTGTTTCACAGCAGAAGCCCGAGACAATGGAATAGGAACAGCCTGCAAAAAAAGAATAGATTGTCAAAATAAGCATTCAGCTACAGAAGGCTAAAAGAAAAGCTGCAAAAGAAGTAAAAAGAGATTCTGCAAACCAACATAGCAAAGTTAAAGCTCCTCTTTGCTCATTATTTACCCAATAATAATAATATTATTATTAAAAAAAAAGTCCAAGGATTTCATTAAATTGATGAAACCGGTCACAACATCCCAGCATCACTATACTAGCCATTCATGGGTTAACAAGGTTCTTGAGTTTCCAAAATTCCAATTCATTTAAAGTTTTTATCATATAAATAAAACATTTTTGAGTTTTTAAACAAGTTCCAAACACTGTATCTTACAAAAATGCACTCGCTTCCCATAATTACCCATCACAAAAACATATTGAGAACACATAAGCTCAATCCTTCCTCATTGCTTTCTACAACCCAAACTCAATGCCCTTCTTGACATCTTGGAGTGGTCCATCCCCCCTTTAACTCTGTACTTAACTTGAATAATCGAATGAATGATTGCTAAAGACATATGTCTTTGAGAATAGAAGCACCCACGTAGATTGGTTTCAAATTAAGGAATGGTACACTATAATTCTAATATTAGGATTTTGATTCTTACTATGTAATATTTAACTATTGTTATTTCCTTAAAAGAAAATCCATACCAAATGGTGAAAACCTGCAAACTTAAGACCCCAAATCAAGATTTCAATTATTCATCAAATAGATAACTCCAAAATTACATAAGATGTTAAATATATGGAACCAAAACATTATCTATTAGATAAGAATTTTACTTATCAAACATTATCTTTTTTCAGTCGCCACTTAAGGCTCTTCTTGAATATATTCAGCTTTCTTACTAATAAAAAATAAATAAATTAAAATTTATGCATTCATATGAATGAGACACAGCAAGGGAACCATACTCTCTTTGAGTCGCCACATTGGCGGCTCTCCTCTTGAATATATTCATCTTTCTTACTAATCAAAAAAAAAAAAAGCAAGGGAACAGAATGGGGGTTGGGGGTGGTAGTAACTATATCAACTTGCAAGCAACTCAACAAATTTTGTATTGAAAACATGCTGCCAATTCATTAAACATTTGTAGAAAATAAAAGCAAATTTCTTTTACCTGAATATTAGCATGAGTGCCACGCTTGAATATCCACCAAAGAAAACAACCCTCCTTCACTCTGTGTCTTGAAATACATCTTCAAGCTTTTTTCTGAAAAACCTAACGAGCTCTGTCTCGCTCTCCAAGGGCAAAGAAAGGGTATTAGGTGAATGTTCACAGGTATAATCAGCACTTGGTCCTCAAATAAGTGGACCTTGCTAGTGCGCAGTAGTAACTTTCTCCTAAGCTACACTGGATGGATTCCACCTCAGCTTGACAAACAGAACCAGCAGTTTTTTGACCTGAACTTATTTGTGTAAGAAGAATCATTAGTACCAAGCAATGGAATTAAATACAAGTAAAAAGATTACTAGAAAATAAGCTGATTAAAATTTGAAACCCATCACTTATCTAAGAATTATAATAATTATCAATCTGCTTAGAAATTGAGTACATCGATGAAAACCAACATGCTAGACTTAGCATTTTCAGATCCAGGACTTCCCGCTGACAAAACCTCACCTTCATCCTGCAAGCTGTGCTTAAAGTTGCAATCTGGACCCCTTTCACATTTGCCCTATTAATAAAATCAAAACAAACCCCTCATGTATTGTTCCTGTTTCTGTGTCATGCAGAAAGTTGCATTTTTCCCCACGTGACAAGACCTGAAGACACAAATTTAAAATGTGTTTAATACCATCTCCAGCTCCATGTTTCTGCCGCTTGGGAGACATCATAACGCCTAATATTGTGTGCCAGAAACACTGTCACTTAGGGCCCTTTTGTTTCTTGATTAGTGGGAGCCTGTCTCTCAATAACTTCATATAAGGAAATAAGGTAGTATTTGGTGGTCATAAAACCCAGTCAAGACATTGTAGATGCTGGAATGGGAGAAATGGCATGAATAAATTTCTGAGAAGCAGAACCAAGAACCAAAGGTTATTGAATGCCTAAATCTAAATGCAACAAAGTAAAAATCCAAGTGCAAGTCATACACTTACTTTATCAAAAAAAAAAAATGCTAAGACATTTTCAATATCTTATTTATAAAAAAAAAGTAGACATTTTTGTACCTTAAAAAGTACAGACACATTTTTTTTATATATAGCTTGGACTGGACATAATTTTTTTTTTTCTTTTTGGTAGGGACTGGATCGGATGTAATATTTAGAACCACAATTATAAAGAATGCAAGAAGTCTTTGAACAAAGGGCAAGACGCAGAAATCAAATAACAGTAAATATGAAGGTGATGGGGAAGTAGCACTCATCAAGAGATAGGTGCTTAAAGTGAATGGAACCCTTCAGGTGGAGGGGTACTAAGTAGAGATTAGAACAATCTAAGGTAGATCCTAGGGCCACTTCACAGATAACATCATCCATAATCCATGTCAATCCTGAAGTCATCATGCGTCCATCGACATCCTCACAAGCCGATTCCCAACCAACTCCGGATCCTCCATACCATAAGCAAATCATGACTACGCATGTCGGGTAATATTGGAGCCTAATCGAACAATTTTTTTTTCTTTTTTTTTTTTTATGGGTAATATTGAGCCACTGAACTATAACCTCGAATGATAATAAAATTGATCACGATCGTAGGGTCAACGGCTTTGTGAACCTGTATGTAGGTATAAAGGCGGCAGGAAAATTTAAGCTCCTACAGAGCGCAGATTAAGGCCCACTTAATGGCCTCCACCCAATCCACCCGTGAGCCAACCTAAGCAACATCCTTCATGCATGGCGCTACGAGCAAACTACAGAATTCTCATACATGGTGTCGATGTCCTCAACAATCGAACTAATCTAAATCAACACTAACGACCGGGCCTCTATAATCTCGTGAGCCAGCCAAGCAACATCTCATGCATAGCAGTTATGGTGTCGATGTGCACAATACTCCAAAACTGATCTAAACCAACTCTAATCAATCTGCCTATAATCTTGCCCTGAAGGATCTAGGTGGGAGTTTAGAGATTCACAACCGACGCATAACTCATACAAATGAGAACATGGTTTTGGGATGGAAAAACATTTTGGATATAGGATAAAAACTTCTACTCACAAATATGCCCAATAAGTAAATACACAAGTGGTTGCAAGTATGATTGAAAAGTTTTTAATCAATAGTTCATAATACCTTATTGCAATAGACAAAAGGAATAGAAACTGCTGTGGATCTAACATCGCATGCTTAAATCCAGGGTACTTTTATCGATGCATGCTTAAACTAGGTATCATCATTTAATTTTCGATCAAGGTTGACTTTAAGATAATGATGTTAGTCAAAATAATGTTCTAAAAATGCCATTATATAGACAATAATGTTTTGAAAACCCAAGGATCATCAAGATTAAAGTAAATAAATATCCACGCAAGAGAAAATAGGTCACAACAAATTGTATCAAAATCAGTCTTTAATCCCCAATCCTTACGTGGGAGTCCATGACCATGTAAGGCTTCCAGTGTGGGAATCCAATGTTTTGAAACCGCAACGGCTCGTCAAGGTTAAAGCAAATAACATCCACGCAAGAGAGAATGGGTCACAACGAATCGAATCAAAATCAATCTTAACTCTAATCCTTATGTGAGAGTCCATGGCCATGTAAGGCTTCCAAAGTGTGAATCCAAGTGTTTTGACTTCATCTACATCATTGTCGTATTTTTATTTAAGGCAAGGGAGACTAAGAGATCTTAACTTAGATAGAGAGAGAAGTTTTTGTTGGGTCAACTAGAGAGAATAGTTTCTAAATAAGAGATAATATAGGTAGGTGTGTTTTAAAATCGTGAAAGATATATCATAGTGGGTTATTTCACAATAAAAGGAAAATATTACAAAGTAAGATAAGGTAATCGGTAATTACCACACACGGTTTATATCATACCAAAGGAAACAAGAAGATGGTGAAGATTGTAGAAAGCCAGTTGAGAAGGAGAATCAAACTCCGTTTATCTTTATTTCCAACAGAGCAAGACCTAAAAGCGGGTTACATGCACAAGATCAAGATTGGAGCATGGTTCCCGATCACAGAAAATACCCTTTGTACCAAAGAATGTGATAGCTATTGCAGAAGACAACCTCCGATCGCATCGAAGCATTAGTTTGTCATGCTCACAAATAGTAATCAATATACAAAATTCTTCCACAATGATCACAAAGTATATAGAAAGCCAATAAATGGAAAATTTTCCAAAATATCAATTTCTCGCAGACTCAAACAAAAGCAGTAAACAACAATTAAACGGGGTTAATTAAGAGTCGTGATCATCAAAACAATCATCCAAGGAAAGGTTACACCAGCTTATTATATTGGTGGTCTCCCAATGATAAAAAATATGCCCCTGCATTTGAAACTCAATTTTAGACAAAAAAAAAAGAGCTGATCTCAAGTTTTTAAAGCTACATGAATTTTCCTTGCTGCTCCAATCCATTCAATGCCTAGATAATTATCATGCACTATCCTCATGTTCCACACATGGGGGAAAAAGTGGTGTTTCGAGGCACACATAATTAACAAAAATATCCAAGCTGATTCACTCGTAGACTCGTCCCCATGCCCCTTTTTACTCTTGAAGATAACCAAACCGCAATTCCACAACATTATTTTCTAAGTGATTCCCATAGAAAAATCAAGTAGCATGTGTGTTAGAATCCACACTTACTTCCAGACAATTGAACAGATAGAGGATAACTTTTTTGTGGCACATTTGCCAATTAAAGTCTCAAACAAATTAAAAAATACTTTAATTAGGAGATGTTTCAAGACGCTGATTCATATAAATGAAAAATTATCATGATCCACGCTGAATCTAATACTTTAGATTGAAGTTTGAATAATATTCAAAAAATTCTAATGGCAAATAAGAACTAGATTGGCTGAAAAAACAGAACTAGTTTGTGAAGAAAATATATGCTAAATAATTTTCCCATCAGCACTTACCGAGGTTTACCTCCCTACTAGCTCTGATATGGTAGAATCACTACCTGATGAATCTGAGATTCCTGAGGAATATTAGATGTAACAGCTCCTTTTGTGGACTCAGTGTCATTCATTAGTGGTATCTAATTAAGAAAAATCCAACTCATACGAAACTAGAAGTTACAGCTTATTTTTAAGGGCAA
Source organism: Tetrastigma voinierianum (assembly GCA_016808115.1). Classification (NCBI taxonomy): domain Eukaryota; kingdom Viridiplantae; phylum Streptophyta; class Magnoliopsida; order Vitales; family Vitaceae; genus Tetrastigma; species Tetrastigma voinierianum. Next base: position 74,483 of record JAEQBH010004073.1, read on the forward strand.
TGAAATGACTAATGTCAAACAAGGATATGTTAAGAACAAATCAACCATTCCAGGCTCGTCCGCCAATGCCCCGGCGCAATACCAACATCATCTTTGACTCGTATGTTCCTTAAATTCCTCAAGGACGATCCAATGATTGCCTCACTGTGAAATTTATAGGCCACATATAACTTAATTAAGATTACAGGAAATCAGATAAAAATGATAATTGCAACAGCACAACATGCATTCAAGGTAAAAAAGATTATATATTTTGAAAGTAAATCCATCTGATGTTTTGTTTATACTAGTATCAAAATTGTCAAAGTATCAACTAACCAATTACAACAATAAGCAATGAGCCACACATTTCTTTTGTCTCCATAATGCTGCTGAAATGCAAACTGTCATATAATACAACCACTAGTTTCATACGCAATTAAAAAGAGCCAAAGTCATCAACTCAAGTAGATTAAAAGACTGCTTGGTTGCTTAAAAAAGGCCGAAACTTGTCAACTTAAACAAACTACCCATATTTGGCCCCAGAGAAATGGAGAAAACAAGCCAAATGAACCGTTTTAATTTTAGTCTTCTACCATCTAACCCACAAACAGCCAACTCTCAATCAAGTAAGCCTGATAGAACTAAGTAAGTTTAAGGTTTTCATTTTAATCTATCTGAAACTGCAAAGAATCATAGGGATTGCATGGTAATGGAACCGGGTCGTGTTTTCTGCTACCAAAGCCACATACAATTAAAGGAAAATGAAACATATTTGTCAAGTGTTTAAAAACAATTTTCTGATCTACTTTAAAAAAAAATTAAGAATGAAATAGCAGCAATGTAGCATGCTCATTGTTACGTAGATGATGGTTACAACTTACAAGTTCCACTCCCTTTACTTACTCTCTACTTACATGAAACCAAACAGAAAATGCATTAAAAAGATAAATTAACAAAAAACCCCATATCTATACCATGAGAGAGGAACTTGCCACTGCCTCTAACCAAATACAAATTATCACACACAAGTAGCAGCAATAGCATGCTCATTGTTACGTAGTTGATGGTTACAACTACAAGTTCCAACTCCCCTTTTTCCCTTCTCTCTACTTACATGAAACCAAACAGAAAATGCATTAAAAAGATAAATTAACAAAAAAAACCCCATAATTCATACCATGGAGAGTGAACTTGCCACTGCCTTTTAACCAATACAAATTATCACATATCCTCAAACCGTCCATCTTGAACCCTAGCTTCGCCGAATCCCTGGAAGCGGCCAATAGAACCTTGGGCGCACCGATACCGTAAAGTCACCGATGAAGTACGTCGGAAGAGGGATTGGAGAACGTCCTTCAATGTAGTCCATGAACTCCTGAGCCCGGCGAGTCCGGGAAGAACTGGCCCACGCAGAGAACCGCATCGAATGGACCAGCGGACTTGTTAACCTAATTGAAATGAATCAAAATTACAACAAAATGGATCAAAACACTAGATTACAGACATATATTTACATAAATACAGAGAGAGGAGAACGATCACCGGATAAGATTCGCTTGACGAGCTCGTTGAGGCGGCCGAAAACGTCTCCACAGAGTAGAATTCTGGGAGGAGCCATGAGCGAGGGATACTGAACTGAGACTATCGGAGAGGTGTGATGAAATAGAATGGGCTGTGATGGGCCGGACTATATGCAGGCCCGCTGGGTTTGAGTTTCTCTGCCTATGTCAATGAAATCCAGGCCCAGCCAATAACAGCAATGGTCGCCTTGTCGGTTAACAAAGCCTGGAAAAATATGATTTTCCCATATTAGTTTTTATAAAAAAAATAATAAAAGTCCAAAACAATTAAATCCTTGAATGATCGGTGGTTCCTCAAACCCTAGTTTCTTTATTCTTCTTTTTTCATCATAAATGAGGAGGATTTTTTGCCTCAAATGAGGGATAGCCGGACCGAACTTTCATTCGATTTTTCTTATATTTTATCAATAATTTGCTATGAATGTAGATGCTTTTTTTTTGCTGATTCTCAGATGAGGATTCGGGACGACGCTCATTGATAGAGAAGTTTTATCAAATCACTCTTAATCAGTATGTTTAATCAAACCTATAATCTTTAGACATTTTAGGATTACCAATTGTTTAGGCCTTTAGCCATTTTTTCTTTTTATTATTAATTTAGATGCTATATCATTATAAACCCCAAATTTACACTTATATTATGATAATAATTATTATAAAATATTACTTTTTAATTTAATTTAATTTATTATTATTTTTCTAATATCTCAATTCCCCTACCTCTATTATTCTTCATCTTCCCAAACCTTTACACTGTCACCCTACTCCAACCTACCCAACTCCCTCTCTCTCTCCATTTATCGCTTTCTCTTCTCCCTTTCGCTTTCTCCTCGTCCTTCTTTCTCCTTCTTCTTCCTTCTCCTATTTCATTTTGACTAAAATAACTTTTTTTTTTTTTATAAATTGGTTTAAATGACAAAAGGAAAATGATTTAAAGCTTCTTACTTTTATAACTTTAAAAAATATCATCACTTAGACAAAATTACTCCCTTCAAGGTGTCTCACATCACCATTTTCTTTCTCGATTTTTTCATTCCTTCCAAGCTTTCTCTTCCCAACCTTAAAAAAATAAGAAGGTTCTATTTTTCTTTTATTTTTATCACTTAAAGAATCTTAGCAATTTCTTTAACCTGTTTTCTAATTTTCAGTTTTCTTCTTATTTCAAGAGCACTTGCCAAGAATAAAAGTCTATGAGATGTGTTGTGAAGAAGAAGATTCAAACCCCAAATTCGTAGACCCGCTTCTTCCAAACTTGATCTTGTCAGTCAAGCATTTGAATGCATTTGAAAAGGTCAAGTCCAAGTTTTTAACACATTTTCTATACACCAGGACTTAATCCATCGTTGCTAGAATTTAACAAACTTCTGAAGGGTGTCAAGTCTTAAGTTTAAACATTGTTCTATACATGTTTGATTCTACACGACAACTTCGCCGTCCTCATGCCACCCAGCAAGCCAATATCCACAAAGCACGAGATGATTATTCTCCTTTTCTCGAGAGGGAACACCACCCCTACGCCCCATATGAGATCAATAAACGCCTTTACGAAGGCAATTTCTCCATTAAAATGGCTAGTCATATTCTAGATATCACAATTTTCTAATTCACAAGTGTCCTACACTCAGAGTCTTGCTTCGTCCTCACGCATGTGTAGCTCCGACTTGGGCAGTAGACATATCAGGCCCTTATGCCTCGAACAACCAAGACCCGGAACAATACCAGACCTCGGGCCAGAGAAGCTCTAGCGGCTCGAGCAGGTTCACTTGGGAAACTCTCTTACCCAACTTATGATAAAGGTATTTCTCCATGTTTAATGGCATAATTTGCAGATCTCCTTTATAATGAGATCGATTATACCCTGTCCAAATGCTCAATAAAAGTTACATTACTTTTCCTTTGAGGATGATTATATTATGCCTTGGGCGGCTAGCCCGACTACCTCACTTCTGGGCGTATAAGTCCCATACAGCGCACGTTCTCCCCCGAGATGTTATCCATGAGGATGATTATATTGGCGCCTAGTCCTTACAAACTTTTGCATATTGAACAATACAAGTAATTATGAAGGTTCATTCTTGTAAAGAAGGGCCATGGCTCTATTAGCTTAGTTCTAGTGTTCTAAAGGGTGCATTCTTTTAGGTGAGAGAAACTTAACAAATGTAAACTTGGTACCAGAGTTGCCATGTTTATCAGACACCGACCTACCCATTGCCCTCGAAATAAAATGACTTGGATCAACATTCTTCGCGCCATCCGATAGATTCTTTTAGAGAGTTGGGAGGATTCCAATGCTGGCAAGCAATGTTCATAGAATTACCTGCTAAGGGAACATTTGAAAATCATTTTAAAAACCCGATAATCTCTTAAAGTGATTCATGGCACCATTTAGGTGATCCTTCCAATCATTTAGACGTCTATCAGACCAATTCCCAAATGGGTTACTAATTGTCTTTGGTCATTGTCCAAAATTTGTACTAAACAATTATATAGAGTAGTAACATGGAATCTAGGTTTTTCAAACTTTAGTATTGTTCTTGGCAACCTTGAATATTGTTGTCAATTGTTGTCATAATGCCCATGGTTATGCACCTGAACGCATATTAGCATGTAGTTATGCATCTTTGACACAACAGCATGAGCATGCATTTAAATATTATTTTATTTTATTTTCATATCATAGCTTTTGACTTTAAGCATTTTGTATAGCCATATTTGAGGTCGTTAGTTGCGGGATTATTACCAACAAGACACGCTGGGCTGAGGTAAATTCCCAGGCATGCATCTTTAGATGTTTTGTTTAACTCGTTAATCTGGAATTTTTGTCCATTTATCTTTTTTGATCGGTCATATATTTGTCTTTGAATTTAGCTTTCTGTAATATTTGTTTGCATTTCACCTTCGTGATCAGTTTTACCTATCGATATGATTGTCCTCAAGGAACCAGATCCTAGTGATATGGTACGAGCAATACAAAGGCAAAGCATCCATATTTCCCAAAAAATCGACCCACAAGCTATGCACCTTCGAAAGAGTTGATTTATAATAAATGTAATTTTGTTCTAAGTTGAAATGTATAATATCTAAAATGTCTTTTTTTGTTTCTTACATCTCTTGCCAGATGAAAAACTTTACAGTTGGCATGATGTTGCTAAAAGAACAGAGATTGTGTATGATCGCGGCGTCAGATGCCCCAATCGTAATCTTATAGACAAGATTCTTCGGTATGCACTGAAAAACTTATCAAATTAAATGCTTATGTAGACATGTTTTACGTAATTAAATTCATTATAGTAGAATCATTTTGTAATTGATGTAAATTGTCTTCATGGTGAATACTTGTAATATTCCAAATGCTGGGACCTTCCTCAGGTAAATGCTACCGATTACTTTTAAAGGTAAGATCTGAAATGTCCATAAACTAAACCTGCAACCAAATTTGGTATGTTATTGTTATCTTTCTACACAGGGGTCTGCAGGGAGGCCTAATTGGGGCCTCTGGGTCCTCCCACATGCCCTGCATACCCTAGAATCTTCCAACCATGGCAAAGACATGTGGTATCGAAATCCAAGGTTAACTACTGGAACCGATAGATAAGGAAAATACCTATTGCAATTGCCGAATGAAAATAAGTAGACATCAAATGGGAAATGATATTAGCGGATACGACATGATTTTTGATGATCTTAGAAAGTGGTAGTTATGATATAACTAAAGATTATTTGATAAAGCAAATGAGAGAATTAAATTTTGAAGAGAGAAGAAATTAAATTATACCCAATGACAATGACAAATCATTCATTTTGATATTATGTGTTTTGCTTTATTTAATGGCTTTTTGTTATGAATTTCATTGTTTCTTTATACATTTTCTTGCTGTGATTCTAAAAGTACTTTTCTTTATTTTTTTGTGAACTATAATTATAATTATTTATTTATTTGTCTAAGTTGAGGTATATGCCTTCTTGTGCCTCAAGGAGTACACCTTTATTGGGACACAAAATACTTCAAGACCGTATTTAGAGCTTGTTTTGTAGATATTTTAGGAAAGGTTTTTAACATTTTTAAAACTTGGAAACCATTCTTTAATAAAAATCTCAACCGTGGGCTTAATTCGATGGAAAACATTTGTTTAATGTAATTGCAATATTGTATGGAATCAAATATAGATATTTACTTTGTTCGAGTAACATATTTCTTGCATCATGTAATAGGTTTTTTTTTTTTCTAATATAGATAGAACTGTCTCAATATTGCGTATTTATGAGAAATTACAAAGAAAATTGAAGGCAAACATGGATTGCTGATGACTTATAATTGGATTATCAGGTACCTTCCATGTGGTAGTTGGGCAGGCAAGCTTTTTTGCTTGGTTATGATAATAGACTTTGAGCTCATTGGTTACGCCGTAACTATGGCAGTAGTGCTTCCATTTCTTCCTGGCCATAGTTAATAAATCTAATCCTAAAGATTTTCTTTCTCGCTTTCTTTCATGAACTCCACTCTTTTCTTTTGTTTACCAATTTAGCCTACTGAAGATATTGAGGAAGCACCGGATTTTAGTCTTCCCAATTCTCAGTGTTCGGAATTTAAAGAGGGCGGGAGCTTGAGATCGAGACGAGTTTCTTCCTAAGATTTTGATGAAGAAAGATTTGGTGATTCCCATCCTCCCTCTTATGTTGTGTTACACTCCAAGATCCTCTACAGAGTTCTGGGTAAGATGAAGATGATCTATTATTTTATTATTCACATGGGATTTGTCTCCTTAAGGATAGATAAATTGCCTCGATCCTGGCTTAAAACATCGATAAGATCATCTATTATTTACTATTCATGGGATTGATTTGTGTTCGTAAGTGATGAAAAATTTGTCCTCAGTTTAATGAAAATCACCGATTGTAATTGGGATGGTGGGCTATAGCTGGTTCTTCCGATCCCAACTCAATTTAGTTACATGGTTTAATCTTCTTTGATGTGTGTAGTCCAGATTTTTCCGTGTAACATGTCTATTATATTTGTTTTTAATTTTTTTGTATAGAAATGCTATATAATGTATAGCTTATATTATACTTTATTTTGTTATCTTGAAATATTATCTTTTATTATTTAAATTTTGGTATAAATACTTGAGAAAATAAATTTAAAATCATCATCTTTAAAATGTTAAATTCAATTCAATTTGGACTAGTATGATTTAATATAATGGCCAATTTGATATTTACTGTATTTAGGTTAAGTTCGTTGAATATCCGGGATAAAATAAATGTTGTTTAGGTTTAGTCTTTAGTGGTTAAATTTTACCTTCAAAATTTTTACACTATATATAGAAAGTCTAATCTCACATTGATTATATATTTACACATGACAATATTGTTATATCATGCATGGAGATTCATCATATTACTAATAGTAGTTACCTCATGAAACAATTCAAAAATATTTGTTAGTTGTCAATTCCTTTCTTACATATGACAATATTGTTATATAGTGGAGATTCACTATATAACTAGTAGTATTTGCCTCTATGAAATAAATATATCTGAATCTGCACTCAGATTTCAGCACAAAGCTGGGAAATGCTAGAGTTATGTGCCTGGAAAAAACGAGCAGTAAAGTTCAACTAACCAGTATTAAATACTTGGCATTATACTTTGGATGAGATATGAACCTAAAGAAATTTCTAATTGGAAGGTTTGATATCCTTGTTCAAGAAGATGGGGCTGAAACAGTGACCCAGGAGTCATGGCAGGTTGAAAAGGTTTCATATGAAACTGAACTCTGTTCTTTTAAACATTCCAACCCGAATCAAAACAAAATTTACTTCAGGGTAGGGATAGCATTTGGAGTGATATTTTAAAACAGTTCAAATACAAATGTTCCTAATTCTAATTCTGTCTATGTATGGTATGTAACTTAGGAAAAAACCGACGGACTGATGCACCCAATTAGTGTTAATGATAAATAGAACAAGGGACTCACTTTAAGTGTGGAAGAGTCATGTTCCTTAGGATTGATGGATTTTGGGCTACATATTCCTTCCACTCTTCTTTATCAATCTTCCCATCTCCTTTCAAATCCGCCTCTGCCATTGTCTGTAGAGATATAACTAGTAGGTACGAACAAGCTAATATCAGTTCTCTGGTTAAGCGTTTCATTTTTTATGTCAGTTTCAATTTTCCTGCATGGATGTTAAAAGCTGCGAAAGTTTGTTACTAAATATACATTGAGCGGTTCAAATTGTGTGTGTGTTTTTTTTTGGATATGTGTAGCTTAATCCCGTTTGTTTAAAGTCTAGCTATTTGAGACAGATTTGGCATTGATTCAATCTTGTTGTTTTATTTGGGATATGGGAGATGTAAGACACCCTGAAAAGGGGCCTACTTTCAACTGTGAGACTTAGATTGAAACTTTAATAGTTTAAATTTTCTACCGCTTCTAAAATCAAGTTATGACTTTTTTTTCTTTAACGATTTTTTCATTCGCAAACCCTTTGAAGATCCTTTCAATACTATTTTCAATTCTATGACATTTTCTAAATGTATTTTCTTAATAGAGGTAATTTTAAATTTTTCCTTTTAGTTTTTCTCCATCTCATCGATACTATTTATATAAAAATGATCGAAAATATTTGTTGAGATGCGTTTATTAAAATTATTTACATATTAAAAAGTGGGAAAATAAGAGAATTCAAGAAACTTGAAGTTTAAGTATACTAATAAGGTCCGAAATTTCTTCATTAATCAACTAAGACAATTGTTTCGAGTGTGTGGTAATTTATGTAAGTTTACATCATATTAGCATACCGATTTATCCGACTGGGGTAAGAATATATACCGATAGAAATGGTTCCATTCTCAGATTACTTTAAATGGCCTCTTGAAACTAAATGGAACAAATTCATTTTTAAATTTCTAAACAATTATCTACAAATGAATCTAGGAAACTTTTATGATAAATTTGACATGCATTGTGTTGCTCATTCAAAGAGTATTACCTTCATTGTGTGCATCACAATAAAACAATAAGACGGATTGACAAGTTCTATCTCTTGTCTCTCTGTGAACTTGTGCGTAGGGCCGCGCTTGAGTGTCCGAACACCTCATATTGCTTCGCCTTTTTAACCTCAAATGCGTGTCCATGCCATGGACATCCGATTTCAAACAGCATGATGATCTGTGGATTACAAAGAACTTAGCGCCAAGTTCCTTAAATGGGAAAGCAACACTTCGTGAAAGAGTTAAATGAAGGTATAAGATCTTTGATGGTCTCATGTGCCGTGAAACAAGTCGATAGCAATATTGCAATGAATGCAACGTAGAAGAACAAGGTTTACCATGTCAATCTTCATCTTGCTAGTGCTTTTCAATCACACTTGTATCATCTAATCACCTTTAGCTTATTCAACTGGCTTTCTCATATGCAAGTTTAACTTATATTTTCAGAAGCAGCAAAAGCAATTTACTTTGCATTTTCAAGGTATATTATCACTATATCACATGCAGATTTTCAGAATGCAATTGCCAAGTTTTACTGTTTGGTTTCTTCAAATGAGAGCAGGAATGATTGGTTTTATATAAACAGCACAATTTGAATTTGATTTTTTTCTGATTTACAATTTTTGATATTTTTCTTTTACTTCTAAGTTGACTCTAGCATATTTACAAAGATTCTAAATGCCTCTCTAGTATCTGACTGATATATTGGCATTTGACAATTAATAAAAACTCTACCTAGAATAAAGTGATTGTAAAGTTGGAATTTTGTGGAAAAACATTTTAATGATTTAAAGTTCACTGCAAAATTGGATGCATATTTCTAATCCTAACTGATCAGTAAACTTTTACATCCCTCATGCAAGTATTTAGACTCGAGCACCTTCTGCTGACACTATAAATATCCTAATTGGTGGTGGGGGTGAAAAGCAAGAAACAAGTAATTAGAAGAAAATCTAAATTTCTTCTATCTGGAACAGCTTACTGCATTCCTCTTGCATGATACTGCTAAACAAAATGCTGCTATCGAGTTATGAAGTCAATGCAGGAATATTTCACATTTTATCAGGTACATTTCTGCCAAATATGAGTATTAATGCTCAGGAATCATTCCCACAAATGTTCTGATTTTATTGAAAACCAACTTTACAACTTTTCTTTTCCCCTTTTGTTCTTATTGTGAATTAAACTGAACTCTCACAAACCCACTTACCATTCTAATCCTTACCAGCAGGCTTCAATGGCATCTGTAAAGGTGAGGAATGTTTGTTGTAATGTATATGTTTGTATTTAACACTATTTGTCTGGAAAATTAATTTCTTTCTACTTGCAGAACTTTATTAGTTCTGTAGTTGTTGTTTTATACGCCCTGTGGGCAGTTTAAGTGTAAAGGCTGAATTGGAAGCTGATTAGAGTCTGATCCCTGTTAACATAATCTTCTGCCGAATGCTTGTATCAGCATGTATAGGTATGTTACGAACTGAATTTAATAGTCCTTTATGATACAAATTGATATTGATTAATTTGAAAAGAAGTGAATGCTATGATGAGAAAATGAATGGTTTAGAGATCGTGAATAAGAGATTATCTTCATATGAAGCCAAATATGATAAGATTCCACTATTCATTAGGAAATTAAATATTTTCTGATGAATTTTTCAGTTTGAAATACATAAATATTGCACGGTGACGATTCTGAAGAATATGACAAATATTTTAACAAGCAACTGAGAACATTTATTTCATGTTTCAGAACCAGAAAGTGTGGACTGCCACAATTTTAATGGCAGGCAGATACTCCAATCTCACTTTGTGTGAACTTGTTAACTTGTAGTTATTTGTTCACAATTTGAGATATAGTTTCTGATGATGGTGGTGATTAAACGTGAGCCAAGATGTACCTGGTTTTTTATTGAGGAACAAATAGGTCGATAATAGTTAGTTACCCTTACTATGCTTAGTAACTGGTTTACTGACAAAATAAGATGATTAAAACACAATCCTCTTTCCCTGAATGATTTTCTATGACGCCCCGAAACCGGGGTGTCCGTTGACTACCCGTCAACCCGCGGAAAATCTAGATGTCTCACGTCATGAGACCTGGCACTATGTCAAACGACCACTGGGCCTACATCCTACCATAAAACAAATATTTTTATACAAAAATGATTTAATTACAATCAGATTCCATTACAATTTATACAAACTGGTCTCTTGCCTGTAATTTTACAAAATAAGGCTAACATGGCCATTTCTTCATTCCTGCCCTGATGGCCCCATCCCCAAGTGTGTCTTCTGTGACCGAAAGCTGGGGTCCCACGACTAAAGTGATGGTGTCCTGCAGATTAATTTCTACTGGGTTACTCCCCACCTAAGTGCAATGCAATGGCACAACAACATTCAACACACGCTAATATATCACTACGATATATTAACATAACTCACATGTTATTTATTCACACATTAACATAAATTTAAATTTACGGCTTGTTGTAAATCCGATAGTCATCTTGAACCGCCATTAAAATCACAATCAAGATGTTATTTTCTCATGGCAAATAACACACATCACATGACTACACAAATACCTGTGACTCATCTAAACAATATCAAGATTATTCACTGGTCCAGGTCTTTAACTGGCCACGCCATCCTGTGCTCCAACAATCCCTCCATTGAGGAGCACCTTACAAAAGTAAACAAAGAGGAGAAAAACCCTACCTTTCCTCGGAGTTTGTAGAAACCTCAAAACCGAGTCACACGCTGGCCCTCTTCGGTATCAACTCCTTCTCGTCTTAAAGAATCCGACGGTCGGATCAAGACTAATCTAGAGAGAAGGAGACACTCTCTCTCTAAAATTAACAACCGCATCTCCTCTTTCCTTTCTTTCCACGCTTCTACTTGTTTTATTCTTTCCTTTTGGTTTTTCTTCTTTATCTCATTTCTTCTCATCCCTTTTCATTTTCCCTCTATTTTCTCATTTCTTGCCTTTCTCTCCTTTTTTGGCACTGACTATGTAATAAAAGGGCAAGCCTCCTCCTCCTAAGCCAAACAAAGTGGCCACTTTTTTCCATCTTTTCTTTTTAGCTCTCATAATTCCTCTTTATGACATCATCACTTACCACTTAATATGAGCCACGGAATCTTTTCTCACACATACTTCACTCAGAGCCACCTTCAATGCCAAGTGTCAATTTTCTCAGTGCCATGTGGCATCCCCTGGCCTGCCTTTGTCATCCGACACCCCACGTTTAGAAAATGGAAACTCGACCACCTCGAATCCAACCCAAATTCGACGCTTACTGGGGATTTCCTACGCGAGACTTATCTAGAATCACACACAACTTTCATTATCCGGGAGATCTTAAAATTTTATACTTGACCAACAATTTCTTTTATCCTTCCTATGAATCCTGATTTTCTAGCCCCACATTTTCTACTTAAAAGGAACTTATATTGATAGGTTACTGCATGTCGCTTTTCGTGTTTCCTGATCGCATATCGGGAGTTTTAATTTGACACAGACATTCTCACAACATCACTAACAACACTCCAATTTTCGCCATTTTAAAGCTTCTGGAGAACTAGAATTTTCTTCCTTACATATGCTGGTATTGTTGTTGTCATTTTTGCCAAACTAAGAAGAACTGCACCACAGAGAGTATAGTATATAAAAACTTCTGCCGACTTGTGCTTTAATTATGGCTGCTTGAGTTTCCATCTTGCTTGCATTTTCTATTACTCCTGCAGTTACAATATGATTTTTAAGTTTCAGCTGATAAATGTCTCAATACATTGCAGTTCATCTCGGCTATAAGTGGTGGTATCAGACCTCTTCCATCTGAAGGGCTATGTATGGCAATTTTGAATTGTATTTTAACAGCAAGCTATTCAGTATGTATTTTCTTTACATGGATTATTTGTTTCTACCTCATTTGGAGATGTGCGATCTCGAGTTTGAGCTTGGCAATGGTGCTCTGTTTGAATCTCTACACATTCTCAATATCCATTATCATGCAAAATTTATTCTTTTGTGACAGCTACCCTACGTTTGGTCATCACAACATGGACAAAGCCAAACAGTTGACAAGATCTGGATTCTTAGTAATGCTTTATGGTGTTGCTGAACAATTTGTTGTCTTTACCATTTTCTGTCTTGTTGATTTTTCTATTTGGGTGAATGGGAATACATTATTAATGTGAGTAAATTCTTTAATTCTCCCATTTTTTCTCAAAATTTGTCCAGTCACCTTAATGCAAATTCCAATTTTGCAAACTCAATGTGTTCTTGTTTCCAACTTGCAGGATGTAGTTAGGATACCGTTGTTTTGGGTTCTGCAACAGCCAGTGGATTGCTGGACTTTCCAATAGCTTCACCTCTATGTGGTTTTAAATCAGACTGGCCCAACCACCTATAGGTAATTTTGACTCTAAGAATAGCTTCTGCAAATTTGGAAAAGGGCTGATATGGGAGTGTTTTCGGAAATGATTTTCAAAAAATAGTTCTTGATTACAATTCCTGGAAATAGTTATCAATTGTTTGTGTTAAAATATATATATATATATATATATATATATATATAACAGATGAAAGACTATTTTCTTTTTATTTTCAACCTATTTTAAGAACAAATTCTCAAAAATTATTTTTTATTAAAAGAAAACTGTTCCCTGAGTCACTATTTGAAAGAGAGAAATGTCTTCAAGAACAGCCCAGCTCTACCAAAGGCCTAAACTTTTGTCTGATGCTATCTATCTTTAAATCGGCATTTCTACTTCTTTAATCAGTGAAGCTATATATGACTAAAAAGACATATCTTTCCAGTTTTTGACGGCTTGGTCTCTAATTGGGTTCTTTTTAATTTGCTAATGAAATTTTCATTTGTGAGGTCAATTTATAATAAATATACAATCCAATAACGAAATACCATTAAACTCAATCCCATGCCATTTGTTTTTACAACTTCAATTGATTATTTGCTCATGTTTTGCGCCCGCGGGCCTTAAACAAGATCCCACCTCCGTTTGCCGGGTATAGTGTCAGTTTCAACGTTCAGCCAGCCTACCAAATTTCTTTAGCATACTATTTGGCACTGATCCCAGAATCAATGCTTAATATAAAACCGTTTGAACCCATTTGATCCATGCAGATTTTCTTCGTGTCCGTTGGCTGGAGTTTTCTTTTGTCAATTCGTAGATTTTTTCCACAAGGAACAAAATGCATCCGCAAAGGATGTGATCATGAGTGCACAAATTAAGCAAAACCCGAGAATCTTCGTGGGATGTCCAAATACTTATGGGCATTCGACTCAATCTCACAAGACTGATGTAGTTAATGACCCATGTTTTTATTTTTTATTTAACAAATTTTATGAATATAGATCGAATTGTTTTGCTTGTTCATATGTGGAGAAGAACAACATATTCCGTTTATTATGATGGGTCAATAAAATCATCCAATGGAGCACATTTGTTTTTGGATTTATTTGATTCAATGTAACTTATTTCAATTAAAATGTAACAAACAAAGCTTCTTACCATTTGATTTCAAGGAGAATAGTAGGATCAATATATAAATATATATATAAGATCGTTTTGTCATTGAATTCTAAATACAATGAAAAAATTGTTTTTAAAAAATTTGAAGGTTAAGTCAAAGTTTGCAACACAATAGATATTTAATTTTGGACTTAACTAACAAGTAGTATATGAACAACTTGAAATGGTTGAGTCTGTGGCTTGTAACACAATAGCTATTTAAATTCGACTTGATCATCAAGGTTAGTATTTAACAAACTTGAAGAATATTGTCCGCGCTTATAACAATATTTGGATCGAACTTAACCATCGTTAAGTTATATTTGAATAAACATGAAGGGTTAAGTCCAGCTTGTAACAAGTAGCTATTAATGGATTCTAACTATCATATATATTTGAACAAACTTGGTACCAAATCTTGAACTTAACCATTGTAACAAACACATGAAGTCAAATCTAAAGAGCAATTATTAAAAGAAGAGTTAGAATCGTTGGAGAAATAAATAAGGAAAGGAAAATAGAGGGAAAAAGGAAAGTTGGAGGAAATCCCTAGCTATAAACAATCATAAAGAGAGACCGAAGGAAAACAAATGGTACAGAGAAGAGTTAATCGTGAGAAGAAATAAGGAAAGGTAAATGGAAGGAAAAGTAAAGAAGGAAATGAGAGTGTTGTTATAAGGTGGTTAGAGGGGTAAATTTGTCAAAATGATGTATTTTTATCCTTATTTTTGGGTTTAATTAAAAAGGGATTAGATTATACATTTTTTCCGTTGTCCCTTTTTATAGTCCATAAACACTTTTTGCTTTTTTTTCTCACTTAGAGATTCATTGCTTCTCTCTTTTAATCTCTTAAAAATTAACAACTTTCATTTTAATTAATAAAGTTCATGTGTATACATTGTGGATTAGGAAATGGGTTTACTATGTGAGATTTGGGCATGATGGAATGAAATTGTTTGCGCTCTGAATTTTGGTATTCTTAGTTTTATCATATTTGGGATTAGTTTGGGATATTTGGGTTCAATCATATTTTTGTGTTCTAACCATTAACTTAAAATATTTTGGGTATACTTTCATGTTGTTAATTAAAAAATTATGATATTTTGGATGTAATTTTAGGTTCTCATGTGTCGAATTGGTCTTGAATTATGAAAAATCAATTTTAGATCACTCTAATTATCCTGCTATCACTTTTGAGTTGTTAATGCATAAAGTTTATAAGTAAGCTTAACTTAATGACTTAGTATGATTAAATGTTATATCCATGGATAATTAATAAACAATGATATTTAAATTGGAGTTGATTGTATATATTTATGTTAGCTGAAAAGAATAATTCAATAATTTTGAGTTAATAAAACAAGTTCATAATATGTTTTTTAAATAACATTTTATCTAATAAAAAAAGAGAGGATATTTTCTTTTTTAGAAAGAATCTAAATTTTGTTTTAAGAAAATTCAAAATTTTGTTTTTAACCAAATGTCCTTCATTCATTTGTTTTTAAATACATTGTCCATTTTTTAAATAAAATAACTTTCAAAGCAATTTTCACAAAATTATATTTCCTAATAAGAATAAAAATATTTTTTAAAAAGTTAAACTGTTAATTTTCTTAAAATTTTATAAAATAAATGTAAATACTTATTCCTAAATAAAAATTGGATCATATAACTTTTTAAAATAAAATTGGACATTTTGTGACGCCTCATTTCCTTGCATCCGCTGACTACCCACAACTCGCTAATACAAGCGGATATCGGGTTACCCGACTTTCAAAATTCGGGGCGGAAATTTTCAGCATCTTTGTACTCTACCCACTAACAACGCCCGCATGAAACCCGTCCCAAGCGCTTCAATATAATCACAATATCACAAATACGCGATAAAAACGGCCAGCCCGCACAACATCCATAAACAAGGCTCAACTATATACAATAGTTACAAGAGTTAAAATTTTACTTTATACAACACATATTAAAATCTAAAATTTAATACACATGTAGTACATCACAAAATCAAAGCCACAACCCTAGCTTTAAAGTGGCTTCATGATGAGCCGTCTCCCGTGCGCTCCCGACCAAATAAATTCCCACGACTGCAGCCATCGTCGCATGAATCACCCTGCGGCTACTCTCCACCTAAGGAAGTGCAATGTCTAAAAATAAACATACATTCAAGCAAATGCATGATCATACTCTGAATGTCTACATGACTAACTCGTAATCCCGAGTCCTCATCGACTTCACACTCGCCGCCTCGTATGAGAATTATAGTTTGTTAGCTCGCGACAACCTCCGATAGAGACATATATCAATCGGCCATTCGACGATCGATATTATTTGCTTGTGGACTAATCGATGAATATCAATTGGGCCGCTCCGAAGATTGATATTTTTAAATTGACTACTTCACACCAACATTTTAGTCTACCCTCCAAACCATTTTACTCTTCATGCACTCACTCCTATAGCTTGTGGATGTTCCTGCAGCATATAATGGGCGTAGCCAATTCCAATGCTATTCAATTCACGCAAATATATAAACATGAATATATCACGACAAAAACAAATCACAATCAAGGTCGTATGTATCATCATCAACATCAAAATTAGTCAATGGGCTAATGATCAAACATACAATTCGACGGATTACTTGACCAACCCATATTTCAATTTATATTTTAGTTATCAAGCCGGGAACAAGAAACCCTGCTTACTGCTCCTATCAAACAGAATCACTCCGCTCACTTTGTGAACTCCGCATTTCTGCCATTCTACCAATCACACCAATACATGATTTGAGGAACCATCCATCACACATTTGGACCCAAACAGTCCGTAGAATCGATACGACCGTCACCCCAACCAGGTCATTTCGCCTGCAGTTGGTCCCATCAAACGGCCGGCCCGTGCCTCAACCAACCGAAACATTTACATGGTACTTAAACAAAGAATAAAAAACCGCAAGCAGTGGCAAAACCCCTACCCTGGAGCTTGAGGAACTCCACCAGTACCCACGCCAAGCCCCTCCGCAGCCAGCCCTTCTTGTCCCCGGCACCGCCGAGATCATCGGATCAAGGTGATATTTGTATATAAGCCAGACTCCTCTCTCTCTAAAACCCAAAAAATATCTAACCTCCTCCAAGTCCCCCCCCCCTTTTTCACGTTTCGTCTTTTCTTATGAAGAAGAAGACCACTATTTGGACTTTGCCCTTTTCTCATTTAAACTTTTCCATTAATAACAACTATGTCATTCTTTTTCCAAGTGGCTATCTGATACCATTCCTACCGGCCCATTTTCATCGCTTACTCATACCACTCACAGACATGAGTACTTGTTATATGACTTTGTTACATCGGTATCGTTATTTCAAGCATTCGAAACGCACGCCAAAACGGTCACCCGATCATCTCAAAATTTTATGTGCTAGCTAGATTTTTGCGAGATCATTCCTAAACTACGTTAACTGCTCATTATCCGGAGAATGTTAATAAATTTCGGATTTTTAACCAAATAAATACCTTAACAAATACATTTTACCTTTTCCGTAAATTGGAATTTCTGCCTTACATCTTTATGTTTAATAATTTTTTTGGCAATGAGTCATGTCATTCTTTTCTCGGTATCCATAATTAATTAATTAATTGACAGGTCTAAAACTTGTTTAATATATAATTTTATACTAGCATGTATGGTTACATACTTACTATCGCATATTCCCGATAGGTGAATTTACTCGCATTTGGATTCTGGCTTTTTCACGACACGTCTTTTCCTAAATAAAGAACCATACAAGGGTTTTTATTTTTATTTTGTTTTCCTTTTAAAAAAATAAACAAAATAAGTGTTGATTCCAAATTTTTTTTTAAAGAAATATTTTTTTTCCTTATAAAAAATGAGTCTTGCCATCGAGTAGGAACGTACGTGAAAAATGTAGTTTGACTGTCATCCTCAGAATGCTTATAGCTTGATTTGTATATTCAAATGTATTGTATCGCCGTTTTGGATCAATGAAAATTTTCTTTTCCTAGTAAAAAAAAACTTAAATTGTTATAAAATTATACTTATAATTGATTTAAAATTTATATACGATGAAAATAAAATTGATTTTTAAAAATATGACCAACCTAAAATGTTAGGATGAATTTAAGAAAAGTCACACAAAAGGAAAATAAAACATACATTTCTTAAACGCAATTATTAAAAAAACTAGTTGTTTTAAAATTTTTAAAATTTTAATGATTTAGAAATTACGCTAAGAATACATAAAACCACTTTAAATTTATTTTAAAATACATTTTTAACAAATATATCAAACTTTTTTAAAGTTGAAAATAGTTTTCAAACAATTATTAAAATTTCAGAATAGTATTTATGAGTTGAAAAGAATGCTTATATGATACTCGATTTAAATTCTAAGAACCTTCACAATTTTGTAATGTATCTATCAATAATTTTTCTTTTAACTGATATAGAATGTAATAATTGCGTATGATAAAGTAAAACAAGAAAATCCCCAAGGTGGACTCGAATGATCCGGGCAGATGGAGAAAACTCTCCCAATAGTGGATGAACTCAACAATGGATGACAACTTAAATGGGAGATATCAACTACAAGAGATTAGTGTCACTGAGCCACATGTGGATTAGTGTCACATACTTAGGCCCTGCGACAAAAATGAAAATTATGTCAAAACAGTACCAATTTCATAAGTATTGAATCGCATCAGAAAATCGTTTGATAAGTTACTAACAATTGAATAAGAAGATAAATATATTGTTTCATAATCGCAAATTCTAAATACAAAATTATATATTTTACCATATTTACCCAATTATCATTAAATTACATATTGTGAGCATCTCTTTAAAAATCCATGTTTTCTGGCTACGATAAAATTGCACTTTAATAAAATCCTAATTTTTCTGGGACTCGGATGACTAAACGGACTTCACCGCTGGAATCGTCTTCAAATTCCAGTTACCATCGCCACTTCGAATTCCGAGACACTAATTTCACGCTGGCAAGACGGAGCGCGACACTCGCACTTTATGAGTGGTTTAAGAGGCGCACGTATCAAGCTATGGGGAGAGTCAAACTTGAGCATAAGTTTGGGTCAGGTGACACATGGCATGATGCCATTAGAGGGATATCTCAAGGTAGATGGATATGATAAGCGGTAATCCGCGCGCCCAATGAGAAATGGACATGCGCGGCGATGAGACATCCTTTCTTCACTGCTCCCAACCGGCTCGGGGAGAGGAAAGAGAGGAGAGCAACTGAGAAAGAGAAGGAAAATGTGGGATTTCAGAGAGAGAAGCTCTGCCCTCTCTAGAATTCTGATCGGACCGTCTGGCTTCCCATGAGACGAGAAGCAAAGTGCTCCTCTTACCCGCAAAGGACTATGCGTGGTACCAGCCGAGGGTTCACAAACTCCTAAAAGGTAGGGGTTTTCCTACTTGTTTTACTTTTCTTGGGTGGGTCATGTAACGGATTGTAGATTTGTCGGGTTTCTGGGATGGTCATACGGCCCAAAGATCACCACCAATAAACTCGAATGGTTTGGACAATGCACCGATCATTGCTTGATTTGTGTGGTGTCAGGTTATTGCCATGAGGATAATATGTTGATTGCATTTTGTATGCCCAAGATGTATGGAATTAATTTTGTTAATATACGCACGAGCCGATATATTAGCATGTGTTGATGCTTATGCCACAGACAAGACTTAGGCGAGTAACCCAAGTAGGGGAAATTCCACTATCAAGCATTGTCAACTGGGTCGTAAAATATATTTTTCGTAAAACAAGACGTATTTGGGATGGACGATCCGGGGACCTTAGAGGTAAGAAATGTACAAGATGGCCTTATCTTGTATTTTGTAAAATTCATGGCAAGAGACCCATTTTTGTATAAATCAGAATTAAATACAATTGTAAATAATATTGTACTAATAATTTTTGCATAAAATATACATTTAAGAAAGACGATGCGTAGTCCAAGTGTCATTTTACACGGTATCGCGTCTGACGTGAGACATGTAGAATTCATGATTGACGATGGGTCAACTAGACACCCCGGATTTGGGCCACACATATTATCCAAAATAAATAGAGTTTCTAATAATATTTTATTTTTCACTAAAAATTATTAATTATTGTGTTAACATGTTTAAAAAAATATGTAAAATGATGATCGATGCATATGAATATCGCAAAGGGATATAAATATCAAAAGGTTTAATAGAATTAATGCGAAACGAATCTACAATCAACCAGAGATATCGTACATTATTTATTATAGAATTTTATCATTTATTACTACTTTTGTTAATAGATTAGATGATCACGCAGTATCATCGATTTAATATTTTGTTATTACTTAAAATTTATCACTGTACTTTGCTATCAACTGAAAATTAACCATTTAAATTTCTATCATGTATTTAAATCATGACTAATACGAAATACCACAATATTTCATCATCGACCAAACTCATCCGATAATAAAATAATAATAATAATAATATAGATTACATACTTGATAATTGAATATCTTAAAACAAGATCCGCTCATACCGCATCTCGATCTCTACAACAGACCGTTCATACCCGCATCATCAAGCATATGAAACAAATAGCTAGTTAATACCAATTCTCCATTGGTCAATCTATCTTTGGATTCTTGTGGTTTTGTCTTCCAAATTAGAATGCAACTCTCAAATCCTTGTTTGAAGAACACACAACAACTTGTTGAACAGGTTGAGGGACAATACTGAGGTAAAGAGGCGGATATCCACTTTATTTCTTCAACATCTACTTTCTTGAGTCATTACTCCTACCATCACCATTCTCTAAGAATCCGCACACGGTTTCAACTATTCACACTCCGTGTTAGGACAATAAAATCTATATTCTTCGATTTATCCGATAGCCAATGAAATATCCAGATATCGTCAACTGCTTTTCTCATGTGGGTTATAGATTTTGCCTCCGCTGCGCAAACCCCATATATGTATATGCCTAAGCTATGTAAGACCCGAGAAATCCACTTCTGAATAAGGGCAAAATCGTAATTTTGATTATAAAATTTTAATTACTTAAAACTGTAATTAATTCTCTAGATCTCGATGATCTAAACTGATTGTACCGTTGAAATCGCCTTCGCCGAAATCAGCACGTAAAATTTCGCAATTTGTTAAGACAATGAGTCGCACGTTTCGAGGCATCGATTTCTGGGTGCCAGAATCATTTTTCTATGCGACGAAGACACATATAGTATGTACTCATACTATAAGTGTATGAGAGGAGAAATAATGAAATCTGACGGCCGAGATAAATAAAAATCAAATCCGAGAAAGAGTACATAATGGGTATTTTAGAGATCTAATGGGCTTTCTACTAAAAGACAGTAAAGGTATAACATTTTACTTCCTTACACGTGCAAGAGCAAAACGTGATTTTCGCTTCGTGGATTTAATATTGTTCTCATTTCTGCAGAGAGAAGCTCGACTTCTCTCTAAATACACGCGACGGATCGTCGATTTCGACGGCAGCATGAAAACGTTTCTACGCGGAGTGTGCTACGCGTGGACCCCGGGTTTCAGAAGCTTTACAACTCCAAGAGGTAGGATTTTCTCATCATTAAGGCTTTATTCCCATTTTTGGCGGCTGGTGTTTTTGCGAATGAGGTCGAGGGGTTGTTGATCGGTCCCAAACATGGGACCGAATTGTTAGAATTTTTTTGGAGATTTGTGGAGATGGCCGTGACTGTCCGCATTAGTGGCTGTTGGTGTTGGAATTTTGCATTAAAATGTATGCTTTAAATCATGTAATTATAGGAAAATGCCGAATGGTTATTGATCGGTCCCAAAACATGGGACCTAATTTATGGAAATATTTTTGACGTTAAATTGTCCGTGACTGCCCGTAAACTGAAGTGGGCTGTTTGTGTGGAATTTAAGTATTAAAATGCAAGTTTGAGATGATAAAGGTCGAATGGGGCCGTTTGACGCCCTAAAACATAGGACCGGCAGCGATTTCGGGAGCCGATTTGGGCAATCTAGGACACCGTTACGACTGTTACGGTCCTTTGTGATACTTATTCAATAAATGATGCTGTTGCTATATAGAAATGGTAAGAAATTGCTTACAAAAAAGTGGAACCGAGGTTGACATGTGTGGTTGCCCGTGGACAGCCCACTATTTCCTGCTTTCTGGGAATCGTAAAACAGTCCCGGTTTGTGATAAATGGGCTGAAATTGTCCATGTGTTTGCATGAAATTGTATGAAATGAGTGACTTGATTTGGTGTGGTGTAGAAAATCACAGGTTGATGCTTAATGAGGATTAACATGAGGTCGCCAATTATATGGAATATAATTGTGTGTTAGGGATGTTGGGATTAAAATTAGATTTGCTCAATTATATGGAATATAACGCGGTATAGGCCATTGGAGATGAAATTATGAATTGCTCAATTGGTTAAATTTGGTGATGCTTGATGTGCTGGGAATTCATGCGTAATTATAGCTGACGAAAATATGCATGTCGAAGGAGGAATGACGATTTTGAAAATGGCATAATGCATTTTCATATGCACTGGTAGCCTAGAATTAAAGTGAGCTATACATAAATGATTTTTAAAAAACGGGATATGTTTGGCGGTAAAGGAATTTCACAGATGATATTCCTGAGAATTGGTCGGGAGATGGGCCAATGCATCATTTCTGATGAGGACTATGACTGCTTTCGAAAGCTCACCAACCAATTCACTTCTAGAGTGGTGCAGTCCCATATCACTTTTATCGAATACTTCAGTATATTTTCAAGAACAAAGCTTCTGTTTTTGAAAATGATTATTTTCTTCAAGGCTACTACTTAGTGCAAGGAGCAGCTTCTATGGCCGGGACCGAAGGCCACGTAGTTTTGCAGGTTGAGCCGCCATTTCGACAGGTGGTGGGAACTTATTTCACAGCAGGAGCAGGCCCTGCTCTGCTGTGAGAGTTAATCCCAAGACAAAGGGACATAGCGGGGGAGCATTCTCTTACTACCAACCGAGCTACTAGCTCAGCTGCAGCGCAGAGCAAGCCCCCATTTCACATGCCCTTGGTCTGTGGGGTAGTTCTGCAGCTTTTAATGAGGCGAAAGAAAAGGCAAGGACATGCCCCTATAGCTCGTGGGAGGGACCACCCTCGTCGGAGTGGGCTCTGGGTGGGGCCCTTACAAAAAGGCGCCTTATATCACAGTCCTCACCCCTCGGCCCAATTCCGACTGAGGTCGTGTCCACCACAGCTATCCCCTAGCTCACAGGGTTCGCTCCGTGGGCTCGAACCGGGACCATGAGCTTAGGTACCATTCGAGGTAGCCCCCACTAACAACTCGAGCTAGTTGGCACGTAGCCAAGGTAAACGATTACCGAGCGGTGGGTAGTTATATGTGGCCCGATACCGCCACAATCCTGGCATCGAGCCAGGCATACGAATACCTAGGGAGCTCGTTAGGTATCCATCACCACCTCTGTGGTATGATGTATAGGTATGAGATTACCTAGAAGGCACGAGAGAGAAATTAGAACACGCATGTTTTGATTGTGGGATTATGTGATGCTATGATTGATGTTTATATGATCATTATTGTTTAAGAATGGTGTAGTTTATTATGTTGTAGGTGAGAAGAAATGATAAAATAGTATTAGCACGCGAATGTAGAAAATATGTCGAGTGGTAGGAGTACTAAACTGAAAAAGAAAGTGAAAGAATAAATTTTCTAAGTTGAAGAAAATCTGAGAAATAAATTTTTATGAACTTATTGGGAAGAAATTTAAGAAATAGAGGGTTAAAATAAATTTTTATAAATTTATTTGAGTATTAAAGAGTATGAAAAAAAAAATGATTTTTAGTGATTTTAGTGGTTTTTCATACTGCTGGAATTAATGAAAAAAAAAATTATTTATCATGAATAATGAAAAAAGTATCTTATGAGGTTGGAAATCATCGCAAAGAGGTTGTATTGTGGAGTCGGTGCCGGCAAGCCGGGCGCACGTGGGTCGGGCGGATCGCGCAAAGAAGCGCCGGGCGAAGGCGGCGTGAGCCGGGCGCGCTGGGGCGCGCGGGCCGAGGAACAAGGCGGCAGCAGTTACTAGGCGCAGCGCGCAGGCGCCGGGCGCAAAGCAGGCGGCCGGGCGCGCCGGGCAGTGCGCTGGATGCGCGGGCGCGCGCGGCCCGGGCGCCGGGCCGCTTCCCTGGGGCAGCACTCTCGTGCACTCTCATCATTTTCGAACCACATCAATTCCGAGTCACCAAATAAACATCAGCCATTGTAAAATAAAATTTTTTTGAAAAAAATATTTATTAAATTCAAATAAATCAAATAAATTTTATAAATAAAAATAAAATTTTTAAAAAATAAAATTTTGAAAATAAAATTTTTGTTGAAACAATATTTTAAACGCTAAATGATTGCGTATACAATGAGTTATGTGTAAGTGATTAGTAATCGTATCGTGGTTATGCCTAGAGATACCTATTGGATTTAACTACCATTTGAAATGGTGATTGCGTATAGTCACAGACAAATTATACGACGCTGCCAGAATGCTGCATAGGAAAAGGGTGAATGCTAAGGTTAGGATTACACCTTAGGGATTGACGATGAAATGAACAAGAGCCAAATTTAACAATTTCAAACGAATTATGGTCGAATTTAGCACCACTTAGAAATGGACTGTCTACCATGTTGTCAAGTCTATCAGTATGTGCATTGCTAGTTAGACTGAATGAAATTATATAGAATCGTAAGCTGCCATTTGACCAATGTGTATGGCTTATAGAGAGGGTTATAATAGAGTAAAGTCCACCAGGTACAAAATGTGCACACCGTTTGATTGGGCCAGACTTCACATACGTAGTACATAAAATGAATGCTATAGCACAAAATGGGTATAGCAAAGCTAGACAAGAAGATCCTAAGAACCTTCGGGAGGTTACACGATCATCCTCCGACACCATGGGTGGAAAGACTGACGGGTGGTATACCATTGGTTCATGCAGAACGAGAAAGTGTTAGAGGCTGTGGAGATTACCCTAACACGACTGGGATTAGACTAGTCGTTTCAGCTTTAGAGAATGAGGCCCAAATATGATGGAAATGGGCAAGGACCTCTAGAGACCTTAGAGCTGTTGTACGTGAATTCCCTCCCCTGTGTGATTAAAGCAGAATAAAGAACATATGTTTCCAGGCTGGGCGAAAGCCAGAGATCTCGAGGACTCTACTCACAAGCCGACCCGGTGATATGGAAATATCGAGTCTCGAGGTCATCCCGAGGATGGATTACCGACAGCTTTACAAGGTTGTTATCGACAGAGCGCTAGGAGAGTTACCGCCTACACGCAGGACTCGCATCGCGGTTATATTTCAGGTAAGACGATATTTCGCCTGCACAAGATAATGAGTCCAAGTGTCGGGGATACTGGGCGGGTCGGCCAATGCAGCCTTACCCTAGAGGACGAGGAGAGACCCGACTTGGATCTACCTCGAGTAGTGTGCGAGTACGTGGATGTTTTTCCGAATGAGCCACCGACCGCCTTCCACAAAGGGGTCGTAGACTCTGTATCGAGCCACACCCCGACACCACCCATCTCTCTCGACCGCATAGGATGGCAATCTATTGAGTTGCGGTGAACTCGAGAGTCCACACAGGAGCTATTGGACAAGGGTTACGATCAAGAATCCAAGTTGCACTCATTATCGAGGATTAATGATTTATTTGATCACATAGTGAGGCGAGTCTACCCAAGATAGACTTTCGTGACCGGTTACTATCACCGAGGGTTAGGAGACAGATATATCCCTAAGATAGCTAGGACGCTACTATGGGCACTTGAAGCCTACGGTGATGCCCTTGATCGACGAACGCGCCACCCATTCATGCACTTCATGCATGGGTGTTCCAACCTTATCTAGATCATTACGTAGTCTTCGTGGGATGACATTCGACCTACCCTACCGAGCGGGAGCATGAGCATTATTCGAGGATCGCCTACAACTGGCTGGAGACCATCACCGTACACTAAGTTCGCAAGTGCGAGTTTTAGCTAATGAGGGAGATTTTTGGGACACGTGGTACAAGACTCGTGAGGCCGCCGACCTAGAAAAGGTTGAGGCGGTGATGAGTTGGGAGAAACCGAATGTCAATCTTCAAGATACGGAGTTTCTTGGAATTGGCCGATATGCTGTGAGACACGAATGGGCCGGTTGTCCATTCGGGGATGTGGGATCGTAGGACTTCACCTACTTCGACATGGACTCATGGTTGGGACAAATTCGACCATAGAGAGAGATTGAGGATACTTGGAACACTGACGGGTGTTAGTAACAAGAGAGAGAGAGGATCACTTTCTCCTAGTCTTCTGGGAGAAAGGTATGACTGGCTCACACTAGTTTCGTGACTAAATGAGTTGAGCATGAGTGACTGGATCGCCTGCAGACAGGGATCCCACACCTGACAATGCATCCCGCTAGCCGTAGGATGTGAGAGTGTGCTACCATTCCTCCACACCCTGGTAAGGGTTAGAGGAATCAATTTCAGTTTAGGTGTGCTATACAAGCACTTCCAACACGATAGCCGAGGTGCCAGAGCCAGGGGCCTAAGTCGTGGATGATCGTTGTTACGCAGTCATTGGTAAGAGTAGCGGACCTTAGGGTGGTAGACATATTGTTGTTGATGTCGTTGAAATGGATGAGTCGACACCATCTAAGTTGTCGCAGATCGGGACCTACGGTCATCATACCCGGCTACCTGCCTCGAGTTAGGTAAGGTTACATATGCACATGGTTGGATGTGAGGAAACAGAGAATTTCTGACGAAATTCCTTTTGGCGAGGAGAATAAGACCCAGAAATTCCACTTCGGGAATAAGGGCAAAATCGTAATTTTGATTATAAAATTTAACACGCTTAAATATCTCGTATCACTTTCAGATCTCAGATGACTAAACGATTGTACCGTTGAGACTGCCTCGCGAAATCTAGTTAGCACGCAAATTTCGCACTTGTCGAGACAATGCAGCCAGACGCTTTTCAAACATCGATGTGCCAGAATCATTTTTCGACATGAAGACGAAAAGGCACATATGCATGCATCACGCACTATAAGTGGTATGAGTGGAGAAATAATGAAAATGGACGGCCGAGATAGTGCTCAAATCAAATCGAGAAAGAGGGACATACTGCATTTTAGAGATTCATCGTCGACTAAAAGACAAAAAGGTAATAGTACTTCATTCCTACATTGGGCAAGAGCAAAAACGTGATTTTCACGTGACGCAGGGCTTGGCTGAGTCACTTAGAGAGTCTCGACTTCTCTCGTAAAATACACGATCGACCATTGATTTCGACGAGCGTGCATGGAACGTTTCACGCTGAGCAAAGCTACGCTGTGGACTTTTGGTTTATGAAGCTTTTGACAACTCCAAGAGGTAGGATTTTCTCCCACGGCGTATTCCCATTTTTAAGGGTTGGCAGCCTGCTAGTTTGAGGCCGTGAGGTTTGGTGCTGGACGGGTCCCAAAACATGGGACCGAATTGTTAGAATTTTTTTGAGATTTGTGGAGATGGCCGTGACTGTCCAGACATTTAGGGGCTGTCAGTGTTGGAATTTTGCATTAAAATGTATGCTTTTAAATCATGTAATTATAGGAAAAAGGTCGAATGGTTGTTGACGGTCCCAAAACATGGACCGAATTATGGAAATATTTTTGATCGTGATCTCGCCCGTGATCGCCTTTAAACCGGGCGGGCTGTTTGTGTGGAATTTGGCATTAAAATGCAAGTTTGAGATGATAGGGCCGGAATGGGCCGTTTGATCGGCCCTAAAACATAGACCGAAGTACTAGATTTGGAGCCGATTTCCAAGCAATCTAGACACTGCTACGGACTGGTGCCACGGGTACAGATAATTTATTCAATAAATGATGCTCGTGTTTAGTAAGATAGAAAATGGGTAAGAAAATTCTACAAAAGTGGAACCGAGGCCGACATGGGCTGCCCGTGACCCACTTATTTCGCTTTTGGAACCGTAAAACAAATTCCGGGTTTAGGATAAATGGGCTGAAATTGTCCATGTGTTTTGGTATGAAATTGTATGAAATGAGTGACTTGATTTGGTGGTGTGTAGAAATCAAGCCAGGTTGATGCTTAATGAGGATTAATGAGAGGTCACAATTATATGGAATATAATTGTGTGTGTATAGGATGTTGGGAATAAAATTGTGATTTGCTCAATTATAAGGAATATACCAGAGCATAGGCCATTGGAGATGAATTATGAATTGCCCAATTGAGCTAAATTGGTGGATGCTTGAGGCTGGAATTACATGCCAGAATTATACTGACAAAATACGACGCTGACATACGCAAATGATTTTGAAAATTCAGATAACGATTTTCATACGCACCGGGCAGCCTAGAATTAGGTGTGAGTGCATGACAAGGTATTTTGTAAAAACGGATATGTTTGCGAAAGGAATTCCGCCAGGATGATATTCCTGAGAATCGGTCGAGATGGGGCCAACAGATCATCGGGATGAGGACCATGACCTGCTTCTCGAAAGCTCACCAACCAATTCACCGGAGGGTAGTCCCATACTTTTACCGACACTCAGTATATTTTCAAGAACAAAGTTTTGTTTTGAAAATGATTACTTCATACATGGCTTAAAGGGTGCGAGTGAGTCGGTGAGACTGCGATAATGGGATGACATGCAGACATCCAAGCAGGACTGCGTATTTACTTGAGCTGTTTTACTTGGAGCATTGCACCGCACTTAGGTGGTGAGTGTACCCCACTTAGTGCGGCCTCCCACGAGCTTTAGCTCACCCCGCCGTGGACCCCTCATTCGTGCACATGGTTCGAGAAGACAATCCATTTTGAAGCAGCTTCTGCCAGGTTTGATTTGACATACATGCATTAGTCTTGTAGATGTTAATATATGTTCAGATAAAAGCCAGAATCAACTACGAATTATCAGGAGATAATCGAGAATAGTCAAGGTTTTAAGAGTATTGGTTTATGAGCCCAAGAGGCATTTTTACTCATGTTGGGATTATATTGCATATATTGATTGTTTTGGGATGTGATATGTGTTTACATAAGAATTGTGGATGGTAGAGCTCCCGCACAAAGGAGACTCGCCCGATTTTTCAAGTGGTGTCGGGTAACCCACACTAATTTTCGTATTCCGTGCCGACGGGTAGTCAACCCGACCCCGGCTCGGGCCAAGCCAGGTTTCCTACTACCCATAACTCGAAAGGAGCTTTGAACCGGCTTTACTAGGAACTCTGCTTCAAGATATACATTATGTTTTTAAGTTTCACCCCACAATGAAATAGGTGCATTTAAGAGTAACTCATCATACTCCTAACCATTTACACAAAGTGACACGCTTCTCAAAGAACACCATTCACAGGATGCCTGCATTGTGTACCGAGCACGAATGCCATGCTTTTCAAGGAATTTGGCAAAAGGACCCGTGGATTTTGGTCCTCGATTCATCATATCCGCCATAATATTCACCGCCTCTCGATCCGATTCTACTACCTAATCTTTTATCTAATTGTCTCGCACCCTCCTGCTATGAACATCTCGAAGATGTCACGGCTCGAGACTTTTTCATGCATTAGATAAACATTACCATAACGAGATAGATAATCTATAAAGGTGATAAATATTTCTCTCCTTGTGAAACATAACGTAGAGTGGTCCACAAATATCCGTATGAATTATCTCAAGGAGCTCATTACTTGTGGCACCTTCTTTGTATGTTTAGCTTGCTTTCCCTTTGGCGCAATCTACGTGATACATGAGAAAATCAAGAAGTCAAGATTTGCAAAATTCCTTCCTTCACTAACTTCTCTATTCTTCCTAGAGATGCCCTAGTCTTCTCGTGCCACAAGATTGGGAAGAATTTTCATTAATTAAGCCACGTTTTGAACCAACATTTGAATGTGTGGTTATTAAAGTTTGTGCAAATTCATGATCTGCTGAATTTTTATATAAAACTATCACATAAAATACCAACCAATCAGAATAGAATTTAACATCAAACTTAATCATTCAAACCGAATAAAACATAATATCCAAGAGCATCTAATTTTGGACAAGGAAACTAAATTCCTAGAAATAGAAGGCTGCACATGTGCGTTTAAAGATCCATCCGACTTAATCTGGCTCTAATAGTAAGCGATAAAACAACAAATACCACTCCAACCTTGAGACTAAGCTTCCATATAGAGGAACTTTTCACTTTCCTTGGTTTCCCGGTTGTAAGGAATCCTCTCTTGTGTCCAAGCCTCGCGCTGACACCCTTCACATGCCCTTTCTGCCAAAAGTAGCAACTTACTGTGGAATTTTCCATCATGACTCGGCTACCTTCCCAGTCCACTTTTCTTAGGTGGTTCTTTCCTTTTGAATTTCCTTTCTTCTTCATGACTCATGAGTTACAAAGAAGAGCAAGATTATGTCCTTCGGTCTTGAATCACTTCTCATACTTATCGTGAATATCTCAAGTTCCACCGATCCTCATTATAGTGGATTTTGCTGATGTAAACTCGTGATGGAAGTGAGTTAAGGATAACCACCAAGAAGGACTCATCCATACCATGTTTCATGTTCTTAAGCTTTGCAAATCCTTTCAACATGTTTAAAATATGTTGCTGAATTTCTGACATCATACTCATGGTGGTCAATTCAGCCATCACTCGCAGTGGACTTATCACATGAAGTCATTCCTCAACAGATTTCTTAAATTCCGAGGCAAACTTTGGCCAGGAGAGAGGCCTTGATATTGGCAATAGTCATTCTCATAAACATCGGGATCGAATTGCTGGATTCTGCCTGTGCTTGATTGTTCCACGTCTCGAAATGGGCCATCTTCGTACTCAGGAGGTTTATCCGTTATTAAAGCCAAAGGTCAAGATCCAATACGCCTAAAGGAGAATTGAACCCTTCATACCATTCTAAAAGCTCACTCCATCAAAAGAAATTATCCCGCATGCAAGAGAGTGTAATGAAGCGGAACCGTACAAAATAATTAATGTCACATTATATTCAAGTGATAAAACAAATAGCAATGAACTATTGATATCACAGACTTCCTTTAAAGGCACTAACATATCCAGTGTTCACTGAATGCAGAGCTTTAAAACACCTTACTATTTTGTGTCATTTATATAAGTACCTTGGGTATCCATTTTACCTTCTAAGCAACACAAAATAAAAACCATTAATTAATAATTAGCAGAAACTGACTTTTTAAGTTAGTCTCATTCTCCCAATTATAAAGAGAATATTATAATTTTATGTTTCCCTTATTCCTTTATGCAATTTATAGATACAAGGCTCAATAATTTAGGTTACTTTGGCAACTATCTAAATTGGGCTAACCTTACATTTATAAATTGTCATTTGAATAAAATTTCTCACAAGATTGAAATTAATTTTTTTATTTGAGTTAAAAATCAAGGAAATAATACTTAATAATCATCTCGATTCAATAATCAATCATAATAAAATAAAGAAATCTATTATTCATCGATAATTTCAGCAAAGGTTCAAATCATAGGATATATGGACATCTTAAAGAGAATTTACTATTCTAAACATAAGATAATGACAACTGGCTAATTGAACGCCGTGGATTCTATATTTCTCTGCTGAAGCTTCTTAATTGGTGTATGAAGCGTTAGAATGACCACGTATACTCGAAATGGCCACCGGATCGACGCCAAACCCGCGCCACCGTTATTCGTATCAAGGTAATAAAAAAATCTTCCTTCGTTTGAAGATGGTCTTTATTTTTTTATTTTTTTTATTCATTTTAGTGAGACAAATTAATCAAAGATAAATCTCAAAATTTAATATTTATAAAACAATGATTCTGAATATTTAAATTCAATCTAGCTCGATATCAATTAAGTAACTAATAATGGAAATTAACACATATCATTTCGGGACACTAATTCAAACTCATCTCGATAATAAAATAATAATAATAATAATATAGATTACATACTTGATAATTGAATATCTTAGAAATAAGATCTGTTTCATACTGCATTCGATCTTTAAGAACAGGATTCGTTTCATACCGCATCATCAAGTATATGAAACAAAGAGAGCTACATGTTCCAATTTCCATTGGTCAATCTATCTGGATTCTTGTGGTTTTGTTCTTCCAAATTAGAATGCAACTCTCAAATCATGAAGAACACACAACCATAAGAGATTTCGCTTATGTATCTAAACTGATTCTTCTTTCTCCTTATCAAAACTTGATACATAGAATTGTTTTCTGTAATCGATGGAAGAGTGCTCTAAATCCGCATATGAAGGGTTTCTCATATAGAATTCATTACAGGGAGGTAGTGGCCAAGAATACACGCTCAAAAAAATCGTTATAAATGTAATTCGAATAATCGCTCATATAATAAATTATATTTATTATAAATAATCGTTTTATAATAAATTATATTTATTATAAACTGCTTCGTATAATAAATTATATTTATTATACAAACTGCTCATATAATAAATTATATTTATTATAAATAACCGTTTCTTATAATAAATTATATTTATTATAAATAACCGTTCTTATAATAAATTATTTATTATAATTTCACTCACCTATTAAGGGTAGACATCTTTATAACAGCTTAAAATATCAGTATTCTTTTAATTGGCTAAATACTAGGTTAGTGGGCCACCCACTTAATTTTAATGTGGAAATAACATGAACATTTTCAATAGTTTATCAAACAAGGCCTTAGACTTCCCGTTAAGCTCCCGTACAGCACTTAGAAGAGTGAGTTCATGACATTAGGCTCCCACCCCCATCCTCCAAAAAAATTAAGAACCCATTATAATTCCTCCTGACTATACATATTCTAGCTTCGTCACTACAGTGGCTTGGAAAATGACGCAAGATATCTCATAGTGAATGGCACTCCCGCATGGAAGGACTGGCTACATAAGGCTTAGCGGTGGGCTTAGGTCCTGGAAGAACTAATCTACTATAATTGCCTCTTGACTATATTTTTCTACTTTACTATTGTGTCCTGATGGCTTAGAAAATGACACAAAGATATCTTATAGTGAAGGAAGAAAGACTTGAGTCTTTTTATATTATAAATTGTAAATTACAAGTATAAGAGGAAGTACCCTAGGAAAATACAAATTACCATACATAATGAATCTAACAATATAATAATCTAACATCTCCTCAAACTCATGGTGGCTTAAGAGAAACCATTATGAGCTGGTTGAAGTTCTAAAAGTTTCCGAGAAACCTATTGATCATATCACTAACCGATCGCTATAAACAAGAAGTGTGAGCAAGATCCCGGCGCACTAAAATGTATCTAAATTTTTATTTGTTTTTCATTACTTGAAGTTTTTGTATTTATTATTGTATTATGTCATCTACTTAATTTGAATTAAATTCAATAAACTAATTCAACCTTAAACCTAAAATCAACTCTGACATATAGCAAGGCTTCTGATTGAATATATGTTAAGCAATTTACTCAGTTTAGCTCAAATGAATAAATTTAATCAAAATTGTTTTCAGAAATGATGAATTAGTTTTCAAAATCGTCAAACACAACCTCTGAGTGGATATAATTATACAGTTATCCGGAGTTTTGGACGCACAGTGTTTTTGGAATAAAAATATAGAATTTAATACGTGTTTAAAAAAATGACAAACAGCGCTGCTTGATCACGTTAACGATCACGCTCACAACGCCGACCATTGATTTTAAAAAATTGCCACTCGCCACACAAGTGAATGTACGGCTATTGATAAACCAAAGGTCACATTCATGCAACGACGCACGACGATAAATGTAAATGACGACCTTCCTCTTCCCTCTCCTCCACTTTTTCCTCTCCTTCGTCAGCCCTTCCTTCGCCAGCCTCTCCCTTTCTGGGCGACTAAGGGTGCAAACATACCACCGATCAGCCTTTCCGATCCGGCGACTGATTTCCTTCCGAGGTTTGTTCCCACTCCCATTTTCTTGCGACGATGGCCTTTGTAACAAAAATAACCAATTTTATTATCATTGGCCGGCGTTGTGTTCACAACGACGACCAATGCCATCCTAGCTCTCCACGTGACAAAACGCACTAGTTTGGTCATTTTTTTAAACCTATAATGTACTATGTATTTTTATTCAAAATACTATTCACGCTCCAAAACTCGCTGGTCCCGAGGAGAATAACAACGAATAAAACGACCGCCAACCGATTCTCGCCGCCATGGAAGTGGAGCGCAGATTCAAAGAATATGATAGGAGCTCTCAATTGTCTTGGCGAAGACACAAGAATCGTTAGATTTCCTTTATCGGGCCGACAAGTGTTAAATTTCGACAATGATCGATCGCTTTATCTCAAGAACTCCAATAAAGTTAGTGATCTATTCCCAGCTGAATTAGGTTCACAGAATAATTATATAATTATTTGTCTATAAAATATGGAATTAATGTGTGGTTTCTGCTTTGCCCTTTAATGTTGTTTGATGGGTCAATGACATATATACTGCTAATTGAGCAGTGGTCCCCGGGTTTAAAACCTACACTATCTACAAATTTCATTGAGAGAACGATCACATGACATAACTTAAGACAAACCCTAGCCTCCATACTCTGAGAGAGCTTCATATCGCATTGTTCAATTGCAATGGATCTGCATGCCTTTCTGCAATATTTACTTATCGATCCGATTAGTATGCATGATCTCTAGGCTGGTTTTATTCTCAGATTGCGTAACAAGAATAAAAATCACATCTACGCTGCTATTCACAGATTTAATCTGACAAGTAGATCAGAGCGATCTGGTACCGATCATTAGATTATTGTTAATATTTTGGTGCTAATTTGTGGGTTTTTGTTAGTCAATATGTGTTACATACCTAAACCTAGATTTTTGAAATATATATATATTTCGGGAACTCAATTTATAAAATCAATAATTTTGAGCTGGGTTGAAATCGGCAAAGGTTTAATACAATGTGTTTTTTGGGTTGCTTTGAGTGAGATTTGCATGATCATCGTGGTTAAAATCTGTATATTAGGAATTAAACCCATGAAATTCGAACTGGAAATTTTTTTCCGCAAAATTCGGCAGGCAATTTTTAGGGATTGTTCAACAGAGATTATAAAACTCCAACTTGAATCATCAAAACGGACGCCTGACCTACGGTTATCTACGGTCAAAGTTATTTATCGCGATCAACGCCGCAAGGTTGAAGACGATTCAAACGCATGCCGTTGGGAGTGCGCGGCCGACGCCATGATTATCATTATTATTATTTTCATAACGCCCGACGTCATGATTATCATTATTATTATTATTTTCATAACGTTTTTCATTAAAGTAATTACCATCTACTAATCAATTACTCATTATTATTTTCATAATGCCTAATTGAATTATCATTATTTCCATAACGCCTAATTCAATTATGATGAAGAGATATGTTTATTTATTTTAGAATTAATTTTTTAAATTAATATATTACCAAAGTAACTCCTGTTAATTTAATTAAATTAATTTTATAATAAATCTAACTTCTATATCTATGCTAAAGTAATAACTCAAATATATTATTTATGCCGTATAGGTAATAATAGTCTAAATGTGAGACAAATAAAGTTTTTTAACATGCAAACATTATGTCGGTCCAAAGAAAGGAATAATGTTTGGCCGTTATAATATTGTCTACATTTAGTGCTATAATTGAGAGTACTGTTTTCAAATTGTTTTTTACGTCCAAAGACTAAATACAATGTTGTGCTTGGTATCTTATTATATCATGTATATATATTTTGTGCTTTAATATATAATGTGTAGTATTGATGTATATTTATTTATTTTCGTATCTACTATGTCTCGCTTATTTCGCAAATATCGTGAGCATTCCTAAGTTTAACAACTTTGTTAGTTCCTAAGCAATTTGGCTTTGGTACCGAAAGTGACACTTGGTGGAGGATACAGATTACCATCACATAAGTGTCATTATGCTTGTCACTGAGCCGACCGCCAATTGATGGTGAAAGATACATCTATATGGGAAAAGGCAAGAAAGCCTATGCCAAGTTATTAGGACATTTTATCTTATGTTAGACTGGTTTTATTTTAATTTTGGAAACATTTATTGAAAATTCATTACTAGGACGAATTTGATTTGCTTTCATGTTTGACAAACCGTTATTTTGTTCATCGGAAACGAAACATTTAGTCTTTTTCCAATTCCTAAAGTTATCGAACCGGTAGTCTAATTGATAAGCTATATAATTAAATATGCAAGTCCTTAATACAAATTCAATAATGAATGCAACCATTATCGGATCAAAGCGCAAATTAAATAATGAGAAATCCTCGATGTTATGGCAAGTATACTTATGATATTTCCAAACAACGACTGAAAGTGCCAATAACTCGCTTAATTCTTGATTCTCGATGTCGATTTGACATATGTGTAGATTGCATTAAAGGGAAATTAACAAAAAGAAAAATAGGTGCAAATCGTGTAGCAACGCCTTAGAGTTGATACATACGGATATATGTGGACCATTCCTTTACACTTCGAATGGGCACACATACTTTATCACATTTATAAGACTTATTATTTCACGATATGGTTATTTGTACCTAATACATGAAAAGGCATGTCTTATGTTCAAAAATTTCAAAGCTCGAGGTTGAAAATCGGGCCAGTAAGAGAATAATCCATCAAATCGACCGTGAGGGGAATATTACAGAGATATGATGGATCGTGTGAACAAATCCACTGTGTGCCTTGCCAAATACCTTTCCGAATGCGGTATTATACCTCAATACACCATGCCTGAACTCCGAAATAAAATGGTGTAGCCGAGACGTACAATAGAACCTCTTTTTAAAGACATGGTGGTGTTACATGATTAGTCATTCTTCTCTACTAATCTATTATGGGGTGAAGCATTAAAGACCATAGTTTATATACTCAATGGGGAGTTCCCGTGAAAAGCAAGAACAAAACCCATGAGTTATGGACTGCAAGAAGCCTAGCATTAGACATCCGCACGTCTCGGTTGTCCAATTGGCTAAGGCCTTAGGCCCAATGAGAGAAAACCGACCTGCTGACTGCAATGTTATTTTGTGGATACCCGAGAGGTCTAAAGGGTATAGTTTTATGACCCTTCAAGCAGTCCTTCTTGAGACGTAATGCCAAGTTTATTGAGGATAGCGGAGCACCAAGTTAAGGAGGTCATTTTTGAGGAGGAGTATGTGTAAATGTCTAAACCACAACTACTATTGAAGCATATCAGACAATCAAAAATCTTATCTCCTATTATCAGCTAAGTGTCAGGCAATGATGACATTCCCCAACTTCCAATACAATTGAGGTTCACCCACTAGATTTGAGGAACCACATCAAGAAATAGTGGAAGAACCTCAAATAATTTCTCAACTTGAAGTGCCATTAGGTGTCCACAAGAGAAAGGAGAAAGACTATTTCAGATGACTATGTAGTCTTTTCTTCAAAGAGCATGAGTTTGATAAAGGATTGGAGGATGATCTTACGTCCATTGGACCAAGCCAAACAATGCACCAATTCAGAAAAGTGGATTGCAGCTATGCAAGAGGAAATGAAGTCCATGAAAGATAATGGCGTTTGGGATCTCGTCGAATTGCCTAAAGGTATAAAACCAATTGGTTGTAAATGGATATTCAAAACCAAACTAGGATTCAAAAAAGGCAATGTCGAGAGAGAGCACGCCTTTAGTCGCCAAGGGCTTTGCACTAAAAGGAAGGCATAGATTATAAGGAGACCTTTTCGCCGCTTCGACGAAAGACTCGCCCGGGAATTATAATGACACTTCAGAGTTTCCACAGATCTAGAATCGCACTAAATGTAACACCCCCGAAATATACCATAGCGCTGACATGTTTAGGGTATAATAAAAGTAAAAGTATAATTATCTGAATAAAATAAGCAATAACTTGAATTAATACAAATTACTAAGGGTAAATTAATAAATTAATAATTCATGACCTGCTGGTCATAATATAATAAGTTCATATATGTCAAAGAGGATTTTGATAAATTGAACAGAGAATAAAATCGAAAGGAGGACCAGTAATAAAGAAAGATATTAGAATAAAATAAGGAAAGAAAATTGTGGAAAAGACAAGTGGCTTGGAGGAAAGGGGAGGAAGTTTCCTCTTGGAAAGTGAAATAAAAAGGGATAAGATCAAATAAGGAAGACCAAAAAGAAATATCTCATTTGGTCTTAGAGAAGAAGAGGAAGCAAAACGGGGAGAAGAAGAGAGAAGAAGAGAAAAGAAAAGAAGAAAGAAAGGAAAAGGAAAGAGAAGATCACGGGTATGGAGCGCAGATAGTTGTATGAATATACATGTCTTGGAGTTTGGAAACTCCCAATCTCATTTAACATTCAGGATTAAGTTGAGAAGAACAGGATCTAGATATGTGCTTTAGGAAGGGTCTAGTTGCGGAGTTGAATTGAAAATTCCTGTACGATCATATCACGATATGGACCTTAGAACGAGTTTTAGGTCAGAAGTAAAGGAATCTGGAAGTAAGTCCGCTGATAAATTGTAGCCACATCAATTAACTTGATGTTAGGCTTTCCCTGTTTCTCGATTTGGACCTCTGTAGACTAAGTTATAGTCCTTTTGCGAGGTCGGCCAAATTGCAAATCTGGTCGGTCGGTTACGCGATTCGGGTCAACTAGCCGGACCTTAGAATGGAGTTTTGGGTAGGAAATAAAGGGAATTTGGCAGTAAGTCATACGTGAAATTGTAGCCACATCAATCAATTGATGTTAGGCTTTGAATTTGCAATTCGGACTCCGGTGAACCAGTTATAGTCTTTTTACTGCGAGCAGTCAAATGGGTGCGGGTCGGTAGTAAGTGCGTCAGTCGCGTAAGTCATTAGGTCTGTAGGGGTGTTCCGAGATCCTGGCCAAGTCGTCGGAGTCTGAAGGCTCGGCTCGTCAGGCGGCTGCGCATGACCTCGACTTAGGAAGTCATATCTCGCCGTTTTTGAACTCAGGTTGGGTGTTCTTGGACTCTATGGAAGCCCATTGAGTCAGAATCCATCCATATGCCTGAAGAGATTATTAGATGTCAGACCGGTGTTAGACTGGGCTCATCACTCCCGATTACGCCGTCTGGTCAAGTCGACTCGTCCAAGGTATTGCGCGCGACCTCGACCGGAAGGTCATATCTCCTTCGTTTGAACTCCGATTTGGGTGTTCTTGGACTCCATGGAAAGCCCATTGAGTTAAGAATCCATCCATATGCTTGAGGAGATTATTAGATGTCAAACCAAGGTGTTAGACTGAGCTCGTCACTTCAGTGCAGCTCGTCGATCGAGGTCGGCTCGTCGGTATTGCGCATGACCTCCAACCGGAAGGTCATATCTCTTTTCGTTGAACTCCGATTTGGGTGTTCTTGAATTCTCTATGGAAGGCCCATTGAGTCAGAATCCATCCATATGACTAAGGAGGATATTAGATGTCAGACCGAGGTGTTAGACTGGGCTCGTCACTTCCAGTGCAGCTCATCGGAGTCGAGTCGGCTCATCGAGGCGGCTGCGCATGACCTCCAACTTCGGAAGGTCATATCTTCTTCGTTTAAACTCCGATTTGGGTGTTCTTGGATTCTATGGAAAGCCCATTGAGTCAAGAATCCATCCATATGCCTGAAGAGATTATTAGATGTCAGACCGAGGTGTTAGACTGAGCTCATCACTTCAGTGCAGCTCGTCAATTCAGGTCAGCTCGTCAAGGCCCATTGCGCGCGACCTCCAGCCGGAGTCATATCTCCTTCGTTTG
The DNA here is from genome assembly GCA_016808115.1 of Tetrastigma voinierianum. Classification (NCBI taxonomy): domain Eukaryota; kingdom Viridiplantae; phylum Streptophyta; class Magnoliopsida; order Vitales; family Vitaceae; genus Tetrastigma; species Tetrastigma voinierianum. The sequence continues at coordinate 114,474 of JAEQBH010004073.1, forward strand.
AACTCCGATTTGGTGTTCTTGGACTGCATCGGCCCATTGGAGTCAAAGAATACATTCACATACCTGATGAAGATATTAGATGTCAGACTGAGGTGTTATACTGGGCTCGTCATGATGCGGCTCGTCAATTCAGGTCGGCTTCGTCAAGAGTATTGCGCGCGACCAGCCGGAAGGTCATATCTCCTTCGTTTGAACTCCGTTTTGGTGTTCTTGGACTCATGGAAGAGCATTAGTCAGAATACATTGATATGCCTGAGGAGTATAGAAGATGTTTGACCGAGGTGATAGACCAAGTTACCGAGACCATTTCCATTATTCGGTTCATGTCGGATCGTAGGTTATTTATGCGTAGCGCCGAAACCGGAAGGTCATGTCTCCTTCTCCGAGACTCCGATTCGGTGTTCTTAGACTCTATAGGCCATTGAGTCAAGAATGCAACCATACATAATATGATAAAAGAACTCATATTAGGTCCAGAAATAAGGAAAAGCGATGACGAGATATGAGCCAGAGCGAATAACATAAGTAGATTTGATATGTAAAGGAATATAGAAGAAAAGAATAAAATGATAAGTTCAGAGAAAACGTATAATTGTGTGACTGCCTAAGACCGGATATTGAATGACAAGACATATATGATCAGTGCTTCTGCACTCCTGCTAGTGTTTCTACACTTCTATTACGTGGGCAGGCACGTCTCTGTTCTGTACCGTACTGTACCTTCGGGTATATATTGTACCGAGTCTCGTTCATTCCTTATCTCCGGTCCAAACAAGCGAATATTTATACATGTGTATCTGAATAAGAAGAAGGATAAGGTAATGGATTTGGACATGAAGGGTACTAAAGAATTATTTAAGAAGAGTCTAGGTTACGCACTCCTATGGGAGATAGAGCAGTTGATAAAACACAGTAAAACGTACAAGTATAGAAATGTATAGGTATATGTGTCATAAGATATGATAGTATAATAAAGTACATGAAGATATAAGTTAATAAGATATAAGATGTTACTAGGAATGGGTACCTGTACACGAATGATAAGCATATATGAATATAAGAATGAGTAAATGCATGCATGATAAAACTATAGGAATATATGTATTATAGAGAAATATGATAGCCATAATGAAGCTACGAGATATGAAAACTGAAAATAGATTTAAAGAAATGATGGCATAAATTGCATAATGTGGTTAAACCGAGCCTTAAAGTGGTTTGTTCTACCCGACTCCTATTCCTCGTTCCAAGTTTTGCATGTTTGTTCTAAAAGCATATTGAATTGATTTAAAGTGATTGTGAAATGTTTGCATATAAAAATTGCATGATTATTGAAAATAAACTATTTATACAAGCGTACATATTGTACTATATTTTGCTATAAAGGATTTGAACGCCCTTAATAGAATGTTAACCGTTTATTTCGCAGTAAGGATAGATTGGTATACGATAGGGTGAGAATAAACGATCTTTGCGAACTATTGATGTAATCACTCGATCAAGCGACCACAGCGGGGTTCGTGTCGGTAGTGTTCACTATTTGATTGTTTATAACCGATCAGCGACCCTAGAGGGACCGTCTTGTGTTATAAAACCATTTAAATCTGCGGCTGCTGACCCGGAGGGGCCGGAGTGCCGGTGACTCTAATATCTATTATATCGAAGACATGGGTTAAATTCGTTAGGGCATCTTATGATTGGCATAGCCAGTTAGTTGGCATAGCGGAATTGATTTTCAAATTGAATTGAATGTCAGAAGCGAATTGAATTTGGCCAGGCATATTTAGGATGGTTGAGATTGTGGAAATATTGATTATGAAAATGTATTTATGGGATGATCAATGAACTATAATTATTGTATATATATAACAAAGTATATGTAATGTATTTATATTGATCATCCATAATGATTTGAAGGTTTTGAATTGTTAAATTGCATAATGTGACAACAGTATGTGAAAACAGTACATGAAAATAGAGCATAACAAATGGTATATAGTATATAACCATGAAAGTAATATATGTATAAGAATATGACATGCACTTAATAGGATATGTAATATGAACCATTAGAAAGATAATAGACCAAATGATAAGTACTAGAATAAGAAATATATGACATGAATATATGATAGACATACCTGAATGAATAGAGGGAAATAGAGATAAGTAAAAGATGACAAAGCACTAGAATACAGTAAAAGTATAGATAGGAGATATGTCAAAGACAGAGAATATGTAATGTGATAGTAATGTAAAGATGATATTAGTAATATAAAGTTATATGCATATGTATAAGCTTTGACTGTCACCATAGGTGGTTGTCCATGCTTATGTTCCACTAATGATAAAAACATGCGGTCATTCAATCAGGTGTAGATGCGAAGCGAAGACAAGGATAGAGGCGGGACATCCCACGTCAACGAGGCGGGCCGGTTCGGAGATAGGTGCTCACCGCCTTTGCTTCGCGATCTGATGTTTTGTAGAAAAAAAATCGTATGAGTAAGTGGGACTCAGTATATGTATATAGATGTTGAGGGACACCACTCCGGTGGTAGTTCTTTTATATATGAAAATGATTTTTGTTATTACAGAAATTGTTTGTATAACCACAGGTACAAGTTCAGCTCTGAGAAAGAACAGGTCAATGAGTCCCAGTATATAGTCTCGCGCCCGAACTCGGTTCGGATCCGCCATTCGGGTCGGATCGGGGACGGGGACGTGACAAAATGGACGTCGAAGTGCTTCCTCGATGGAACATTGATGAAACTATATATACATGGTCGCGGCCGAGAGAACTTTAAGGTTAGAGCTGACCACTGGTATGTAGACTCAGGGAATCCATTTATGGTTTTAAAGCGGGCATCCGTCTGATGATGCTAGGAAATTTGATAAGGTGATTTCTTCATATGGTTTCAAAATTAACACTTTGTTGATCGATTGCATATATCTTAAGTTCGGTGGGAGTGAGTTTGTTATATTGATTGCTTTCTATGTGGATGACGTGCGCTGCGAGCAATGATGTAGGTCTATTGCATGACACCAAAAGGTTCTTATCGGTCATTTTGAAATGAAAGACCTTGGTGATGCATCATATGTTTGGTATACAAATCCATGGGATCGTTGAATGTATACTTGGCTTATCTCAAAAAGGCACATATCAATAAGGTGCTTGAAGGTTTTAATATGCGAGGAATTATGCACCGGGTGATACACACAATGGCAAAGGTGATAAATTCCAACTTAGGTGATATGCCATAAAATTGAACTTGAGAGAAAAGAAATGGAGAACTACCCTTGTTCGTGCGCAATGGGGAGTCTTATGTATGCCTGAGTGTGTATGCGCGTCCGGATATAAGCGTACATTGCTGGGAGATGTTGCGAGATATCTCGGTAATCCTGGTATGGATCGGAAAGCGACTAAGCGGTGATGGTATCTTCGAGAGACGAGATCGTATGCTCACATATCGGCGATCCAATCATCTGGAGGTTATTGGGTACTCGGATGCAGACTTTGCAGGATGTCAAGATAGCAGGAAATCGACCTCAGGCTACATCTTCGTGATGACTGGCGGGAGAAATTTATTTCATGAGCAGTGTCAAGCAGACACTGTAGCCTCTTCCAACCATGGAAGTGAATTATAGCTGCTTTGAGGCATCTAATGAAGAATATGTTGCGAAACTTTATCACGGGACTTGATTATTATTGAAGGCATTAACAAGCAGCTTAGGATTAATTGTGACCAGTAAGTTGCGGAGTTATATTAAACAATCGGAGTTCATCAAAATCAAAGCACATTGACATTAAGTTTAGTTTGTAAAGAAAAGGGATTCCAGAAGTGGTCAAGTGTGTTGAGAGCATATTGATACGAACTCCATGATTGAACCCGCTCACCAAGGCTTGCCACCCTAAGGTGTTTCATGAGCATGTTGCTCGGATGGAGTGTGCAAATGCAAACGATATAGGAAGATAGTGGGAGTTCATTTGGTTTTATGTGTAATTATGTGATTAATGTATAGTTATTTCATTTTATAATATGCATTACATGCTATGATTATTTAATGCATTTTATGTTATGTTTTTGGAGCTTCTTTGTTTGTGATGTCATGGTGATTTTCTCTTTGCTATTTAGCATGGTATTTGAAAATATGTCTGTTCGTTGAGTCATAAAGAGGACCTTTTGGAGATAGGCATACTATAGATCATTTGTAGTATAATCTCCAAGCCACACACCTATATTTGATCACATGTCATTGGTTGTGCTTGTTTGTTGACAAAGATAGGTCTCGTGCAGCATGAATGTAATAAAAGTAGCTTTGATCCCATTCTAGTACAATTAATGGACCAGATTGTTTAAAGTATTTATGTGATTGGACAGTGTATATTTGCGCGCAACTTTAGTAATCATGCACATATTCAATTAACGCGCTGAGTGGGGTGGTGAATTTCTTTATTGGTGACAAGTGTTAAATTTGAACATGATTGTCTTTTGTGTCAGTAACCCAATAAAGTTAGTGATCTATTCTCAGTTGAATTAGGGTTCACAGAAATAATTATATAATTATTTCATTAATTATAAAATATGGAATTAATGTGTGATTTCCCTGTTTTGCCCTTAATATTGTTTTGATGGGTCAATGACATTAAAGGCAATTAAGTAATTTAGTAGGTGTCCAGGTTTTAAAAACCCTACGACCGGTTATGCGGCTGTTGAGAGAGGCAGCATTATCATTGCTTAGGTTTAATCCGGAAGACAAACCTAACCTCCGTATGAGAAGAAGCTTACATTCTTACATTATCAATTACTGATGGATTCGGGTATGTCTTCTACAATATTGGCTTGTGGATCTTTGGTCGATTATCATGGTCTGAGGTTATGTGGTTTTTCATTCTGTATTTGGTGTAACAGGAATAAAAAATCCATCTATGTGTTTATTCTTATGTATTTAATCTAACAATAGCTACGTAGATAAAATGAAGTTTTTTGTTTCTTGACTTCTTTTCTCACATGATTATCTCATGCATTTTTGCTCGTATTAATATTGGGAGGCTTATAGATAATGAACCTTTTTTCTTTTTTTTTTTTTAATTATCCAATCAAGAAACAGGGGCCCACCTCTTAGAATGTAAGAGTTAAAATTTTTTTATATATATATATTTTTTATTATGATTTAAATTTGATCCTCATCTATTCAAATTTTGGGTGAATTATATTCATCCTTATCTTGTCAGTGAGAAACTAAAACCATGCATTCCGTTTGACTATATTCTTTGTGGCTAGGTTTTTTTTTGTTGTTGAGATAATTTAAGTTATAAAAAAAATTAGTTACGTAACTGGCTGTTAGATATTTTGTTGAGAATGTCTTTGCCTTGATACATTTACTTAAGACCATATTTTATCCTATAAATTAAAAGTGTATTTATTTAAAAATAATAATTATTGATTCAAACTTATAATACATCGATAGATCAATATACTAAATAGCTAAAAATGTATATAATAAAATAATATTCGAGTTAATAATATAATAAATCGGTATAAACTTTTATAAATTTGATAAAATAGTTATTAGAATACGTGAATTCGATTTTTACTTGAGACCCCAATAACCAATAATAAGATGATAAACAACATCTCCTGTACAAACTAAAATATAAATTTTAGTGAAAAAACCGTTTATTAAGCAGAAAATGAAAGAAAAATATTCATGAGTTATTTTAGGTCAAGAATAATAAAAAAATATTTTTTAATAGACTATAAGAGACTATTTGCTAAAATAGTTTTAAATTATAGTTTTGAGAAGAAACTTTTAGAAACTATTACATTAAAGCTTATCTGGAAAACCTAAAATTATTTTTAATTATACTTTATTTTAATTTATTTTATATAGTAGTAGAGTTATATATATTTTAAAATATTGTTTAAAGGATAGAATAAATTATCTTGAAAATAATTACAGATATATCATAGGAAAACCGACCCTTGTATGTTGTTTATTCGAGTGGACCACTACAAAGATTAGGCTATGACTTTATTAACTTTTTGGGATTAAATTTCATAGGATACCTGTAAAAAATAAAAACATATAGTTTCTCCACAGCTCAATCCTTGAAATTTACCGTAAAAAATGAAAACATGTTTCCCAGCTTTGGACATTTGGCTAGAGCCTAAAATCGTGTCTTTTTACCATAAAACAAGCATTCTCACGTAAATTTTCTCGGAAGAGCTCACCTGGCTTCCATGACTGGACATTAGAGAAGTTATGCAGTAGGTTTTGATGTTCGTGATTTTTTTTATACGGTGCATTATGTTATAATATCATATTTTACAAAGTTAAGTTTAGATTTTCGTAACTCCTTTTCACATTTTTACCATTTTAAGTCTAGTATCAATAATTGATATTATCTAGTTTAATTTTGGGAAAAATATGCTTATTAGACTACCAATTTGAAATAAAAACAAAAAATATACTTTTTAGAATGATAATTAGCTTTTAGGTAGAGATTGCCTTTAGTGTAATTATTTAAAATAATAATTATAATAGTTACTTAAACTAGTATATCAAATTAATAAAATTAATCATAAATTGATAATTCGATTATTTTTTAAGCTTATGTATGAATCGTATATTTCTTATTTTTCGAATCTTTTTTGTTTTTATTTCCAAAATAATAATACATACTTTCCGATTAAGTTCAATTATAGGTTGCAAATATATATATATATATATATATAAATTATTATAGCATGTAATCTAAATGGTCCATGAAACATTTTGCTGGTATTTAATTTAAATAATAGATAAGGGCATGGGTGATGACTTATGTCATGGCCATATGTCATATCATTGTCATGTCCCATGACATCAGGTCAATATTATGCCGCATGTCATGTACACTTTAATAAAAGGTTTCAAAAGTGGTTGGTGGAGGGATTGTATAATAATATAATATTACTCATCATTTTTAACACTGTCTTTTCAAAAATATTAGGATAAGAATAAGATTTTCCTATATGGCTTGTGATGTAGAAATTTATGGTCATGTTTGGTTGGAGAAAATGTCAACATCAAAAGATGAACAACATGTCATGGATAATGATTTTTCTTTTCTAGTTTTATTGAATAAATGAAAATATATTAAATAGAATTTAAATTATTTTAAATTTTGATTGCTTTCTAATTAATTTGCAAGGTGTTGTATATTTTTGAAAACTCATATTCCTTAAGCAAAGAGATGTGATCTGTCGTTTGTGACCTTGAAATCGTTTACATTTTTCTCTTTTAATTTGTTCATTACAAAATTGTTATTCCACATAAATATGCGTTTTATTTTGTTTTTTTTTTCATGATTTCATCGTTTTATTGCAGCGTTTGGTTTTGTGTCGTCTTGTTACGATATTTTGTTTTTTGTTATCTTCTTACAGTGTTTCATATGTGTGTGATCGATTGAACTGTCTGGCGTATTTGATCAACAAAGATAATCGGATTATGGTCTTGTTATGTTAAATAAGCTTGAGTCTTATGAATTATAATCGATATAATATTATCAAATTTATAGGTTTAAGTAGATTTATTATGTTTGTAAGGCCGAAGTGATTTACTGGAATAAGAGCGAAAATCGTAATTCGATTCTGAAATTGTAAATTCGGTTAAAAATCAAGTAATTAAATTCTCTAGATCTCAGATGATGAAACGAATTGTACCGTTGGAATCGATGCCATGAGAAATCCTAGTTAGCACGTAAAATTTCGCAATTTTAGAGAGACAGGTTGGAGTCGGCGCGTTTTCGAGGCATCGCGTTTGGAGTCTTAGTAAAACTGTTCGATACAGCGAAGGCACATATAGCATGTACTCATGTACCATAAGTGGTATGAGTGAAATAATGAAAATGGTGTAGGGTAGTGTCGAGATATCAAATCACGAGAGAAAAGAGGACATGCGGTCATTTTTAGAGAAGTTTAAGTCATAAGATGACAAGATAGCAAATAGGATTATGTGCTTCAAATGGAAATAAAGCAAAAACGAAATTTGAAACGAGGGTAGCAGCAGTGGCCGAAAATGGAGGAATTTAGAGAGAGAAGGACCTCCTTACCTGCAGAAATCTGTGTGATCCGGCCGTCGGTGCTTCGGGGCGAGAAGGAAGCGATTCTACGCGGGACAGTTACAGCGTGAACTCAGGAGATCGGGAGTTTCTTCAAACTCAGCCCAGGGTAGGATTCTCACTCTTGGAGTTTATTCACCATTTTAAGTGTTTCACCTACCGAATGTTCGGTTGTTTAGTAGTGAGGCGGATTTGGTCAGTCCCAAAACATGGGACCGAATTGATAAAATTTTGGGAGAAATATGGAGCAGCCGATGGCTGCTCCTTTACTTGTTTACCAGTGTGAAATCATGTATTTGTGTGTTGATGTGTGTGTATTGATTGGATTGAGGCGGAAATGGTCGTGAAACGGGTTCACTAAGTGAGCCAGAAGATTTTGTGATTTTTCGGGAATAGTAACCGAGGGGTTTTACTATTCGAAATAGTGTTAGAATGTAAATACGTGAGAGTGTGTTGGTTAAGTAATTGAATCGAATTGCTTGTGTTCGAACATTAGCCCAGTGAAATTTAATTTTTGGTTATTGTGTGAAATGATAAAATCATATAACATGTTGTATGGTTAATTTACATGTAAATATATTCATGTTATATGTTGCATGTGATTATCTTTGTAATGGGCTGGCATACATACGCATTATTATCTTATTTGAACCTTTTTAAGATTAAGTGAGTGCATGAATTAAGTCTTAGAGAGAAAAAGGTTCGGAGGGTAGTCTAAAATGTGTTAATCATGGTGAGTGTAAATAATATATCAGCCAGTCGAATGGCTTGAGTTGATATTTATTCATCGGAAGATCGCAAACGAATAATATATCGGCCGTCGGAGGCGCTGATGATATTTATTCGCCGGAGGAGTAGTCCACAAACAAATAATATATATCAATCGTCGGGCGACCCAATTGATATATATTCATATGAGGTTGCCCACTAATATAGAAATAGTCTCGCCACAAGGCTTAGGCGAGTGTAGAGAGAGTCGTGAGGACTCGAGATCCCGAGTTAGTCATGTAGACATTGAGTAGGATCATGCATTTGGCAGATAGGCGTTTAAATTGGAACGGTACGCTGCGCTTAGGTGAAGTAGCCCACTTAGGGCGATTCTCCTGCGAGCTTTAGCTCACCGTCGTGGGATCCCCGCTTTTCAGGTCGGGGAGGCGTGCGTGAAGACGGTTCGTCCTTGAGGTTGGATAAGGAAAAGTAAGTTGGCTTTGATGATATTTATGTATTAGAATTTGAGTATTTTAATATATGTTGTATAAGAGTAAAACATTTGAACTCTTGAAACTATTGGATATAGTTTGGATATGTATTTGAGCACGATTGATGGGCCCCAGTGGCGTGTGGATCTCTGCTGTATCATATATTGTTGATTAGGGCTTGAGTTTATCGAGTTTGTATTTAGGTAGAGCTCCCCGTACAAAGGGAGACTCGCCCGATTTTAAAGTGGCGTCAGATATCGGCGCCAGCTATGTGGGTTGACGGGTAGTCAAGCGGACCCCCGGAGTTTTGAAATTAACCCTAGATATTATTTCATTATCTATAGTTTTATTGAACTTGTATTTTATTGTCTTTAGTATATTGAAAAACTGAAATTATAGATATTATAGTCATAATAGCATTATCAAATTTGTAGGCTTTAAGCTTATTTATTATACCGTTAACCTGATTGTTGTTTCATCCTTTATGATTTTTAGAGAATTTGTATATGTGTTTCTATCGATATATAGCTAATTCGAATCAATAAAATTATTTTCTTTTTATATTATAAAAGAAAGATGTATAAAAAATATAAAGAGCATGGAATAAAATTTTATTAGAGGTTTCACTCAAATAGAAGAAATATTCAAATAAATATACTTTATGGATGGATGGAGATCGCCGAGAAATATTCCACAATATCGCTAAAATCTTAGTTTTATAACAAAAATAATAATAATTTAATTTATTCTTAATGATTCCCCTATTTAAATATCTAATTTAGAAATAATATATTGGTAAAGTCTAAACCCACCAAGCATTTATTTTACAATAATATAATTAATAAACATAAGTGCAATTCACGATCTTGAGGATAGTTCGTTAATTCGAACCTATTGTATGCTCATTCAAACTCAAAATACTGAATCCCATTGGGCTAAAATCCAATACCCTGACTTTTGGCCTACTATGTAGTTTCTAGTTCGAATTCTTTTAAGGTAATTAGAAGATTTCTTGAGTCTTAACTTTAGGGCTTTATGAGAGTCTCATAGGATTTGTAACGACTTGGACCATATACAGATATTGTCCGTTTTGGATCAAAGGGAGGTCTTCACGATTTTAAAACGCATTTACTAGATTGAGAGGAGTTCACTCGTTGTCTCCTAGGGGATTAGAGAATTAAACGAACAAACACACCATCTTGTCGAATAGAATGGACTATATATTTATGCCTTTGGGGTTAAGGGCACTCAATGACTTAAAATTCGTATCTTTTAGATTAAGATGGACCATATTTATATAGTCTTAAGGGCTTTTTATGTATTTGATAGTGAATGTATTAAGTTAGTTAATTTTAAAGAAAATAATTAATGTTTTTTATTAAAAAATATAATTAAACTTACAAATATGGGATGGAATATATCCAGTTGAGAAGACATTATCTGACCGCTATTTTGCAACCTCTCCATTCTCGTTAAAATTAAGCCAAATATGCCTCAAAACCTTTAGATGACATTTTGCCATACGATCTTGCTTTCGAATTTGAAGCGCGATTTTTATATTTTTGAGGTGTCATTTTGAGTAGTTATGGGGATGACACGCGATGCGACTCGGATTGGAGTTGCTCTTAGTAGAAAAGCATGAAGCGATAGGCAATAGGCAATATTCACTTAGAATTGGAAGGTAGGACTTTAGGAGTTTGTCCGGCTTCCAGCTTGAGAGCTTTTTAGACATTTAGGTTATAAAAAAAAAAAAAAAAAGTGCTTTAAAAATAATATAGAGTTTAGAAACTATTCTGCCCAAATGTAAATGTGTAGTTTTTGCCATGGAAAGTGTTTCTAGAAAGACACTTTCTAAAAGTGTAATTTCAAGACACTTTTATAGAGTGTTTTTCAAAAAACACTTTCAAAAATTAAAATTTTTACGAAAAGTGTCTTTTGAAGAAACTTTTATATTTAATTAATAATGAAAGTGTCTTTGAATATACGCTTTTGTATAATTTTAAAATTTTTGAATTTAAGTTAAAAGTGTTTTTCAAAAGGCGAACTTTAATTTTTAAATTTTAAAAAGTGTCTTTTGAAGAGACACTACTGCGATGGAAAAACTCTGTATATTTAGAATTATTTTTTCAAATTACATTTTTTAGAATTTTTATTATTTTACGAGAAAGTTCCCCCTTCAACCTGATTTTTTTTTAATTTCATTATTTTTTCTGATTGGCCAACTACCAACCCTACGACATGATGATTGATTATTGGTGCATCAATTCCTTACTATCTTTAATTTTTTTAAAACAATGATCACTTAGGATTATTATTGACTACCAAACCCATTGATAACACGATGTTGTTTCATTCGTTGTGATTTTAGCGTTTTGATTCTATATTTTTATCGATATATTCTTAGTATAATCGATGAAAGTATTTTTTCCACCGAAAAAATTGAGGGTTTAAACGATGACCTCTAGTTTAGTGGTAAGTTAAATTTAACCATTATGCTACAATGCCTCCCTTAAAAAATTTTTATAGCCTCATAATTTTATTTTTATGGGTTTGCCACTACATAAAGGAACTTGTTTCGATGATTCTTAGGTAAAAAGCTCAATCTGCTTAAATCAAGCATGTTATCATCTGTTGTTAAAATAGAAATGGTTAAAGATGGATATGGACATTTACATGCACCATAACATTTTCTTCTAAATAAATTTAACAATTTGTATCGAGATGTCAGCATAATTATATACATATGTATCTAAACCATTAGCAAATTAATTGCACATACCATTTTTCGTTTAGGGACCCAAAATGATTTATTTTCTCAAATTTGTAAACTTTTGAAAAATATTTTAGAGAGTAGAAAGGTAGGTTTTCATTTATATAATATTTTTTATATATTTCAATAAAAATTTAATTCTAATAAATAAAAATAGAAAGTATACCTAGGTCTCACTTTTTTTAAAACTAATAACTTTTTTTAATATAACGTAGTAAATGTTCTTTCATTAAGATTTGAACTTTTACCATCCCACGTATTCGATCGTTTAACGTTGAAAATGGATTTCGTAATAATTCATTTTTAAAAAAGGAGAACATGATATGGTGAGATACAGCATAAGAAACAATGAATTATTTATGCTCTACCTTTTATTTATTTAGTAGCTTTCAAAAAAATTCATTTTCCATAATGAATGCGATTGGATGAGATTTTTTTACACCTAATCACATTTAGTTCTGATACTTAGTAATTCTGTGCATCTTGTAATTTGAACCGAGACCCACCCATTCCCTATGTCCCATTTTTTTTGAAATATTGATTCTGTATAGAAATTTGGCATGATGGACATTAGACAGAGATATAAACAATAACACTATTTTCCCCTTTTTAAATATATTTTATTTATATATTTTAGGCGGTGATTGTATACTAATTTTTTGCATTTAATGAATATTAGTATTTTCAACTTATTAAGTACCCCTTACCATGAATTGCTGATAAGAATAGCCATAAATATGAAGCATTACTATATTTGTAAAAACATGTGGCAATTGAGAATTGGATTGAAATAAAATATTTGAAATTCATCTAAATTTGAAAATATTATTTCTTAGTGGAGTTAGTTTGGATATGCGAACTACCTATTCCAAGAGCATTCTCAATCCTCTTTTTTGGATGAAAAGAGTGGAGCTACTCATGAATAAGATATGATTAAAGAGAAAAATTTTGGAAAAGAAGTAAAATAATAAGTTTGAAGAAATTTTTTTACAAGATAATAAATCTAATTTTTATTTAAATTAGGTTATTTCTCATTTTTTAAAAGGTTATGGTTGCATATTTAAGACACATCATTTTATTTATTTATTTATACATCTATTCATTTTGTATTACTTTTTTTATTTTTATAGCTTCCAGTATGAGACCACACATCATTTACAAAAACCGTCATATTTTTTTTTAATAACCAAAATCATGGAGAGGTTCTAGTATAGACAATCGTAACTTCACTCGTAATTAACAAGGCCCATGATTGTGTGAAACATATGCCTATAAGAGCCTTATTATTTCAGAAATATTTGATTAAAAAAAATCAAATTAACCTAAATGTTTGGTGTATTTCCAATGTTTTTTTTTCTTGAAAGTAACTATTTTTGACAAAAATCATCACCCTATTTCAATTTTTTGATAATTGATTAACGAAAACTTCTTATTTAAGTAGAAATGAGGATGAAGTGTAGATAGAGGTGACAATTTAAGCGCAGTCCGCCCAAAAATTAGAATTCGGATTGAATTGTTAATTGCGGCCATAAAAAATAAAAGGTAAATTGGGCCAACTTATTGGTGACAATCTGACCAAATTTAGGGTCGGACTGCTATATTTTTTAACCGAAAAAAAAAATTGGACCAAATATTAGTCGACTCGATGTGTCAAGCCCGGTAATCAGATGCATAGAATTACCACCTCTAAATGAAAAAATTTTTTTGTAGCGTCTTCAAAAATGTCTTTGTTGAAGGAATTTTAAGTTATACACTTTTTTACTAAATATCATTTAAACAAAGATCATCAAACACACTCGACAGTGTTTAGAATAAAAAAGATCATCGAATGAGTATTTGTAAAATAATCAATTCTTTGTTGATTTTAGAAAATACTTCAAAGTTTCTTCCAAAAAAAAAAAAAAACACTTCAAGTATTTTTACTAAGACTATAAATAATTTATGGTCCTGAAAGATTAATTTTACAAAAACAAGAAAATCTTTTTTTATTTATCAAAAATCAAGTTAAAAAAAATTAATAAAGTCAATTTTCCAAAAATTGGATTTTCCTTATTTCAATAACTTATGAAATTTCTTGAGTGCGTGATTAATTTAAAACTTCCATTAAGATATTGTTGTTAAGTATAAATGGGGATGAGATGGGGATGAGATATAAAGCTACATTTTAGATTTGTTTTTTCCCAAATGTTAGTATTTGAAGAATGTTTCAATGATATAAAGATTTTATAAAGTATACATTAAATATAAATATAAATATAATCAAATGCAGTAATTTTAAGAATATAAAATAATTTTTGCCATAGATTTCATTGGTCTCTTTTAACCAAAAATACGTTATTTGTTAGTCTTAGTTTGATACTAATAAAATGTGATGATGTTACTTGTTTTATTATTCACACTTTATAACATAAAATATTATAGAAGCGATTTATTTTGTTAAAAACAAATAATAACGTTTCAAATTTAATAATAAATCTATTGTAGTTTAACGAACATCAAAATAAAAACATATCGCCACGAGAAAGATAAAAGATGATTTTGAATTCACTAACTCATTTATTTATTTTTGTTTTACAAGATTGGAATTTACATTTACAAAATTAAATTCGAGCGACCCTATGGCGCCTTTTTGCCATAGGCTTTCCATTTGTCACCACTGGCCGTAAAGTAGTGAATGATCTTGAACCCAAATAATATCGGAGAAGATCATGGGTGAGTCAATTGAAGTAAGCCGACCAGTTATATTTCTGGCGTCGCAGAATCTTCTTGATAATAAGTGCTGCAGTAAGAGATCCAGTTCTTTTAGTTTCTTCATGTTCTTGGAGTTCCTCACCTTGGAACCTTATGACATTCCACTCTTGGTTTTTATCGGCAAGGCTATGGCGTCCTTTGGCCTTCCGTATACAACAGGAAGCATCAGTATCTTCTCTTTGTTTCTGTTTGCAGCTGTTCCAAAGCTTGAACCATTAAAGCTTAGTCGAACCACCATTAAGCTTGCTTGAACCTCTAGGCTCCATAATCTTCCGGTGGTTTTACGATTATAAGAAGTCTGCTTGATTAAGAAAGTGTAATGATTAAGAGAATATACCTAAGTGTTTATAAAGGAGCAATTTAGGGCTCCATAATAGCCTTGACTTATGTGAAAAATTTCCATCTAGTCACATCATCAACGTGGCCAAATGTTTCACCTAATATATTACCCTATTCCATCTAGAGTTGGTCTCCTTTGGCAAAGTGAAGTATAGACTGATAGCAATTTTCAGGCTCCATAATAATATGACATGTGAAAAAATTTCCAATCTAGTCATAAACCAAACATGGCGCTATTTCCTAATATATTACTGTTAAATGCAGGGGATTGGTCTCCTTTAGCAATGGACGTAAGAATGGTAAGATAGGCGTGATAAGGAATGGTTACGAAATGTGGGTGAATTCATAACATTTTCCATTGCTATGCTCTTTTCTGTTTTCCACCCCAATAAAGGTATCTTTCAACCAACATTATTTATGGCGTAAATCCAAAGGAGCAAATTAAAGTGATGAGGTGGTTTGATTGGCCTGGAAAGCTATTATAATCAAAAAAAAAAGTGCGGGTATGAAAGGGGCGTTGGAATTTCCCAATATATTCATGCCATGTCCCCAGGGGATTGGTCTCAGCTGGCAAAGTAGGATAGTTCATTGTCTACGAAACACGGAGACTATTATAATAAAAAATAAAATAAAAAAATCTGGGTATGAAGGGCATTGGAATTTCCTAATATATTACCTATGCCATCTAGGGAATTGATCTCCTTTAGCAAAGTATGAGGTATGAGGTATGGAATTTCCTAATAAATCATGAGCTATCCTTATGGAGTTTTACCTTTGTAACTGAGTCCTTTCAGTGCACATATCTAACTGTGAATTACAAGAAGATAGGAGTCATTGATATACTGATAATCAAGAGGTGAGAGAAAATGTAGTACATCTACAGCTCAACTATGTATCAATGTCGGCTAGTTTCATACTCAGTCATGGCACACGCACGCGACAAGATTAACCCCAAGATTAATAGAGAACGCCCTTACAAATAAACTTTTATATGCTATGCAACCAATTACGGAACTATCCATGTTTAGCATCTCACACAATTTAATCAATTCAAGTTTAGCATCTCACACAAAATTTGACACCATGATCACCAGAAAAGAGAGGGAAAAAGTGTTATTGATAGAAATTCCATAGCAAAAGATGATTGTCTTCATAGTTCATTATAAAAAGCACTCCATTCTGCTAGAAACAGCTGTATGATAATCGATTCAAATGAGGAAAAGAAACATATATGCTGAGATACATATTCACATTCACACAGATATGCACACATGTACAAGCTAACCCAAAGTTCATTAGTCTTCTCAAGCACCTAAGTTGCAAGGTGAGGATAATCAAGTTTAATGCAAAAATACCTTAAGATCCGCAAATGCTATTTCAGGCTCCACCGCAGAATTCTGCCAAATGTGAGGTGTGAGAGTGTTCAGCTCGGAAAGTTGGTCCAAAGGTATGGACACTGCTAACAGCACATGCATAAGTCTCAACTTGCAGCTGGCCAGAAACAGTCAAAAAGGCTTGATGGGCAAAAAAATCCTGGGAATAATCAATCTTCCCATCTTTTTGAGGGATACCAGGCTTAAGCTTCGTCGCTCTTCAGCCTCGAGAGATTCTCCTTAGCCTTGTCAAGTTCAGCCACAGATGCAGTAATTTCTGCCTTACCAGCTTTAGCAGATTTTTAGGTTGGGCAACAGCCTCTCCTTTCTCCTTAACAACTGCCTTGGCAGCTTCTATATCAGCTTCTGATGGAGGAGGGTTCTTAATAAGTTCCTTTTCCACCTTCTCTGCATCACTAATCAAGGTTATAACTTGAAACATTTCATCAGCACCCTCACAGAAATATGCTGGTGGTGACAATTGATTATGTATATAAAGCTGTGCTTCTGGAAGAACGTGTGGGTAGCAGCGCATGAGCCAGCATTGCAGATTCTAACAATTTTGAATCTCTAACTCAAAAACTAAATGGAAGCTACTGACAATAGAGCAGAAGGCAACATAAAATCGACATACAAATTAAGATAATGTTATTGCCCACAAATCTCTTTAGCAGGAGGCATCTATATTCAGCTTGGATAAGAGTGAGGAATGGAGTTCTAACTAAATTAAGCAAGTACCCACTAAAATGTCACATCCATGTAGGAATTTGAAGTCAGAAGTGTTGCATTCAGACCATAAGTGCATCTAAAAGTAATGATACAGGGAGAAAAGGGATGATAACTATTCAGCTAAAAATTTAGCTTTAAGGTAACATGAGCATTTTTTAAATCCGCAATTGTGAATTGGTCTCAAATTAAGAATCTTCAGATTAAAATTAAAAATTATTGATGATATTACTTTTTCCTTCTTTGCTCGGTAACCATTATGATTCAAAAGTAAATAAAAAATTAGCTCTTGACATTTCAATATAAAACTCAGGAGTTGACATTGGAAAAACACAAAGACCTTAAAAATAACAACAAAATTGGGAATGTGTCATAAATGTTTATCCTTTTACCACTGATACGGACATGTTATTCTAAAATTATTTATTTCTTTTTTCCCCTTTTTGGTTGAGATATGGAATTAAAAAATTACGGCATGTTGGCTTCTCAATATTCTTTCATGCAGATTTAACCCATCAATCATGATAATTTGGCATAGCACATGATCCTCAATGCAGATTCAACCCATAATCCACCAAATTCAGTATCATTTCGCACTAGATCAAGAAAAGTAAACGGATGTTTCAAATGATAAATCCTCTTTCTTGAAAAAAAAATCCGAAGTGACATTAGTTTCATTTCTGATCAAATGACACTTACAAATTCAGTTCAATTACATCACTATTATATACTCAGATGCCGACATTCTGGTTGAAATGATTTCTGAATTAACTCTGGAAGAAACTGAAAAACTTGTAAAAAAATCGCTATCCGCTAAAACAATCCAGCAGACATGTTGGAGGATGTGTTGGGTTCATCAGATTAAGGAGCAGTATATCTACCGAAGGCTCAGTTTAATACAGTTCTTTGACGGATACTTGGCTGGATCCACGGATAACGCGATGGACCTTCTCAACCCTGAGCTCCACCCTCTGCTTCGTTCCCTCAGGAGGAGCTTGAGGCAAGCCCTCCCACGTTCACACGTGCCGGTGACTGATCTGGCCCAGAGGCGCCACGGCGGCGTCCCACGATAACCTGAGGTTCGCCGGGCAGGACCCGTCGCGAGGTTCAATAGTACAAAATGAATCCTTCCCTTTGCTCCCGACCGGTCTTGACTTCCGAACTCGGGATCTTGACGGTCTCGATCGGCAAGGCCAGCGCCACCGTCGCACGGAGAGTATTAAAAGTGACTGTGAACACGCACGTTTTATAAACCCAGCCTTGGCGAAGGGTGGTAAAACTGCGCCGTCAGCATGATACACGCGTGCCGCGCCAATCATATTAATCAACCCGGCGCTTTAATCCTCTGCCAACGAGAATCCACGCCTATGCTGTGATCACCTGGTTTACGTTTGGTCATGGACGAAGCCAAACAGTTGACAAGATCTGGATCTCTTAATGAAGTTTCTATGGTGTTGCTGAACAATTTGTCTTTACCATTTTCTGTCTTGTTGATTTTTCTATTTGGTGAATGGGAATACATTATTAACGTGTGAGTAAATTCTTTTAATTCTCCCATTTTGCAAACTCACGTGTTCTTGTTTCCAACTTGCAGGGATGTAGTTAGGATACCGTTGTTTTGGGTTCTTGCAACAGCCAGTGGATTGGTTGGAATTTCCGTACTTCACTACATGTGGTTTTAAATCAGACTGTGTGGCCTTTAAACCGGGGTGTCAGATTGTGCCGTCGGCACTGCGAATCCCCATATGCCGTGCGAGACACACACTGAGTAATGTAGTACGTGGAGTACCATGCTCCGTACTAAAAAAACAAAATAATGGTATATTCCTTAGTTTAAATGCTTTATTCTACCTGGCTTTATACATGTTACAAAAATATTCGTTTAAGTACGTTTAGAACTGTGCAACTACCTCTTGAGTCTTTGTCTCCTGGATAGTCACTGTACTGCACGAAAGGGGGTCCACGGCCAGGTGAGCAAAGCCAGTAGAAAATTCTCTGAGGGTTACTCCGCTTTAAAATGTATACAGTGGCGTATATAAGCAATCAATCACATTCCATACAATTATTCTCTATGAAATGTCTGCAATACATGAGATGCAACCCCTCACATGCTTATGACCCAGTCGTCATTTCTGTGTGGAATCTGACGTAGTTAAAAGCACCCTGTCATGTGGCCATTATCATTGGAATACCACAAGTGGATGTCGGGTTACCGACTCCTCTTGAAGAATTGGCGGAGTCTCCTTTGTATGCGGGGAGCTCTTGCCCACTAATGCTTGTCTGCGTGAAACTTTGTAAAGCGGTCCGATATGTCATGATAATACAAATATGGATAAAAACAGCTCTTGGGCCCCTTTTCTAATATCCATAAACACAAAGCTATATACAATAGTTCTGAGTTAAAATTTTACTTTTATACAACACATATTAAAATCTAAAATTTTAATACATGTAATTTTATCCACAAAATCAAAAGCCCTGACTCGACTTTCTTCTAAAAGTGGCCTCATGTTGAGTGGAATTATAAGGTGCACTCGCATTGCTTGAAATAATAAATTCCCACGACGGAACTATCGCCTCAGTAGTGGAATGTGCAAGTGGGCTCTTTCTCCTTTTAAGTGCGGTCTGATGCTCCAAAATAAACATACATTCAAGCAAATGCATGAGTGAATGTCTACGCGACCAACTCGAATCCCGAGTCCTCCAGACTCTCTCACACTCGCTGAGGCTATACGTATGAGAATTATAGTTTGTTGGTTTGTGGAATAAATGCTTTCCAGTGTGTATATATATCAGTTGGTAAGAACAGGCGATTGATATATTATTTGTTCGTGGCTATAGATGAATATCGGGTGGGCCGCTCAGACGTTGATATTTTAAATTGGACTACCCTCAGATGGTAACATTTTAAATCTGCTCAAGGCCAATTTTTATAGACTCTTACTCGTAAGCAAATACATAGTTACAGGATGTTTCGGTGCATATGGAATGCATGTATGCCAATTCCAATCCAGTCTAATTCACATGCAAATATATAAACGTGAATATATTCACATAAACAAATAAATCACACAATCATGTCATGTAATTATCATTTCAAACATCAAAATTAGCTCACTTGGGCTAATGATCAAACACAAAGCAATTCGATTTGGATTCTTGACAGGCAAATGTTCTCATGATTTATATTTTGTGAAGTTCTTTATTTAAGACCAGTAAAACCCTCGTTTACTTGTTCTATCAAACACAAATCATCGGTTCACTTTGTGAACCCGTATTTCTTGGCCATTTATGGCCTCAATCACACAAATACATGATTTATGGAACCATCCATCACACATTTAGCAAGCAGTCCATAGAATCGTCACGAATTTGTTCGTGGGTCAAATCAGAACATTCGGTTCGAGTTTGGAACCGATCAAAAGGGCCGTTCGAGGCCTCGACCATCGAAACATTTACATGGTATAGCAAAAGAATAAAAACCCAGTAGGGAGAACCCTACCTCTTGGGTTGAGAAACTCAAAGGAAATCTGAGTGCGCGGCCTCTCAGCGTAGACGAGTTCTCTTTCTTGTCACAGAAGGCCAGCCAGGTCGGATCGCGTGATATTTTAGAGAGAAGTTAGACTCTCTCTCCTAAAACTAAAATATCTAACCTCTCGAGTCTTTACCCCCGCTTTTCGCGTTTGATCTTCTTAAGGAAAGAGACCACTATTTGAACTTTTGTCCTTTCCTCATTAAACTTTTAATTATCTGTATGTCATTCTTTTCCAGGTTGCCATTCGGCACTATTTGATAGTCAGATTTCATCGTTTACCTGCACTCATACCACTCATGGCACATGAGTGCGTGTTATATGTGACTTTTGTCACATCGAATGTGTTTTACGACGCGAAGCGATCTTATCGAAAAGCGTGTCCAGCTCACATTTATCTCAAAATTTTACGTCTTCCAGTAGATTTAGTGAGACGATTACGGCAGTGCGATCCGTTTCGTCATCCGATATCTAGAGAATAAATTTCGAATTTTTAACCGAAATAACAATTTTGTAATCAAAATTACGATTTTGCCATTTTTCCAGAAATTGGAATTTCTCGGGTCTTACATCTCTTTTATAAGTGAATAAATTTTTTTTTATGTATTGAGTCATGTCATTCTTTTTCTCGGTATCCATAATTAATTAATTAATTGACACAGTTATCTAAACTTGTTTAATAGAGACACTTTTTATACGGGCATAGAGGAGTGTTATGGCTCACTATCGTACATTCCCGATAGGTGAATTGACTTCCAGATTTGGATTCGGTTTTTCACATACACGTCTTTTCCTAAATAAAGAACCAAACAAGGGTTTTATTTCTTATTTTGTTTTCCTTTTAAAAAAATAAACAAAATAAGTGTTGATTCTAAATTTTTTTTTAAAGAAATATTTTTTTTCATTATAAAAAATGAGTCTTGCCATCGGTAAGGCATAGCATGAAAAATGTGGATTTGGTACATCATCCTCTAATGTTTTAGTAGTTTGGTTGTATATTCAAATGTATTGTATTGTCGTTTTGGATCAATGAAAATTTTCTTTTCTAGTAAAAAAAACTTAATTGTTATAAAATTATACTTTATAATTGATTTAAAATTTATATACGATGAAAATAAATTGATTTTAAAAATATGACCAACCTAAAATGTTAGGCTTATAACTTAAGAAAAGTTTGATTCAAGGAAAATAAAACATACATTTCTTAAAATGAAATTATTAAAAACTAGTTGTTTAAAATTTTTAAAAAATTTTAAATGATTTAGAAATTACGTCAGAAATACATAAAACCACTTTAAATTTATTTTAAAAATACATTTTTAACAAATATATCAAACTTTTTTTTAAAATTGAAAATAGTTTTCAAACAAATTATTAAAATTTGTGAATAGTATTTATGAGTTGAAAAAGAATGCTTAGGTAATCTTGATTTAAATTTAAGAACTAGCTACAATTTTATAATGTATCTATCAATAATTTTTCTTTTAAGCGATATAGAATGTGTCAATTATGTATGATAAAGTAAAACAAGAAAATCCCCCAAGGGTGGACGGGAATGATCTGGGCAGGATGGAGAAAACTCTCCCCAAGAGTGGATGAAACTCAACACAGATGACAACTTAAATGGGGAGACATCAACTACAAGAGATTAGTGTCACGGAGCCACATAGGGATTAGTGTCACGGACTTAGGCCCTGTTTGATAAAATGAAAAAATTAAGTGCTGAAAAATTAAGTACTGAATTTCATAAGTATTGAATACATCTTGTAAAAAGCTGTTTGATAGAGATTCTTAACAATTGAATGTTGAAGATAAATATATTGTTTCATAGCATAAATGCTAAATATTGAAAATTATATATTTTACATATTTACCCTAATTATCATTAAATTACATATTCTTCCAAAATAAATAGAGTTTACAATAATATTTTATTTTCACTAAAATTAGTAATTATTGTAAAATAACATGTTTAAAAAATATGTAAAAATATTTATTCTAATAATATTATCCTATAAAAAAAGGCATAAATATGTTTAAAAAATAACCAATAGAATCTAAACTTTTTAAAACTATCCAAAATATTATATTGTTTATAAGGGTTTTTTGGTCCAATTTATTTTCATTTAAATTTTTTTTGTTGAACGTATTCTACATTCCACGTTAAGTAGGTCTTTACCTACTTATAATTTTCAACAGTTTTTTATTTAAAATTTTCAATTAAGAGCTTCCTAAAATTTTGTTATCAAACATATTGAAAATTAAAACCATTGAAAATTTTCATTTTCAATGGCTTTGAGAACATTCGATAGTTTATCGAAACGAGGGC
This sequence comes from Tetrastigma voinierianum, assembly GCA_016808115.1. Lineage (NCBI taxonomy): Eukaryota > Viridiplantae > Streptophyta > Magnoliopsida > Vitales > Vitaceae > Tetrastigma > Tetrastigma voinierianum. Next base: position 137,597 of record JAEQBH010004073.1, read on the forward strand.
CTTAGACTTCGTTAAGCTCGAATACGATGCTTAAGAAGAGTGAGTTCATGACATTAGGCTCCCACCCCCATCCTCCAAAAAAAAAATTGGAAAGAAACCTACTATAATTCCCCCTTGACTATATTTTCTAGCTTCGTCACTGCGAGTGGCTTGGAAAAATGACGCAAGATATCTCATGGTGGCATGACTCCTGCATGGAAGGACGTAGCCATAAGGCTTATGGGGTGGGGCTTAGTCCTTGGGAAGGAAACCAATCCTACTATAATTGCCTCTTGACTATGTTTTCTTACTTTACTATTATGCGGATGGCTTGGGAAAATGACCTTAAGATATCTTATAGTGGAGGAAGAAAGACTTGAGTCTTTTATATTATAAATTGTAATTACAAGTATAAGAGAAGTACCTAGGAAATACAAATTACCATACATAATGAATCTAACAATATAATAATCTAACATCCCTCCCCTCGAACTCATGGTGGTTTAAGAGAAACCATTATGAGTTTGGAGGATCGCTTCGAAAAGTTTAGCGGTTTGTCGAAGATATCAGCTAACTGATCATGAGAGGAAACAGACTAAAGTGTGAGTGTATCCTGAAGCAGATGATGATGAATGAAGTGACAATCAATCTCAATATGTTTAGTACGTTCATGGAAGACATCAGTATGAGCAATTTGAATAGCACTTCGATTATCATAGTGAAGTTTAGTTGCAATGGAACAGTCAAAACCAAGATCTTGTAGTAACCAACGTAACCAAATAAGTTCGGCGAGGGTCTCGAGTGATGGGTCGGTTGGGGTGGCGATGGTCTTGGCGTAAGCCCTACGTGATGCAAGCGTGTGAAGTGCAAGCGTGCGTGTGGATCGGCGGCACGGTGTAGCGATAGCATGTAGGCGGCACGTGGGGCATGGACCCGGCGGCGCGTGATGGCTTCCGGTGACTGTTGGTTGCCCCGGTGTGATCGTCTCTACAAGTTCTATCTCAGAGTGGCACGTAACCGAGTTTTGGAAACTGCGAAGGGAGGAAACAAGGATCAAGCTGTGGTTTCACGGAGGAAAAAACAAGTTGTACGGAGTGAAATGACGGTGGTGTTCGCCAGAAAAGAAGTTATACGATTATTTGTAATGCCTGAAGCGGTAAGCAGTGGAAAAAAATCAGAGAACCTAATATGATACCATGAAGAAATACTTGAATCTTTTTATATTATAAACTGTGAATTACAAGTACAAGATGATGTCTTATATAGGCTAGGCTATACAACCATAAGAAAATACAAATTACAATCCTAGAAAAATATAGATCACCATACATAATAAATCTAACAATATAATAATCTAACAATGGAGATTGACTCCTTATTGATGTATAGGTGGATAAGAGAAATGGAGGAGATTAAGAATTCAATTGCAACGTAATCCAAAAGTGCGAAGTCTAGTTGGGAAAAAGATGGGTGGTAAGTATCAAACATATATACGAGAGAAAGCATTGGAGTTGCAAATAAGTTGGCTAAGTTTACATTGAAGTTGCAGTCTAACAAATGTAACAAGATAGAGAAGCCCTCTTTGGGGTAGTAACCCTCCAAATAAAAAGAAAAGTAAAACAAGAAAATTATTACTATGATAATCTTGAGTGAATAAACTAGTTTATGCATATTTCGAATAATACCATAAGACCATAAAATTAAAGATTGGATAAATCCCTAGAAACCAAATTATTGACCTTTAAAAATGAATAAAAATGGGACCACTAATCCCTTGATACCATGAAATCAAGAATTGGATAAATGCATTCAATGGGATTAATCGAACTATGCTAAGTAATTTATTATTATTCTTATTATTATAAGATGACTTAGGGCTCCTATGATTGTTAGCACCACGTGTCATTTTAGGTAGTCTGTGATGTATGGGGTGTCATGGAAGTGTGGTGGGAATTACGCCATTCGCAAAGAGCCAAAGACTGGGTGTGTGAACACTGACCCACGTGGGGTTGTTCCCATCAAATTAAAGGAAAAAGATGATGATGTTGCTGCTGAATCATTGAATCAAATACTCCACAGCCACAGGCAGGAGGAAGATGTGTATTTATTTACTATTCATTTATCATTTATTAGAAATTTCAAATTTGCATGCCCCCTCTCTCTCTCTCTCTCTCCCTCTACGTGGGCATTTGTGATGCGTAGAATGATCAGACGGATGACTTTGAAAGGTCAATGCGGTGTGAAGCGAGAGCCCTCCGACCATAAATTGATGTTTCTCTCTCCCTCTCTCTCTCTATAAAAGAAAATTGGCAGTTCAATATGCTTATATAAACTAGGATGTCTAGGTCAACTCACGCGCATTTGATTGGAGGTGTGACACCCCAAAACCCGGGGGTCCGTTGACTACCCGTCAACCCGCGGAATACAAGTGGATGTCGGGTTACCCGACGCCACTTCAGAAAATCGGGCAGTCTCCTTTGTACGGGGAGCTCTACCCCCGAATGAATCACTGCGTAAGAGCACAATGCCAGCGGTCAAATATGGTCTGATGATACAAATATGGATAAAAGCGACCTCTTGGGCCCGTACTACAATATCATAGAAACATACCAACTAGATCTAACTATATCCAATAGTTCCTAAGAGTTCAAATATTTACTCTTATCTGACATATATTAAAATACTTGAATTAATACATGTAAACCACGAAAGCCACGGTAAACAATAGAACTCGGCCTACAGGGCGAGCGTCTCCTCGCCGCGCTCCATGTATACTGTAAAAGGGGTCTACGGCCAGGTGTTAATCAGCTCGTGGGAGAATCGCGCAAGTGGGCTACTCACCACCTAAGTGCGGTCTGATGTTCCAAATTAAACACACATTCAAGCAAATGCATGATCTGGCAGATACACATGATGACGGATCAGTCCTCGCGACTCCCTGCACTTTTTCTTCAAGCCTCGTATGGGAGTATTAATTTGTTTATTTGTAGACTGACAGCCCTCCGATGTATATATATATCGGTGGGGCGCTCCAGACGTTGATATATTATTTGTTTGGACTACCCCTCCCAGATGAATATATCGATTGGAGCGCTCAGAAGCGATTGATATATTCTTTATTTAATGGACTACCCTCCGATGAATATTAATTGGAGCCGCTCGGCGATTGATATTTTTAGTTTGGAATTTCTCTCCAGATAATTTATGTTTTACAGACGACCCTCAGAACCATTTTCTCTAGACTCATCTCATGCACTCCTCCTATAATCTAGGGTTAGGTGCGTATGGAATGCATGTATCTTGAGTTCAATCGATCCCAATCACATGCAATATATAAACGTGAATATACTCATAATTCAAATCACACAATCATGTTATGTGAATTATCTGATCATACAGCAGAAATTAGCTCACTTGAAATTTAATGATGGCTTATGAAACAGTCGACTTGAATCACTCGACCAAACACATTTTCACACAAAAATATATTTTTGTGTCACTATTCCTATGAACAGTAAAAACCTAGGTTTTACGGTTCAAACACACAACCATTCATCGGTTCACTTTGTGAACCCGCATTTCACGACCATTCCCGACCCAATTTCAATCAAGGCATGATTTTAATGCATAGTACCACCTGGCTTGACCCCAAATTACGGGTATCCGCGGCCCGATCCAAAAATTCTCAAAATTTTCCAACAATTCGGTCCCCAGTTTTGGGACCGATCAAGCTCTTCCCTCGCGATTCACGACAACATTTTGGTTTCCAAAAATTCCTATCAATTCGGTCCAGGTTTGGGACCGGATCTTTCAAACATTCAAGTACTCATACCAACGAAACATTGAAAAACACTTAAGAAGAATAAAACTCAAGTAGGGAGAAACCCTACCTCGAGGATTTGAAGAAACTTCTAAATCCCGGTACCACGCGAAGCACTCTCAGCGTAGGCGGTTCTCCCTCTTGTCTTGAAAGGCTACTTAGGCGGTTGGATCTCGTGTATGTTATTTCTAGAAGAAGTTTCTCTCTCTAAAAAGAATTCTCTCAAAAATGGCTATTGGATCCCCCGATTTTACGATTCTCACGTTTTCCTCTTTTTGGTTTAATGAAGAAAATAAACCTTTATCACATGCTGTCATTTAGTAGGCAAAACTACAAAATGGCCAGTTATGTCTCTCATTTCCCGATTTGATATTGACACTATCTCGGCCGTCCATTTTCATCATTTCTCTCTCATACCACTCATGGCACATGAGTACGTGTTATATCTTGACTTTCGTGTTGAAAATCGTTTTCTGGCACTTTTGGCTTGCGATGCCTCAGCTATGCCGACTCATTATCTTGGAATTAAGTGAAATTTTATGTGCTAGCTAGATTTTGCGAGACGATTCCAATGGTGCAATCCGTTTTGTCATCCAAGATGTCTAGAGAATAAATTTCAGATTTTTAACGAGCAACGATTTTGTAATCGAGTACGATTTTAATTTTAGGAAATTGGAATTTCGGGTCTTACATTCTCCTCACTTAAAAGGAATTTCGTCCTCGAAATTTAGGACAATCACAATCACGCACATGCACATGTAGCATACTCACACCATGCATGTAAGCAGTCATTTAAATTTTAAACGACTTAATTACGATACCTTCATCCCCTAAACAAGAAGGGATGGGTGGCTGCATTGTGTCCTCGCTTCCACCTTGACTCCTCCACTCCCACCCAGTGCAGCCATAGCTCTCACTAGCCTCACGCGGTCTTCGTCGCAAGAGCACGATCACAATTTATCAATGATGTACATTGGTGCCTCGAAGGTCATCCGTGTCGACCTCGTCTGTCCCCGATCCACCGCGTGAAATTTGGATGCGGGTATGCCAGGAGCATGGGCGTGAAACACCTCGTGGACACCTAACATGTTGGGCGGTAACGCTAATCGGTACGTAACGGTGCCTACCCTCATGAGTATCTCGAAAGGTCCAATGAACCTCGGCGATAGCTTCCCACGCTAGAACGACCCTCCTCTCTAGGCATCACCTTGAAGGCAGCAGTCTGACCTCGAACTCTAAGGGTTGGCACATCCGCATAGCTCTTTTGCTAGCTTTGAGCCGTGAGAAGACGCTATCGTATCAAGCTCACCTTCTCGAGTGTCTCTGTCGGTCGGGACCGGTGATGGGCTCTCTCCACCTCGGTCAATAATGATGATCTACATGGCCTCATCTGATGCCTCATCTGATTGCCATGTATACTACTTTTATGCTTGTTGTTGTAGGCGAATTCCACTAAGGCTAATGCAGCTCCCAGCTACCCTTATGATCCGGGACGCATGCTGTGTGTGTCCTCTAACACACATGTATAATCCATTACAACCACGTCTTACTCTGTAATATAACTTGGTGTGTATCTGTGACCTTCCCGAGTCGCAATCAGCTGACAATCAATGGATCGTCAACCTAGTCCATGTCATGAATGACATCCATATCTGCAGAGCCCTTGTAGGCTCGGCAACGCAATCTGATCTGAGGGTATCCAATCTCTGATCACTCGACTCCTATCCTTTCGACTACAAGTCTATGTGATACTTGGCGATGATTTTCATTTTAGGCTGACATAGTTCTTCCGACACATGAGCCTATTACATTCTCACGAGAATTAGGGATATCTCCCGGTCTCTTACACCTAACTCGGGATTCTCACGAGGAGATTCTGAGCCCCTTTTTGCTTCACCCACATTCCCAATTACTCGTCATTTCTGAATCAAACTATGAGTCTTCATTGGGCGTGATCTAAAATAATGAACCCGCACTCACAGAGTGGTGAATGACCATCTCAGTGCACCCACACGGGCTCGACGTGATGTTACCGTGCACCTGGCGCAATAATGCCATCTTGTGACACACCTATCCGAGGTCCACCGTGAGCGAGAATCTCGGAGATCTCTCATATAATCCCGACTGTCGAATTCGACTCTCTAAATCACAGGGAAGAGTATCTATGCACCGGCTTCTCTAAAGGCCTTAACCTCTAAGCCCGAATCTAGTCGGAATTGTGGTATGCCAGCCGCTAAGGTCCCGATTACTATGACCCGATGGGCATCAAGCTCATCCATGTCAAACTGACATCAACAACCAATAGGTCTACCACCCTAAAGTCCACCACCAGCCTGTGCTGTGACTGCGATCGTCGGCTTGACCCGCTCTGGCCTCGGCTATCTGTCTTGTTAAGTGCTTGTATAGCACCCGGAAAGAAAACCGGTTCCTCGGCCCATACTAGGGTGTGGAGGAATGAAATGCTCTCTGTTCTACATTTAGTGGGATCTGCGATGTCCTAAATCACAGGATCCTGTCTCGAGGGCAATCCGTCCGTACCCAATTTGGCTCGAGGTCACGAAACTCGTGTGACGAAGTCATACGCCTCTTCCCGAACTAGAAGAGAGTGATCCTCCCTCTTTGCTACCAACACGCATCAGGAGTGCCCGGTATCTCGATCTCTTTTCTATGGTCGGGCGAGTCCCTGACCATGGGTCATGTCCGTGGCGGGAAATCCTACTGATCTGCCTGAATGGATGCTTATTGTCTTTCCGAATCTCTGTAATATCAGTGATCCCGAGAAACCGTATCTCGAAGATTGACATTGATCTCTCGACTCATCACGACCTCGACCTTCTCTGGGTCGTGACCTCACGATCTTTGACATCACGTGTCCTTAAATCTCATGCATGATAAGCTGGCTTCGCACTTCACTGAACTTAGCGTCGGTGATGGTCTCTTAACGAGCGTATCTGATCCCGAGTGATACTCCTTGCTCCCGCTGACGAGTAGATCGAATGTCATCCCACGAGGGCAGAGACAAGCCCAGTCTAGATAGGGTTGGAATACCCGATGCATGAGATCCATGAATCTTTCTTTGGTGCATTCGTCGATCAAAGGGCATCACCCAGTAAACTCAAAGTACCCATAATGCGTCTAGCGTTGTCTTAGGGATAGCGTATCACAACACTTTCGGTGATGGTAACGGTCTCGAGTCTATCTTGGAGTAGACTGGCGCTCCTCTCAATGATCAAACAAATCATCAACCACCGGTAGTGGAACACCAGATTCTTGATCGTAACCTGTTCATTATCGGTAGTCAATGCAGTGTGAAGGGTCTTGTCTTCTTTTTCGCCAGCGAGAATCGGGCGCCCCATGGTGAAGTGTCGATCCTAATGAACCCCTTGTCCAATAGCTCTGTAGCGGACTCTGGAGTTCCTGCGACTCAATCGGTGCCATCTGAGTCATAGAAATGGGTGAATCTTAGGGTGTAACTCGATACAGAAGTCTACTACCTGCGTAGGCCGATCCCGGGTGGCTCATCTGGAAAAACATCCACATGCTCTTTTCTTTCGAGATAGATCTAAGTGCAGTCTCTCCTAGATCCTCCCCAGGGTAAGGCACGCTAGCCAACCACATTCTTGTCCACACGACACTTGGACTCATTATCTATGCGGTGAGAAATATCATGCTTGTCTGAGCACCACCAGCGATGCTAGATCCTGGCATTATGGGCGATGCTCTCTACGCTCCTGATCGATGCGATCACGTGGCTATCGACCCGATCCATCCACACAGGATGACGCCGAACTTTAGCGTGTCCGTGATCCTCGAGGTCACTTGTGAGTAGAGTCCCGAGATCCTGGCTTCCATGACCTCAGAACTATCGTGTATTCTCGCCACTAATCCACTGGGGAGAACTCACGTATAACAGCTCCTCTAAGGTCTGCAGAGGTCTACAGCCCATTTCCACGCGTGTTGGGCCTCACTCTCTATTTGGGTGCAGCTAGTCTAATCTGTAGTGTCGAGGTAATTTCCATGGCCTCTGCTTCTCGTCTATATGAACCAATTGTCACACCTGTCGGATCTCCTCCCTGCTGTGAATGTCGGAGGATGTTGCGTCTAAACACGGGTTGCTGGACCTCTCGACTACCGTATACTGCTTTGTCTCGATATGACCATGCCAATACCTACAGCCTCAGCAAGGCTTGCTTATCAAATACTGGTGGTGCGACCGGTACCAGTGGGCGCCACTCTACGTCGCTGTCTGCCGTCTTACTCGCAGCCCATGCATGATCGACATGGCCTGCGTTCGATTCCAATTCGGTATCTACAAGGGCATCGCGCGCCCAGGAATGCTCTTCATACCTCATCAGTGTATATGCATTGTTCTTGCATTTACAAGTAATGCAAAGCGTCGATTTTGCATTTAAACGTTGTTTGTGAAATCTTATTTAAAATTTTATTTTTGAAAATTTTATTTTCGAAAATTTTGTAAAATTTTCTTTGATTTTATTTTATTTTATTTAATTTAATAATTTTTTTAAAATTTATTTCTGATGAACATTGTTCATTCGTGACTGAGAATAGTGCAGTCAAGCCGGTGGCGGGGTCAAAGCAGGCAGGTGCGGTCTGTCGCTGACTTGTGGTGACGGCGGCACGCCCCGGCTGCGGCGCGCGAGACACGCCCGGGCGCGGCGCCCGCGCTGCGCTGCGCCCCCGCTGCCGCGCGTGCGCTCACGCCGGCTGCGTGCCCGGCGCCGTGCGCGCCCGGCACTGGCTGGCGCGCCCCGGCCTGCCCCCTTGTGCGCTGCGCTTCGTGTCATTTTCCCGGTGGCTTTGTGTGCAATCTGACCTTTATACATCTCGATCTCAATATAATCCATTGTATTGCGATACAAATTGTCAGTAAGCCTCTTGCAATACAATTAGGCCTCTTCCTCTTGCAATACAACTTGATGTATTCTTGTCCCTCCGACCCTCAAGCCTTTTCTCTCTCTGCCAGTAGTTTGTGTATTTGTATTTGCATCCTAACTACACTAGTAACAGGCGCAATACACCTCAATCCTACTTGATACAATTTCAATATTGCAATACAAAAACCTTCTTTCCACAATATAATTTGAGCGTGTAACAGTTTTGATTTGATTTTTTTTTTCCATTCTCATTATTTTATTTTATTTTTTTCTTTTATTTCCAGCAGTTGGAAAATAAAAAAAAATTACTTACCCTTTTTTTTCATTTTCTTGAACATAAATAAATTTACAAAAATTTATATATTTTTTCATTTCATTTTTTTCATTTTCCGGAATACAAATAAATTTCTAAAAATTTATTTCTTCACTTTCTTGGTTTATATATAAAACCTTATAAAATTATATTTCTTACCTCATAACCAAATAAATTTATAAAATTTATTTTCTTTCAGTTTTTCAGAAAAATTTTTCTCCGCTCAAATAAATTTATAAAATTTATTTTCTTCATTTCTTCAATTTACTACTTGTAAAATCTTAGAAAATTAATTTCTCTCCTCTTAACAAATAAATTTATGAAATTTATTTTTCTTTGCTAAATTTCTTCTCATTTTCCAACAACCCAATAAATTTAGTAAAATTTATTTATTTAGTACTGTTGATTTTACCTTGTAAAACCTTAAAAATTAAATTTCTTCACCTTTGACAAATAAATTCTTCCAATTTATTTTCATTTATTCTCTTTATTCGATTTTTATACTTTGTAAAAAGCTACAAATATATTGGCAGCGCATGCTGTGGCTTAAGCGCGGCGTTTCCATAACCCATGAAACATATCATGCACAAACACACAACAATTCACCCAAATCACACAAAACCGTCAACACACGTGCGTAGTGTCCTAGTTTTGTCCGTGATTTCCTAGGTAATCCTCATACCTCGTATCGTAGACCACACTGGTGGTGTTCTCACTCGGCTATGGCTAAGCTTAAGCCCTCGATCCTACAGAGTTTTCATGCCTATACTCCACATCAAACCACCCAAGTGGTGATGGATACCCAACCCGAGCTCCCTAGGTGTTCGTATACCTAAGCTCTGTCTGTTTGTGACACCCCAGAGGCTTCGGGGTCAGGTTGATACCGTCGGCCCGCGGAATACAGAGTGGATGTCGGGTTGCAGAAGCCACTTCGAAGAATCGGGTGATACTCCTTTGTACGGGGAGCTCTACCCAGATGAATACTACTTGTAAACACATCCCAAACAGGTCAATATAGTCACAATGATACAAATATGGATAAAAAGCGGCCTCTTGAATTATACTCTTATAATAAAATACCCTAGATTTTATAATACTTTTATTATATATATTACGGATATAAATTGAGCCAAACTTGTGTTTTCGGGAAAATTGGTAAGTATTGACAAGTTATGAAATGATAAATTTAGTGAACCGGGAATTGTGTATGGGAACAGTCTGAAATTGTCATTTAGCAAATAGGACATGAATGAAAATCATTAAGTGTAGAGATGGGCCACAATACAAATAAATAAGTTACAATTGCAAAATTAAAGAGATGAGGCTGGTTGCAAATTATTGAAGAGTTGATGTTATAATAATGGGAAAGCGAAGACAAAATCATATTTTGGTCTCCCAGCTAGGAGTTCACGTAGGAAGAGAGGAGAGGCTAGAAGGAAGAGGAAGAGGAAGAAAGAAGGAGGAGGAGGAGAAGAGAAGATCAAAGTATGTATGTCTTAGGATCAAGTGTATTTTGGATCACTTGGGGCTTTGGTATGGAATTAGATGCTCCTTTGGTTTAGGTTGTGTGCAAAGATCCACCTGAGCCTTTAGATTTTTAGGCTTATGAGAGTAAAACCCAATTGGTGGAAATAACCATGGAATCATCCACATTTATGTGGTTTGATAAAGAATTGGTGGACCTTAGGTAGTGTTCTTGGATTTTCACCTAAGGTTTTGTGTTTTGAGGTTCCAAAGCACCAATTCAAATGTTGTGGAGTTGTTTTTGGATGATTTCCATGATGTTTCTTGAGGTGTTATGAATTATAGAAGTTGTATGGAGTGAATTGGCATCAAAAGTGGGAAAAATAACAAAATCTGGGCAAAATTTTGAAGGTGTACCGGTACATGAACAGTAGTGTACCGGTACACCTGAAAGCCAAAGTGTGCGGTGCTTTGGGGGTGTCTCGGTACACCACGTTACCTTTCGGTTCGACCGGAGTTTCGTATTTTGGCCGTAACTTGCTCATTTCTTATCAGGTTTGGAGTGATTCAGTGGCTACGTAAAATAGACTTCAAGAGAACCAAACTTAGAGAATAGGCATCGCCAAATTCTGATCTAAGTGGCATAAAAATTCCTCAAAGTGGGGCGTATTGCAAGCCAAATTCTAGTTCCAACTTTGAACATAGAAATAGTCAGGTTGTTTGGACGTAGCCGAAGTTCGATTGCTCTGAATTGGGTGATTCCAGTTGGAATAGAACCCTTAGCACCTTAGCTTTAAATGAGTACAAAGACCTAGAGTCAAACATGAAGTTAAGACCCCGGAAAAATGAGCAATACAAACTGTCCCCAGTGTAATCGGTAAATTGATTAGTTGGCATGAAAATGTCATAACTTTAGTTAGGATAATCCGATTGAAATGATTCCAATTCCTAAGTAAAGTAGACTCATAGAGGAATAAGAATGAGTCTAAGTCAAAAACGTACCGTACCCAGCCGCCTCAGCAAAGCCGACTTTGCACTTCGCCCGATATTCGTTTAAGTATGATTTGCTTAATCACTAGAGTGAATAAATTGCATTTGACTAGGTGCGGGTGGGCGAGCAACTGACCTAGGATTGATATCGAAAGGAGCGAATGATAATTGGTTTGTTCTCGACTCTATCAGCAATTCAAAGTATTTTGGTAGTTTACCAATTAACTATGAATAGTACATGAATCGAGTGCATGAATGAGTATGTGATATAATTACGTGGTAGTATATCTTTGAAGGGATAATACGAAAGGGAATATGAAATGTGATGTCGAAAACCAAATAAATGTGAATGATGATAAGGGCAGGATTCATTAAACGGAATCCGTCATAAATGTGGAGTGAATGATATAGAGTGCTTGCTTTGACGGGATGCACCAATCGGCATCAGTCGAAGCACGAAATTATCAATGTCCCACTTGGCGGGATGCACCAATTGGCATTCGTCATGATGGCTTATGGCATTGAAGAAATGTCCGCGGCGGGATGAACCAATCGGCATCTGTCATGATGGCGTATGGCATTTAATTGATACCACGTGTTGGGATGCACCCGAAGCGACATCCGTGATGGGAGGCCAGAATAAGTGATCTGCATGTGTCGGGATCGCCCAAGCGGCATCCGTCATGATGGGAGATAGAATTGTAAATGTATAAGCGGATTACGGATGATAATAAGAGCGGGATTCATCAAGCGAATCAGCGGAAATTCGTGAATCGAATAATAGTCGGGTGAAATAGCCAACATTGATGAGTGCAATGAGATATTTTTTTTATGTATATGCTTGAATCTCATGAAATGGTGTTGCATTAATGCATGATATGATATGGTAAATGATTTGTACATTGAAAGCATGAGTATATGTTGATATATATTAGACATAGTTTAATGATAAATGCTTGCCAAGTTAAATTGAATATTGGAATAGAACTGTATAGAACCACTAAGCATGAAAATGCTTAGCGTGTAGTTTTAACTATGCTCAGGTATCGAGTAAGCAAAGAGAAGAAGGCCAAGATCGCGCAGCCTATAATTCAATAGAAAGTGCAGTGATATAAGTGTATACTCGTAATTTGCATATCATCTTTTGAACAAAGTGGTGTTTGTAGCAAAAGGGATAAACCACGAAACTTGATTTTGTGTATCGTCTTGAAAGAGGCGTAGAATGCTTTTCTTTGTAAATGTATTTGTTAATGTTTATGGGCTCTTAGAATTGCTTTGAAATTGTAAATGATTATGGGCTTGCCTGTGAAACCGTTTCGCAACTAAATGGATGTAACATGTTTTGATAAGATAAATGAAACGTCGGAGTAAACCGGGCTCGGTTGGATCATCATTCGGGTCGGGCAGGATTCGGTCGCGACATTTTGAAAAAGAAAATTTAACACGGAAAAATAAAATAAAATAAAGAAATAAAGCGAGCGTCTAAGGTGTCGATTCGAGACTATCATTTAGATTCGAATCGGACTCTGAAGTCGTTACAACTACAATATCCATATAAACATATCCAAGCTATGAATCCAACTATATCGATAGTTCTAAGAGTTCAAATATTTACTCTTATCTGACATATATTAAAATACTCTGAATTCTAATACATGTAAACCACCAAAGCCACATTAAAACTCTTCTAGGAAAAAGACTCGATCTCTAGGGCTGAGCCGTCTCCTCGCACGCTCCATGTACTGTAAAGGGGTCCCCTTGACAGGGTATTTAATGCTCTATTAGGAGAATGTACAAGTGAGTCTTCGCCCATTTAAGTGTAGTCTGATGTTAAAATTAAGCAACGCATTCAAGCAAGTAAGATCTAGCAGATATGTACATGACCAACTCAGATCCAGAGTCCTCACCGACTCCCTCACACTCGCCTAAGCCTCGTATGAGAATTATTAATTTGTTTATTTGTGGACAACCCTCCGATGTATATATATCAATTGGGCCGCTCCGACGATTGATATATTATTTGTTTGTGGACTACCCTCCGATGAATATATATCAATTGGCCGCTCCGACGATTGATATATTCTTTGTTTAATGGACTACCCTCCCCGTCAAATTGGCAGCTCCGACGATTGATATTTTTAGTTTTGGACTACCCTCAGTAATTTATGTTTTCTAAACAACCCCAGAACCATTTTCTCTGGAGCTGTCTCATGCACTCACTCCTATAATCCTAGGGTGTTCCAGTGCATATGGAATGCATGTATGCCAGTTCCAATACAGTCTAATCACATGCAAATATATAAACGTGAATATACTCGCATAATTCAAATCACACAATCATGTTATGTAATTATACAACTCATACATCGAAAATAGCTCACTTGGGCTAATGATCAAACACGAGCAATTCGACTTGAATCACTCGACCAAACACATTTTCACAAAAAAATATATTTTTTTGTCACTATTCCTATGAACAGTAAAAACCTAGGTTTTACGGTTCAAACACACAACCATTCATCGGTTCACTTTGTGAACCCGCATTTCACGGCCATTCCCGGCCCAATTTCAATCAAGGCATGATTTTAATGCATAATTGCCACACAAACAGCCCACTAAAATTCTGGACTGTCACGGCCAATCCAAAAATTCTCAAAAATTTTCCAACAATTCGGTCCCAAGTTTTGGGACCGATCAAACGGCCCCTCACGGCCTTAAACCAACCAATACTTGGTTTATTACAATTTTGGTGAAATGAAACACCCAAACAGCCCTCACGGTTACGGCTCAACATTTTGGTTTCAAAAGAATTCTAGCAATTGAGTCCCAGGTTTGGGATAGATCAACTGACTGAATTGAGCCTCATCTCACTTAAAGCAGTGAAAAACACTTAAAGAAGGAATAAAAAACTTCGAGTAGGGAGAAACCCCTACGCCGAGGAGTTTGAAGAAAATTCTAATCAAGTCTTACTTGGGATTACTCTCGCGTCAAGCCAGTTCTCTACTCTTTGTCTTTATGAATGAGTTGGATCTCGTGCATGTTATAGAGAAGTTTCTCTCTCTAAAGAGAATTCTACAAAAATGAGTTCTTGGATGCAATTTCGATTCTCGTTTTTTCCTCTTTTGGTTTAATGAAGAAGAGCCAAACCCAATTTATCGTCTTTTGTCTATTTGTGACTTAAAACTAAAATGGCCAGTTTATGTCCCTCATTTCCCAGTTTGATATTCGGCCTATCTCGGCCGTCAATTATCATCATTTCTACTCATACCACTAATGGCACATGATTTTTTGTGTTATATGTGACTTTTCGTCGCGTCAATCGTTTCTGACACCGAAACCTTGATGCCTCGAAAAGCGTCGAACTCCGTGTCTCGAGTCGACGAAATTTTACGTCTTGTAGCTAGATTTCGAGACGATTAAACGGTCTGTCAGTTTAAATTAAATCTAGTCCCAGAGAATAAATTTCATATTTTTAACCGAAATAACAATTTTGTAATCAAAATTACGATTTTGCCCTTTTTCCAGAAATTGGAATTTCTCGGGTCTTACAGGAGGTAATCCTATCCCAATGCATGACAACAATTAAGCTATCCCTCAACATTTCAAAATGATATTGGAATTTGATTATAAATATTATGACCCATTTTCCTAAAAACTAAAGTTCTTACCCTTTGAGGTTAATATAGATAGTATACTTTTAAAAATATCTTACCCACTTTCAAATCACGTCACCCCATTCTCTCATCTTATTGAAACTCTAATTTATTTGTTCATTTTTATCCCATTAGGAAATAATGTACCTTTTATATTGTTTTGTCTAATTAAAGATAGGCTTTTTTCCTTGATAAAATAGTTTAACTCGCTCGATTTGAATTTTTCGTTTCATTTCCTTTGTTTTCTTATGTTTTTTATTATCGATTTATTCTGGTGCGATTGTTTATTGATTTTTGTATGGGTTGATTCAAATAGCAGCCTTTGCTTTGATCGAGACAGAATCGTCGTTTCAAATCTTTGTCGTCGGTAATACTTGATCACTTCTTCTTACTATTAACTTTGATTTTGTGTCATCGCTACAATGTTTTTAACGGTTGGATTTTATGTTCTTATGTAAAGGTTAATCCATTTTGAATCAATGAATTTTCAGTTTACATTATAAAAAAAACACTCTTTTACTTAGAGAGATAAATAAACTAGACAAAATTCTTATGGACTTTCGAATACGTAAATGAGAAACAAATATTGAGTACAGGATAATCAGACACATGACTACAAACTCTTATGCTCATGTTAAATGACCAAATTTTCCTAAAGCCTTAATATTGTAAATATCCGTAACTTTTAATTTGAGCTTGATTGAGGCTAGAACAACTTAAGCTTAACTCAAACACCAATTTAATAATTTTATAATATTTATAATATATACTATAGTATATAATAAGTTTTTATATTTTAAAGAAAAATATCAAATTTTATTATATTATATATTTTTCATTTCATAAAAATGTATCTAAATTTTTGTTTGTTTTTCATTACTTGAAGTTTTGTATTTATTATTTTGTATTATGTCATCTACTTAATTTGAATTCTGAGTGCTTAAAACTAAAATCAACTTGACATATATAAGGTTTGGATTTAATATATAAAGGTTAGAATTCGGATTGAGTTTAGCTCAAATGAATAAATTTTAATTCAAATTGTTTTGGGGAAATGATGAATTAGTTTTCCTAAAATCATTCAAACCGCAGCTCAGTGGATATAATTATGTTTGTTAGTGTCGGAGTTTTGGGCGTGGATAGTGTTTTGGAATAAAAAATATAGAATTTAATACAGGTTTCAAAAAAATGACAAAACTAATGCGTTTGGGCTTTTGGTCAATGGCCGTCGTTCACAACGCTAACTATTGATTTTAAAAAATTGCCAATGACCGGCGTTGTGAATGACGGCCATTGATAAGCCGGCCGCGTCGTCATGGCGTGGCCATTGGCCTTATAAATAAGCGGCTGACCTTCCTTTTCCCCCTTCCTCCCATTTCTTTTTCCTCTCATACGCCCGGCTCCCTCAGCCCGACAACCCCTCCCTTTCGGCGGCAAGGGTGCACTGCGACCACCGATCAGCGACTTTCGGTCCGTGATTTCCTTGAGGTTTGTTCCTTCCATTTTCTTCTTGACGATGGCCTTTGTAAACAAAATAACCAATTTTATTATCATTGGTGGCGTTGTGTTCCTAACGACGGCCAATGCCATCCTTCTCACGTGACAAAAGCGCACTAGTTTGGTCATTTTTAAACCTATAATAAATTATGTATTTTTATTCCAAAATACTATTCACGTCCAAAACTCGTTGAATTAAAATTGAGGAATAGCTGTGAAATAAATAAAGCAGATAGATCAGCTGATTCCTCGTCGTCGAGTGGAGTGGGCAGAGAACGAAAAGTATAATAAGACTCTCAATTGTCTTCACGAAGGCAAATAAGCATTAGATTTCCTGTTGGGGGACAAGTGTTAAATTTTGGACATGATTGTCTTGTCTCTATTGATAACTTAATAAAGTTAGTGATCTATTAAAGGTTGAATTAGGGTTCTGAAATAATTATATAATTATTTCATTAATTATAAAATATGGAATTAATGTGTGGTTTTCCACTGTTTGCCGCCCAATGTTGTTTTGATGGGTTAATATGACATTAAGGGGGCAATTATAATTTGAGCGGGGTCCTGGGTTTAAAACCTACAGCACGTTATCTATGACCCCATTAGCAGAGAAGAGCATTATCATTCATGGAGTTTTACAATCCAGGAAGATGGCTCCCCAGCCTCCATACTTGAAACTTACATTCTTGCATTGTCTAATTGCAATGGATTCAGGTATGTCTTCTACAATATTGGCTTATTTGATCTTTGATTAGTATGCATGATTCAAGGGTTATGTGGTTTTATTCTGTATTTGGTGTAACAGTATTAAAAAATCACATACAATAATGTTTATTCTTGTGTATTTAATCCCAACAAGTGGTATCGGAGCGGATCATGTCGCAGTCATTAGATTAATAAGTTAATATTTACAGTGCTAATTTTAAATGGGTTTTTGTTAGTCAATATATTAATTACAATACCTAAACTGATTTTGAAATATATATATATATATTTTGGGAACCATTATGCAAAATTCAATAATTTTGTTTTTGGTTGAAATCGATGTATGGGTTTGACACATAATGTGTTTTGGGTTGCTTTGAGTGAGATTTGCATGATTATTGTGGTTAAAATTTGGTATATTAGGAATTAAACCCATGATGCCGAATCTGGAAATTTTTTACGCAAAATTGGCACGGGTTTGTTCCCAATAGAGACGAAACCAACTTGGATCGTCGAAAGCGGATGCCGGGCCGAGGCGAAGTTATCGGCGGTCAAAGTTGGCTTATCGGCGGTCAACGTCGCAAGGTTGAAGACGATTCAAACGTTATGTCGTTTGGAGTGCAGTGCTGACGTCATGATTATCATTATTATTATTATTTTCTTAACGTCTTTTCATTAAAGTAATTAATTAATTACTAATTGAATTACCATTATTATTTTCGCGTCTAATTGAATTATCATTATTTCCATATTGTCATTCGAATTATGATGAAGTATGATATGTTTATTTATTTTAGAATTAATTTTTTAAATTAATATGTTACCAAAGTAACCTTTGTTAATTTAATTAAATTAATTTTATAATAAATGAACTTTCTATATCTATGCTAAAGTAGTCAGAAAAAAGGATGATTATTTTATGCCAGATGTATGGTAAATAATAGTCTAAATGTGAGACAAATAAAGTTTTTTAACATGCAAACATTATGTCGGTCCGAGAAAGAAGGCATAATGTTTGGTAGATATAATATTGTCTACATTTAGTGCTTTATATTAGTCTGGATTTTCAAATTATTTTTTCGTCCAAAAACTAAATACAATGCTTGAGTAGCATCTTATTAAAAGGGGCCCATGTGTATATATATTTGTGCTTTAATATATACGTGTGTAGTATTAATGTGAGCATTTGTGTTTATTTTCGATTATCTTATGTGCCAACATTACGCGATATCAATAGCATTCCTAAGCTTAACAACTGTTAGTTAAGAGTTAATTTGGCTTTGATCTTAGAGTGACACTTGGTGGACGTCTGAGAGCCACTACTCCACATAAAGTGTCACTATGTGGGCTTGCCACTCGGCCATTGCCAATTGATAGTGAAAGATACATCTATATGGAAATGAAAGCTCAAGTCACAAGCTATTAGGACATTCGAACATGTTAGGCTACGGTTTTATTTTAATTTTGGAAAACACACATTTATTTAATAATCATTTAAGGCGGAATTTGATTTCTGTTTCATGTTTGGACAAATCTGGTTATCTTTGTTCATTTGGAAATGAAACATTTAGGCCCCGTTTAGTTCACGAAAATTTTCAACTCTATCCAAAATTTAGAATATGAAAATTTTCAATGTATTTCAATCTTTAGTTTTCATTTTCAGAAAATACGTTTCGTACTTGAATTTGGTTGAAAATAAAGAATAAGAAAATCCGTTTTATAAAACCATTTTCTTGAAAATGAAGTTAATGAAAACAATGTCATGTTTAAAATGGAGTTACTATTCATTTTTGCCATTTGATTTTGTCTTGATTTTGCTATTGCTTCACACTTTTTTTACTTATAATTTGGTTTTGCTTTACACTTTTTAATTCTTATAGTGAAAGCAAGGAAAACATTGAAGCTATTTTACGATTTATATATAAAATGTTGAAAATAGTGAATTCATTTCTTTGTTTTCAAGAATTTGTTTCGTCTTATTCACCGTAACTTCATGCGTTTTCCTTGTTTGAAAAGTTTGAATAGAAAACGAGAAAATTTTCTACCTACTAAACAGGGCCTTAGTCTTTTCCAAAATTCTAAAGTTATTGGAACTAGTAGTCTAATTGATAAGCTATATAAATTAAATATGCAAAGTCCCAATATAAATTCAATAATGAATGCAACCATTATTGGATCAAAGCGCAAATTAAATAATGAGAAATCCTCGATGTTATAGCATAAAGCGTATGAGACACCTTTCGAACAACGAATTGAAGGCTAATAACTCAAAGTGCTTGATTCCCTTGACATGTACGAGATTTTTGACGTATGTGGAGTGCATTAAAGGAAAATGACTAACAAAAGAAAGACAGGTGCAAATCGGTGTAGTAACGTCTTAGAGTTGATACATGGATATATGTGGACCATTCCCTACGGCTTCTAACGGAATGGGCACACATGCTATCACATTTATAAACGATTACTCACGTGTATGGTTATTTGTACCTAATACATGAAAAGGCACAAACCCCAGAAGTGTTCAAAATTTTAAGCCGAGGTTGAAAATCATTAGGCAAGAAAATTAAATCAGTCAAATCGACTGGAGAATATTACGGTAGATATGATGGATCGGGTGAGCAACGACCGGGGCCTTTTGTAAATACCTTTACGAATGCGGTATTATGCCTCAATACACCATGCACGGAACTCAGTGAAAATGGCTGAGAAGCAAATAGATGTAAGACAGAAATTCCAATTTACGGAAAAAGGGCAAAATCGTAATTTTGATTTACAAAAATTGTTATTTAGGTTAAAAATCGTAATTTATTCTCTATATCTCGGATGATGAAGCGGTTCACCGTTGGAATCGTCTACGTGAAATCTAGCTGGCACGTAAAAAATTTCGTCGAATTACGGGGCGATTAGTGACGTACGTTTTCGAGCATTGCATTCCGGGTCTTAGTAAAACGATTTTCGATGTGATGAAGAGTCGCGTATAACATGCTGTTCATGTGCCATAAGTGGTAAGAGTAGAGAAATGATGAAAATGGGCGAAGAATGTGTCTTAGAATATCGAATCTGAGAAAGGAGCATGGCGTCATTTTTTGTAAATGTTTAAGTGACTAAAAGACAAAAGATGTATAATTACTTCTTCTCCCTCGGTAAATCAAAAGAACGTGAGAGGCTTGCATTTTGGGGATCCGGTGGCCTCCATTGTTGAGGCTTTAGAGAGAGGTGCTTATCTCTAGAGATAGCCGGAGATCGTAGTCGGCGGTCTTGGGCGAAGAAAAAAAACGTTCTGCAGCGGAGCGAGCTACGCATGGACTCGGTTGTGAGTTTTTTGACAAGCTCCCGAGAGGTAGGGGTTTCTCCCTGCTATTGTCTTATTCCCATTTTAAGTGTTTTTAAGTCATTTCCGGTTGGTTTGAGTAAGTGAGGGAATTTGTTTGATCGGTCCCGAGAACTTGGAGCAATTGATTAAATTTTGGGCCATAAGGGCAGTCCGTGACAGTGTGTGTGGACTGTTTGGGAGCTTTGTATCATAATTTATTCAATAAATTATGTTTTGGTAAGTAGGAGACCGGAGATGGGTATGGAATTCGGTTTCACCAAGAGGAACCGATGTCGGAAGAGTGGGCTGCCCGTGGACAGCCCATTTATGTTTGGGACGTAAAAAAGCCGGTCGATTTGTATGAAATGGACCATAAACGTCCATTTGTATTGGCATGAGAATTGTTTGATGTGAATGGCTTGGTATGTGTGGAAATCGATAGGTTAAGACATTATTGTAATGTGTTAGTGCAATGACGCAATTACATGGAATTAAATTGTGTTGTAAGCCATTGGAGATGATTATGATTTGCTCAATTGAGCTAAATTGGAATAATTGATGTGTTTGAATTACATCGTGTAATTGTAGTTGATTGAAAAATATGCGTATTGACATATTGTGTAAATGATTTTGAAAATGGCATGTCGTTTTCATATGCACGCTGGGTAACCTAAATTGGGGTGTGAGTGCATGACAAGGTATTTAATAAACGGATATGGTTGCGAAGATTGGGATGATATTCCGGAGAATTGGGGTTGGGAGATGGGCTGACGGATCATTTGGATGGACCATGGTATTTTGGGAAAGCTCACCCGGCCGATTCACCTCGGAGGGTAGTCAGCGTATTTTTGCAGGCACATTCGGTAGTATATTTTCAAGAACAACGGGTTTGTTTGAAATGATTATTTTCTCATACATGGCTTAGGCAGGGTGTGAGTGAGTCGGTGGTTTCGTGGCGTAAGGTGATCGTGTAGGCGTTCGAGTAGGATCACGTGTTTAGCAAGGTGTGTGTTTATTTTGGGCATTGCCTTGCCAAGGTGGAAGTAACCCATTTAGGGTGATTCCACTGCGAGTTTTAGCTCATCTGTCGGGGGATTATATTTTTCGGGTATAGGAGCGCTCGAAGACAATTCATTTCAAGAAGCAGTTCCTGATTTTGATGGTTTTGGACATAACATGTATTAGACTGTAGATGTTAATATGTTTGTATAAAAAGTGTAATCAACTATTGAATTATTGAGATGGTGGAAACTAAGTTGTGATATTTGTTTTTATGAGTATTGGTTTATGAGCCCAAGAGGCATTTTTACTCATGTTGGGAATATATTGCACTATTTGGGACAGGATATGCAAGTACTGTATTTGGGTAGAGCTCTCCGTACAAAGGAGACTGCGGAATTTTCCTAAGTGGCGTCGGGTGTGGTATCACTAGTATTCATACGTTGACAGGTAGTCAACGGACCCCCGGGAAATGGGGCGTCACAATAGAACCCTTAAAGACATGGTAAGAAGTATGATTAGTCATTCTTCTCTACCTAATTCATTATGGGGTGAAGCATTAAAGACCACAGTTTATATACTCAATAGAGTTCCCGATCAAATGATTATGGCATTATGAGTTATGGACGGGTAAGAAGCCTAGTATTAGACATGCACGTGCAGGGTTGTCAGTGAGAATGAGGCCTTATAGGCCCGATGAAAAAAGCGGACTCAAGGATCGTATTTGTATTTTGTGGGATACTGAGAGGTCTAAAGGGTATAAGTTTTATGACCCATGACGGTCCTTCTTTGGGACGGGTAATGCCAAGTTTATTGAGGATGGTGGGGAGCACTCAAGTTAGGAGGTCATTTTTGAGGAGGGTATGTAAATGCTCAACCACCAACCTGTGAAGCTATTGGTGACAATCGAGGTACCCATTCCTGTGTGTGCCAAGTGTTGTGGCAAATGATGACATTCTGTGTGCAACTTCAATACGATTGGAGGCTCCACCCACTAGATTTGAACCACATCAGAAATAGTGGAAGAACCTCATGACCTCAGCGAAGTGCCATTAAGGCGGTCCACTAGAGAAAGGAGGAAAGACTGGTTTGGTGTTATGTAATTAACAAGCGGGAGCATGGAGGTTTGATACGGGATTGGAGGGGAGTCCTCGTGCGTCGTCGAAGCCCAAATGATGCACCGGTCGGAAAAGTGGATTGCGGCTATGCAGAGGAAATGAAGTCCATGAGATAATGGCGTTTGGGATCTCGTCGAATTGCCTAAGGTATAAAACGATTGGTTGTAAATGGATATTCAAAACGGCTTGAGTTGAAGATGTCGAGAGATATAAAACACGCCTAGTCGCGAGGCTTTACCGAAAGAGGCATAGATTATAAGGAGACCTTTTCGCGGTTCTGACGAAAGACTCATTCGAATTATAATGGCACTTGTAGCTCATTGTGATCTAGAAGCACGCAAATGGACGTGAAGACGAAGAAACCTCGATAAGAACATTGATGAAACTATATACATGGTGCAACGAGAGAACTTTGAGTTAGGAAACCCAAAGCATCTGGTATGTAGACTCGAAGTCCATTTATGGTTTAAAGCGGGCATCCGGAGTCAATGAGTAGGAAATTTGATAAGGTGATTTCATATGGTTTCGGAGAACCTTTGTGATCGGTGCATATATCTTAAGTTCAGTGGGAGCAAGTTTGTTATATTGGTGCTCTATGTGGATGACATTGTGCTAGCAAGCAATGATGTAGGTCTATTGCATGACACCACAAGGTTCTTATCCAATCATTTTGAAATGAAAGACCTTGGTGATGCATTATGTTTTGGGTATACAAATCCATAAAGGGATCGTCGAATGTATACTTGGCTTATCTCAAAGGCCTATATATCAATAAGGTGCTTGAAAGGTTAATATGCGGAATTGTGCACTAGGTGATACACACCGTAGCGAAGGGTGATAAATTCGACAGGTCGATACTGAAATTGAACTTGAGAGAAAGAAATGGAGAACTACCCTTATTCGATGCGCAATAGAAGTCTTATGTATGTACAAATTATGCGCATCAGGATATAAGCGTACATTGTGGGAATGTTGGGCGGAATATCTCGGTAATCTGGTATGGATCAGGCCTGGTAAGCAGTGATGAGGTATCTTGAGAGAGGCAAAGGATCGTATGCTCATATCGGCGATCAATCATCACGGAGGTTATTGGGTATCGGATGCGGGCTTTGCGGGGATGTTAAGATAGCGGGAAATGGAGCCTCGGGCTACATCTTCATGTTGGCGAGAGAATTTATTTCATGGAAAGTGTCAACGGACACTAAGTGGCCTCTTGACCATGGAAGAATTTGAATTTATATGCTTTGCTTTGAGGCATCTAATCAAGGAATATGGGCTGCGAGCTTTATCACGGGACCAGTTATTGAAGGCATTATGAAGCCGCTCAAGTTAATTGTGATAATAAATTTGCAGAGTTATGATAAAAACAATCAGGTTCATCAAAATCAAAGCACATTGACATTAAGTTTAAGTTTGTAAAAGAAAGAGTTGAGTGGTCAAGTCGCCGATTGAAGCGCTATTAGTCTGACTGTGATTGCGAACCAGCTACCTTGAGGCTTGCCACCTAAGGTGTTTCATGAGCATGTTGCTCGGATGGGTGTACTTAGTCTAGGCGATATAGGAAGATAGTGGGAGTTCATTTGGTTTATGTGTAATTATGTGATTGTGTATTATAGTTATTTCATTTTATAATAATACGTACATGCTATGATTATTTAATGCGTTTATGTTATGTTCCGTACTACATTGTGATGTCATGATTTTCTCTGCTTTGTTTAGCATGTGGTATTTGAAAATATGATACTAGACTCATTTGAAAGGTCATAAAGAGGACCTTTTGGAGATAGGCATCTTATAGATCGCATTTATGTAATCTCGGCCTTTTGCTATATTTGATGCATGGGTGATTGTCTTGTTTGTGAATGGAGTGGCATTGCAATGGATGTAATAAAGGCAGCTTTGATCCCATTCTAGTACAATTAATGGACCGGTGTTTAAAGTATTTACGTGATTGGACGAGTGTATATTATTTGCGCGCAACTTTAGTATTCAATCATGTACATGATGATGCCTTGTAGCGATGGGAGATTGTTAGATTTCCTTTTATTGGTGACAAATTAAATTTAGACATCAATTGTGTTGTGTATTCGATGCTTGATGAAGTTAGTGATCTATTCTCGGTTGAATTAGGGTTATGAAATAATTATATAATTATTTCATTAATTACAAAAATGGAATTAATGTGTGGTTTCCCTGTTTTGCCCTTAATGTTGTTTTGATGGGTCGATGACATTAAAGGCGGTCTGTAATTTGGCGGGGTCGCAGGTTTAAAACTTACAGTATGTTATGCATGGTACATTGAGAAGAGCATTATCATTCTTTAGGTTTACAATCAGGAAGACAAACCTAGCCTCCATACTTGAGAGAAGCACATTCTTTGCGTTAATAAATTCGCGATGGATTCGGGTATGTCTTATATGATATTGGAACTTTATTTGATGTCTTTGATTAGTATGCGTGATTACAGGGTTATGTGGTTTGTCGTATTTGGTGTAGCGGTAATAAAAAATCACGTACATGTGTTTTGTCTTGTAGTATTTAAATCTAACAATAACTACGTAGATAAGAGCAGGTTTTTTTGTTTTGCATAACTTTACTCTGTGATTATCTCATGCATTTTTGCTCGTATTAATATTGGGAGGCTTATAGATAATGAACCTTTTTTTTTTTTTTCTTTTTTAATTATCCAATCAAGAAACAGGGGCCCACCTCTTAGAATGTAAGTTAAATTTTATATATATATATATATATATATATATATATATATATATATATATATATATATATATATATATATTTTTATTATGATTTAAATTTGATCCTCATATATTCAAATTTTGGGTGAATTAAATTCATCCTTATCTTGTCAGTGAAACTAAAACCATGCATTCCGTTTGACTATATTCTTTGTGGCTAGGTTTTTTTTGTTGTTGAGATAATTTAAGTTATAAAAAAAATTAGTTACGTAACTGGCTGTTAGATATTTTGTTGAGAATGTGCTGCAGCAATGCATTTGCACAAGACCCTTATTTTTGTCCTATAAATTAAAAGTGTATTTATTTAAAAAAATAATAATTATTGATTCAAATTTATAATAAATCGGTAGATCAATATATAAATAGCTAAAAATCATATATAATAAAATAATATTCAGGTTAATAACTAAATAAATCGATATAACGCATAAATTTGATAAAATAGTTATTAGAATACATGTGAATTCGAGTTTTTAACGAGGCCCGATAACGATAATAAGATGATAAGCAAATCTCGTAACACGAAAAACAAACTAAAATATAAATTTTAGTGAAAAAACCGTTACAGTAAGCGAAAATGAAGAAAAATATTCATGAGTTATTTTAGGTCGAGAATAATAAAAAAATATTTTTAATAGTATAAGAAATTTATTTGCTTAAAATAGTTTTAAATTATAGTTTGAAGAAACTTTTAGAAGCTATTACATTAAAGGCTTATCTGGAAAACCTAAAATTATTTTTAATTATACTTTATTTTAATTTATTTTATATAGTAGTAGAGTTATATATATTTTAAAATATTAATTTAAAAAGGATAGAATAAATTATCATCAGAAAATAATTACCGAATAAATCATAGGAAAACCGACCCTTGCTGTGTTGTTTATTCTCGAGTGGACCTACAAGATTGATATAAGACCCGAGAAATTCCAATTTATGGAAAAGAGAACAAAAATCGTAATTTCGATTCTAATTGTAATTCGGTTAAAATCGAAATTTATTACTACAATGCCGGATAATGACGGATTCTTGTAGATTGGAATCGTGCCGCGAGAATCTAAATTGCACGTGGAATTTAGTAAGATTCAGGATAATCGGGTTGACCACGTTTTCGGCGTCGCGGTTCGGGTCTTAGTAAAAGCGATTTTTCGATGCGACCCAGAGAGTCGTGTATAGCGTATCTTTCGTGTGCGTAAGTGGTATGGTGAAATGATGAAATGGACCAGTAGAGATAGTCTTGAGATCTCAGCTGGGAGTGGGACGTAATGAATTCGTTTTGGAGTTTGATTTAAATGATAATAAAATAATATTTAAATAGTGTTTATGTACTCAAAATAGAAAAGGCAAAAACAGGAATTGAAAAAGGAGAAAGGAAATGAGATGCAATGCCAAACAAAATGGCGTTTTTTGAGTGGCCAGAGAGTCTGTATTCTGCAGAAATACGAGGCGATCCGACCTTCGGCGGTCTTCGGGCCGAGAAGGAAAGACGTTTTACGCGGAGCAGGCTACGCGTGGACTCCGGTTTTGTGAGTTTTAAATGGCTTCCAGAAGGTGGGGTTTGCCATACTTGAGGTTTTATTCCCGTTTTAAGGAGTGTTTTACGAATGTTTGAGTCGAATGAGGCGGAAATGGGTTTGTGAAATGCGGGTTCGCCCAGTGAGCCAGAGCTGAATGGATGTGTGTTTGAGCTAGTAAGAGCCTAGGTTTTCTTGTTTCTGGGAATAGTGACAAAATATATTTTTTGTGTGAAAATGTCAACAGTCAGTGATTCCAAGTCGAATTGCTCGTGTTTGATCGTGCTGAGTGGTTGGTACGATGAAATTGATTAATTACGACATGGTTGTGTGATTGGATATTATGTGGATAGTAATGCGTATTTACGTATTTGCATGTGATTGGTGCGTATTGATTGGCGTACGTGCGTTGTATCTTGCTGAGCCTTTACTAGGGTATAGGAATTGAGTGCATGAGATGAGTCTAGAAAATGGTTCGGTTAATGCAAAAATGTTAATTATGGGAGGGTAGTCAAATTAAAAATATCAATCGTCGGGATATTGATTATATTCGTGGTGTGCTAAGCCAAATAAAATATCGATCGTCGGGCGGCGCAATTTATAAATGCGTGGATGGTAGTAAACAAATAATATATCAATCGTGGGCGCTCGATTATTATATATACACTTGGAGGTTGTCACTTGAAACAAATAAAACATAATATTAAATACGAGGGCAGGCGAGTGTGAGGAGAGTCAGTGAGGACTTGGGATGCAGGCGGAGTTGGTCGTGTAGGCGTTCGAGTATGATCATGCATTTCTTGGATGTGTGTTTTAGATTGGAACGTTGCACTGGCAGGTGGTGAGTATCCGCTTAGGGCGATTCGGCTGCGGCGTTAGCTCCCACTTGTCCGGGGATGTTCTCAATTACGGGGAGCGTGCGAGGGACGGCTAGATCTAGGGCGGATTAGAAGAAAGCCGAGTTGTGGCTTTGGTTCTTGATTTAAACATGTATTAGAACTCTATAAGTTTGATATATGTTGTATAAGAGTAAAAAACATATTAACTCTTGTAACTATTGGGTATATAGTTGGTATGTATATTGAGTATTGTTTATGGCGAGTGGCGTATTCACTCATGTGATTGGATATATTGGATTATATTACCTTTGTTTGGGACAAGATATGCGGGTTTTGTATGTATTTGGGTGAGCTCCTAGGTTAGTAAGACCAGAGAAAATTCAATTTTCTAAAGGGCAAATAGTTCGGTTAAAAATCCGGAATTTTTTCTTGATCACGGATGCTGAAACGGACTTTCCGTTGGTCAGTCTCGTGAATTTAAACTCTGGCGTCGAATTTCGTTGGATTAGAGGTGGTCGAGTTCCGCACGTTTTTCGAAGCGTGGGTTGTCGAGATGACGTAGCGGGAGTTAAGAGATCTTGGCTTGTGTGTAAGTGTGACACTTGGCATAAAGGAGTGGCTCACAGATTAAGCCATGTGGGAGAGCAGTTTGTGGCAAAGTATGATCTTAAGTGTGGAACGTGATGTCGTAAAGGGGCATTAAGAGCGAAAAGAATGGAAAATTGAGGCCATCGAATTTGGTTTGAGGAAGGAAAGGAGGGAAATTTCACCCATTAACTTGAATGATGAAACTCTCGAAAGGAGGAGAAAAGAACCAAAGAATGAGAAAATGAGGAAAATGGAAAGAAGGTGAGAAGAGAAAAGAAAGAAAGAAAAAGGAAAAGAAAAGCGAAAAGAAAAGAAAGGAAGGAAGCAAAACGTAGGGAAGAAGGAAAAAAGGAGATGCGGTGAAATTTGGATGTGCTCATTTAGAGAGAGAGAGTGTCTCCTTCTCTCTAGGTTTGTAGAGGCGATCCGGCCGTCGGATTCTTTCGAGAGACAGAAGGAGTTAGTCGCGAGGAGAGGACAGCCTTTGTGGACTCAGGTTTTTGGGAGTTCTTGGCTCAAGAGGGTAGGATATTTTCCTACTTGATTTACTTTGCACAAAGGCTTTATAATGGTAGGGGTTGCTTGTGGGAGGCCAGCGAGAGGCCATGTAAATTAGTTCCAAGCTTTGGAGTGTGGGTATGGATTCCATAATCGGTGTACGGACGAGGAGTTAGGGTTTTAATTAGCGAAAGTTTCTAGGTGTTGAGGTTTCTTGTTGTGAAAATAAGGATTTGAGCCAAATAGGTTCATGTTTGCTAAGGGGCCGTGAGGTACCCTGTTGAGTGGTCCCAAGTTTGTGACCTAATTGTGTGTTATTGCTTGCTTGAATAACATGTTAAGTGTGAAAATGGGATATTGATGCATGCTTGTTGATGTATTGATATGTTTTGCATGGAGACAAATTATATGTATGAATTATAATTATCCATGGTGTGTAAATGTTTCATGTGATCTTTCATTAAATGCATGTAACATGAGGTAAATACGTTAAATAAGTACATTTAATGCAGGTCACATCAGCGATCGGTCGGGTGTGGGTGCGGGAGTAGGTTTATTCATCGGTGTTGGTGAGTGGTCGTGAGCTCGGGAAAATGGGACAAAGTCAAGGTAGAGATTCAGTGTGTAAATGATCAAAATGATAAATTTACACATGTTTTTGGGCGGAGCAAGTTGGGGTAGATCCCCCGAGGTGAAAGTCCCACGGGTTATTCACGGTTAGACATGAATTCTGAAGCGATGCAAGTTCGTGAAAATGTTGAAAAGGCGTGCGGCGTCCTCACAGTGTAAACCGAATCCAAGTGGCCCACAAAATAAAGGAAAGAATCAAAAAATCAATTTTGATAAATAAATTGGAGGGTTTTAAATGGTTTAGTCGAGTGTGTGACTAGTTTATTTCACATTTAACCAGTGTGAGGAGTCGGATGGGACTCGGGTGGTGGCGTAAGGGGTTATCGTACATGATATAGACATTTAATATAGAAAATAATTGTATGAAATGTGATTGATTGTTTATATATGCCATTCTTTGTATGCATTTTAGGTGGGATGCTTGGCCTTAGGAGAATTTTCTGCGGGCTTGCTCACTTGATGGGTGGACCCCTTCGGTGCAGGGACTATCGAGGAGTGGCACTTTCGAGTAGAGTAGTTTTGAAGAAAGCCGAAAATGTGAACTTTAAGTAAATATTTGTAAATATATATAAAGCTTTTGTAGAACAAGCATGGAACCTATGAGAATATAGTTAGGGATATTTGTTTTTATGAGTATTATGGATGTATGGGCCTCATGTGGCTATTTACTCATATGTGTGTCTCATAATACGAGACATATAGGAACCTCCTTGAGGTTGGCGGGTAGTCAAGCGGACACCCGGTTGGGGCGTCACACCGTACAAAGGCTACGCCGTTTTTCGTGAAGCGTCGGGTCTGCGACATTCCGCGAGTATTCCGCGGGTTGACGGGTAGCCAACGGACCCCCTGGTTTTGGGGCATTACAGCTTGGTATCAGAGCTTAGGTATACGAATACCTAGGGAGCTCGGGTTGGGTATCCATCACCACTAGGTGGTTTGATGTGGAGTATAGGTATATGGAAACCTATAGATTGAGGATTTAGGCTTAGGCCATAGTCGAGTAAGAACATCACCACTAGGTGTGGTTCGATGTTGGGTTTAGGTATGAGATTACCTAGAAATCACGGGACAAAACTAGGACACTTTGCATGCATGTGTTGGTGTGTTTTATTAATGATTTGATGAATGTGTGTATGATGGTGTGTATGTAAATTGTTGTATGTATGATGTGAATGTTTGTGTGCTTAGGCAAATACTTTATAGGTGTTGGAAAACTAATTTTTGGAGTTTACAGTGTGTGTAAAGCTGGAAGGGATAAAATAAAAATAAATTTTTTAAAAATTTATTTGGTATATCGGATAATGGAATCAAATTTTAATAAATTTGAGGTTGAACACTAGGAGTTAGTGTTATATAAGAGAGGCTTTGAAATTTTGGACCTTTTCGAATTAAATGAAAAAATAATAATAATAAACAAAATAAATTTTAAGCAATTTATTTGGTTTATTGAAAATAAGAATATATATATATATATATATATATATATATATATATATATATATAAGGTGGAGAAATTTAATAAAATTTTAAGGTGTTAGGACATTTTGGGAGTTTACAGTGGGTAAGCTTGAATAAAGGAAATAAAAGAAATAAATTTCATAAATTTATTTGGGTTATTAGGAGAAAAAATAAATTTTTTTCTAAGGTTTTACAAGTTGTAAAATTGAAGAAAATTGAACCAGAAATAAATTTTATGAATTTATTTGGGTGATACAGAAAATGAAAAAAAATGAATATATATATATATATATATATATATATATATATATATATATATATATATATATATATATATATATATATATATATATATATATATATATATTTATGGCATTTTCCAATAGCAGAAATGAAAAAAAATTTAATGAAATTTTTTTTTTTGGTGCAGAACCGTTTTTGGGCTACTGCCCAAATTATATTGTGAAAAAAAAAAAAAATTTGTATTGCAAGAAAGTGAAGAGTATTGCAAGTTGGAGAGGCTTGTTTAGGCTAGAAAATGTATTGCAATATAGTGGTTGTGCGAGATGGAAGAAGTGTATTGCGAGAGGGTTTGGAAGAGTAAAAGTCATATTGCAATACACAAAATTATGTGCAGAGAAGAAGGGCAGGGATAAGTTTTATTGCAATACTATATTGTGTGTGACTTAGAGGAAGGGGTTAGATTGTATTGCAACATGAGGAAGTGTATTGCAATGGGAGGGCTTAAGGAGGAATTGTATTGCGAGGCAATGAGAACATTTGGAGTGTGTTGCAATACAATTTTTGTATTGTGACCAACAGTAATCCGTGAACAGTAAACCGTGAATAGTAATCCATGAACAGTAAACCATGAATAGTAATCCGTGAACAGTAATCATTGACCGGTCAACTGTGAACAGTAAATTTCGAATTTTTTTTTTTAAAAAAAAAATCAAATAAAATAAAATTTAATAAAATGAGACAAAATTTTTGGAAAAAAAAATGAAATTTTCAAAAATGGAATTTTTGTTGATAAAAATGTTTTAAATGTATAATTAATTGTCTTGCATTACTTGTAAATACGAGGAGCAATGTGTATCTGTATTTATGTGTATGAATAGTGTCTCGAAATTTTGTGCTTATGCCTTAGAATCTTGTATTATGTTTAACTACCATTAGGTGTGATTGTGCGTTAATTGCGTAGGAAATTATATGCATGGTGTAATGCGTATAGGAAAGGGTGAATGCTGGGTTATGAACTATGACCTTAGGAATTTGGATAATGAAATGAACAAGAAAACTTGGAATTTTATTGGAAATAAATGAGAGCGAGTGGTTAGATTTAAGCGTAACTTAGGAAATGAGTAAAGATTAGGTTCATGGTTGTTAAGTCACATTAGTAATTGACATGTGCATTGCTAGTTAGACGAAATGAAAAATTAAATGATTTCTATTGCCATTGGAAGTCACATTAGATGGCTATTAGTCGAGTACGAGGGCGTAGAGGGCGTCCTGAGTGCTGGTCGAGCACCACCCGTGTTGATAAGCAAGCCCTTGTTGGTATAGGTATTGCGGCTCTTGCTCGCACGGGGCTAGCATAGCGGGTAGTCGAGAGAGGTCTAGTAACCTCCGAGTTGGGAGCCTTGACATCCTCCAGGCATTCACGGGGAGGAGATCGATGGTGGTAGACCATTGGTTGTCTGGATTGAGGAAGGTCATTGGGGTTATGGAAATTACATACGGCTGCTCTGGGGATTCGTAGGCGTGTTCCGGTAGAGAGTAAGACGAATATGGTGGAAATGGGCGGGACCTCTAGAGACCTTAGAGGAGTGTTATGCGTGAGTTCTCCCCTAGGGATTAGGAGGCGAGGAATGGGATGATAGGTCGGTTGCGAGTTAGAGATCTCAGGGACTCTACTCCCACGTGGACACGAGGATCATGAACATGTCAAAGTTGATATCATCACAGGGATGGATTAGGCGATAGCTTACGGGATGGGTGTTCTCGATTGTGGCGCGGAGAGTACCGCACATATACGGGGCGATTTTCGTGTGGTGTTCGGGAATGACATGATATTTTGCCCCAGTAGGATACGAGTCAAGAATTAGTCGGGACGAGTTAGCGGGTTGGCTAGCGTGCCTTACAGGGACGGAGAGACCCGAACTTAGATCTACCTCGAGTGGTATGCGAGTATGTGGATGTTTTCCGGATGGTACTGGATCGCCTCCCGCGAGAGGGTAGTAGACTGGTATCGGGGTTACACCTTGGTGCTTCACCATTTCTATGACCAGGTATAAAGTAAGCGGAATTGAGTTGCGGGAACTTCGAGTCGATTCACGAGCTATTGGACAAAGGGGTTCATTCGTCGAGCACTTCACCGTAGAGGGCGCTCCGGTTACATTTTGCGAAAAAGAAGGGCCAGAGCCCTTATTTGTGCATTGACTATGACGGTTGAACGGGGTTCACGATCGAGAATCGGTACCACTACCTGGGTTGATGATTTGTTTGATCGGTTGAGAGGAGCGAGTGCTCAAGATAGACAACCGCCTTGGTTACCATCGGTGAGGTTAGGGATACCGATTATCCTAAGGCCGGCGTTTGGGCGCATTATGGGCACTTTGAGTTTACGGTGATGCCCTTTGGATTGGCGAATCGCTGCGGCATTCATGGATCTCATGCACTTAGAATTATTCCAGCCCTATCTAGATCGGTTTGTCGTGGTCTTCGTGGATGACATTGATCCACTCCCGTCGAGTGGGAGCATGAGTATCACTTGGGGATTAATATTCTGATTGTTAAGATACCACATCGGCTGTCGCTAAGTTCGGTAAGTGCGAGTTTTGGCTTCTTGTGGTGAGATTTAGGGACACGTGATGTGCGTCGAGTGTCGGTCGACCAGAGAAGGTCGAGCCGTGATGAGTTAGGAGGGCCGGATGTCAATCTTCGAGATCACGAGTTTGCTGGGATTGGTACGGATATTCTGAGGAGATTTGAGAATGGGGTGAGTTGTCCATTCGGGCGGGATCGTGGATTTTGCCTCTGGACATGGACTCCATGGTTGGGACGGTACGACCATAGAAGAGAGATCGAGGATGCGGGAGCACTTTCGGGATCACGGGTGTTGGTAGCAGAGGAGGATCAGTCTTCTTAGTTCGGGAAGGCGGAGACTACGCTTCCTGAGTTTCGAGGACTGGGCGGGTTTGGGCATGTGAGCGAGATTGCCTGAGACGGGGATCCCGCAGGGACTTTGGGACGTGCCACGATCCAGTTAGCCCGTGAAACGGGGAGGTATACGGTTCATTCCTCACACCACTGAAGTATGGGTCGGAGGCCGGTTTTTAGTTCGGGGGTCTTATCGAAGCACTCCCGACCGGCCTGAATGGCCCAGGAGGGGCGGAGTGTGGGTCGAAGTCGGGGACGGATCGGAGTTCTTGATGGGAGCGTGGTGGACCTTGGGGTGGTATACCTGTGGTTGTTGATGTCGAGGTTTGACATGGATGAGTTGACGACCATCGGGTTGTTAGTAGTGGGACCTTAATGGGTTGGCATCCACAAGTAGCGGCCTTGGATTGAGACACAGGAGTTAAGGCCTTTAAGAGAAGCCGAGTATAGATGTTCTTCCCTAGGATGTAGGGTGAAAGTTGACCTGATAGGTCGGAATTATGAGTGAGAGATCTCCGAGAATCTGCTCTGGAATTATGGCATTATTGCGTTCGCGTGCACGGTAACATCGTCGGTCGGGTGTGTGAGGTGCACGGTGGAATCATTCACCCTTTGGAGTTAGGGTGGAAGAGGCTAGGAGATATCAGATTTACGTGTGAATGTAAGAGGCTCAGTGTGTGCAGAGTTATGTTGTCGAGTGAAACACCTTTGTCGGGTTATCACGTAGACCCAGAGTTGAGTGATAGGAGTCGAGGTGACTTCGAGGAGTGGATACCCCTTGCGATTGCATTGGGTGTTGTTGGCCGTGAGAACCGGTATATAGGTCATACTTGACATGGACTAGATTGAAGATGCATTGGATTGTCATTGATTGTGACCTTGGAGAGGTTAGCGTTTACACACCAAGCAAGGGTTGTGTAGGGTTACGTGTTGTATGGATTATATATGGGTGTTAGAGGGCGTCTTTGCGAGCATGTGTCTGGATCATAAGGGTATTTGGGAGGAGCGATTGCCCTTAGTGGTCACTTTACAATAAACGATTACGGTAGTGTGTAAATGGCACCATATGAGTCATGGTATGGGAGGCCGTATGAATTCTGGATTATGTTGGACCAAGGTGCTGGAAGAGAGTTGCATCACTTTGGTCTGATTTGATGGGAACACCTCAGGGAAGGTGAGCTTGTCTGACGGCGTCTTCTCCTTTGCCCAGAGCCGGCGGAAAGAGCTATGCGTGTGCGGCGTCGACCCTTAGAGTTCGAGTTGGGGATCATTTATCTTCTTGAAGGTGATGCTGAAGGGAGTGGTCGGTCAAACGAAACCGCGGAAAGTATGTAAAGTTTGTTAGGCGCTCGAGATGCTCGAGAGGGGTAGGCACCGTTAGCGTCTGCGGTTGGCGTTACCGCACAGCATGTCGGTGTCGAGGTATTTCACGTCTCCATGCCCGGGAAATATCTCCGGATCCGACTCATGTGGTGGGTTGAGGACAGTTAAGAGTTAACCGGATGGGGCGCCGGAGGGACCAGTGCGTTGTTGATAGCGAGTGATCAGTTTTGTATGTGAACAATGAGGCTTGTGAAGTGCTATGGAGCAGCATGGTGGAGGTCACGTGGGAGCGCGAGGACACGATGCGGGCCACCTACCCCTTCTTGTTTAGGGATGAAGGTACGTGGTTCAGTCGTTTAATAATTAAATGACGAGTTTACATGCATGGTAGAATGCATGTTGCATATGCATGTGAGTGATATGATTGTCCAGAATTTCGAAACGAAATTCCTTTTAAGGAGGGGAGAATGTAAGACAGAGATTCAATTTATGGAAAAAGGGCAAAATCGTAATTTCGATTCTGAAAGAATTGTAATTTCGGTTAAAAATCCGAAAATTTATTCTCTAGATCTCGGATTGATGAAGCGGATTGCCGTTGGAATCGTGCCATAATCCCAGCTAGCGCGTAAAATTCGTAGAATTAGAATGTCGGAGTTGACTGCGTTTCGAGGCATCACGGTTCGGGTCTTGGTAAGCGATTTTCGATGCGACCCAGTCATGTATAGCATATCTTTCGTATGTCGTGGTATATTAGAAGAAATGATGAAAATGGACCAGAGATAGTCTTAGGATGGCTGGAATGAGGGGCGTAGTAGTGCGTTGGAGTTGATTTAAATGATAATAAGACAAAACACTAAATAGTGTTTGTCTTATAAATGAAAAGGAAAAACGGGAATTGAAAGAAGGGAAATGAGATGCGGTAAACAAAAATGGCGTTTTTAGTGTGAGGAGAGTCTTCGCCTGCTACAGAAATGCGGGCGTCAGACGGTGGCGGTTCGGTAGGAAGAAAAGACGTTACGGGCTTGTTTGCAGCGTGGTTCACGGTTTTGTGGTTTTCGTATTTCAGAGGTGAGGATTCTCACTGCTTGAGGTTTTATTCTCGTTTAAGTGTTTTCACGAATGTTTGGTCGAATGAGGCGTGAGGGCCGTTTGGTCGATCCCAAACCTTGGGACCGGGTGTCTCTAAATTTTGAAATCAAATGCTGCTCAGCGGTGACTTCCATGGCTGATTTGGGTGGTTGAATGTTGCATTTTTGTGATAAATCATGGATTGATTGGAACGAGGCCGAAAATGGCTGTGAAATGCGGGTTCACAAAGTGAACCGACGAATGGATGTGTGTTTGAACCGTAAAACCTAGGTTTTTACTGTTCATAGGAATAGTGACACAAAAATATATTTTTGTGTGAAAATGTGCTTGGTCGAGTGATTCAAGTCGAATTCTTCGTGTTTGATACGTGCTTAGTGAGCTAATTTGATGAAATTGATTAATTACATGACATGATTGTGTGATTGGATATTATCTGGATATACGTGTTTGCATGTTGCATATGGTGTCTGTATTGGAATTAGCGTACAATCGATTCCATATGCCTTTGGGACACTCTGGGAGGCCCCATAGGAGTGAGTGCATGAGATGAGTCTAGAGAAAATGGTTCGGAGGGTTGTCTAAAAATGTTAATTATCGGAGGGTAGTCCAAATTAAAAATATCAATCGTCGGAGCGGCCCAATTGATATTCATCGGAGGGTAGTCCACAAACAAATAAAATATCAATCGTCGGAGCGGCCTAATTGATATTCATCGGAGGGTAGTCCATAAACAA
This sequence comes from Tetrastigma voinierianum, assembly GCA_016808115.1. Taxonomy (NCBI): domain Eukaryota; kingdom Viridiplantae; phylum Streptophyta; class Magnoliopsida; order Vitales; family Vitaceae; genus Tetrastigma; species Tetrastigma voinierianum. The sequence continues at coordinate 174,934 of JAEQBH010004073.1, forward strand.
ATAATATATCAATCGTCGGAGCGGCTCAATTGATATACACTTGAGGTTGTCATAAACAAATAAAACATAACATTCTCATACGAGGCTTAGGCGAGTGTGGGGAGTGAAGTGAGGACTCGGGGATGCGAGTTGGTCGTGTAGGCGTTCGAGTATGATCGTCGTTTGCTTGGATGTGTGTTTTCCGTTTGGAGCGTTGCGGCTGCTTGACGGGTGAGTATCCACTTGGGGCGTTCATTGCGGGCGTTAGTTCGGCGCGTCGGGGATGTTATTTTCTGGTACGGGGGCGTGCGGGGAACGGCTCGTCACAGGGCGGGATTAGAAGCCAGAGTTGTGGCTTTGGTTCTGATTTAAACATGTATTAGAATTTCTATAAGTTTGATATATGTTGTATAAGAGTATAAACATATTAACTCTTGTAACTATTGGGTATATAGTTGGTATGTATATTGGTAATTTATGGGCACAGAGTAGTCGTATTACTCGTATGATTGGATATATTGGATTATATTGCCTTTATTTGAGACGGAGATATCGGGTTTGTATTTGGGTAGAGCTCCACGTACAAGGAGACTACGCAGATTTTTCGATGAAGCGTCGGGTCACTTCGACGTTAGTATTAGATGGAGTTGTGGTGATCAACGGACCAGGGTTGGCGTTACAATTAGGCTAAACTTTATTAACTTTTTGGGATTAAATTTCATAGGAAACTTTGTAAAATAAAAACATATGGTTTCTTTCCTGGCTTCAATCGTGAAATTTCTGTAAAGAAAATGAAAACGTCATTCGCCAGAAGTTTGAACTAGAGCCCTAGAATCGTAATCTTTTGCATAAAACAAACACATTCTCTGTAAATTTTCTCGGAAAACTCACCCCCTTCCATGACTAGACATTTTGAGAAGTTGTCTGTAGGTTTTGATGTTCGTGATTTTTTTTTATACGAGTACATTATGTTATAATATCATATTTTTACAAGAAGTTAAGTTTAGATTTTTCGTAACTCCTTTTCACATTTTTACCATTTAAGTCTAGTATCAATAATTGATATTATCTAGTTTAATTTTGGGAAAAATATGTATTAGACTACCAATTTGAAAATAAAAACAAAAAATATACTTTTTAAGAATGATAATTAGCTTTTAGGTAGAGATTGTATTTTAATTAACCAATTATTTAAAATAATAATTATAGTTAGCAAACTAGTATATCAAATTAATAAAGTGTCATAATTGATAGTCGATTATTTTCGTATTGTTATGAATGTGTATTTCTTATTTTTCGAATCTTTTTTTGTTTTATTTAAATATGCCTTTTCGATTAAGTTCAATTATAGGTTGCAAATATATATATATATATATATATATATATATATATATATATATATATATATATATATATATATATATTATAGCATGTAATCTAAATGGTCCATGAAACTTATTTTGCTGTATTTAATTTAAATAGATAAGGGCATAGGTGATGACTTATCTCATGGCCATATCATCATATCCATTGTCATGTCCCATGACATCATGTCAATGGTCATCACCATATGTCATGTACACTTTAATAAAAGGTTTCAAAAGTGGTTTGGTGGAGGGATTGTATAATAATATAATATTACTCATCATTTTTAACACTGTCTTTTCAAAAATATTAGGATAAGAATAAAGATTACCTATATGGCTTGTGATGTAGAAATTTATGGTCATGTTTGGTTAGACAATGTCAACATCAAAAGATGAACAACATGTCATGGATAATGATTTTCTTTTCTGGTTTTATTGAATAAATGAAAAATATTAAATAAATTTAAATTATTTTAAATTTTGCTTTCTAATTAATTTGCAAGGTGTTGTATATTTTGAAAACTCATATTCCTTAAGCAAGAGATGTGATCTTTAATCGTTTGTGACTGAAATGTTAGTTTATATTTTCTTTTAATTTGTTCATTCTAAAAATTGTTATTCCCGCGCGTAAATATACGTTTATTTTGTTTTTAACCGTGATTTAAATCGTTTATTGCGGCGTTTGGTTTGTGTCGTCTTTATTCTGATATTTTGTTTTATTATCTTCTTGCGGTGTTTCATATGTGTGTGATCGATTGATTGTCTGAAAGCGTATTTGATGAAGCAAAGGAATCAGCAATGTCGGATTATGAATGTAGTATGTTAAATAAGCTTGATCTTATGAATTATAATCGATATAATATTATGAATTTATAGGTTTTAAGCGATTTATTATGTTATTAAACTTTAGATATTCGTTTATCTATGGATTTTATTGAAACTGTATTTTATGGTCTTTAGTATATTGAAGCGAAATTATAGATATTATAGTCGCCCAATAATATTATCGAATTTGTAGGCTTTAAGCTTATTTATTATACCGTTAACACGATTGTTGTTTAAATCGCTATGATTTTAGAGAATTTGTATATGTGTTTACATCGATATATAAGTAATTAGTCAGTAAATTATTTTCTTTTTATATTATAAAAAAAGAAAGATGTATAAAAAATATAAAGAGCATGGAATAAAATTTTATTAGAGTTTCACTCAAATAGAAGAAATATTCAAATAGAAATATACTTTATGGATGGATAGGAGATCATCGAAATATTTACAATATCACAAAATCTTAGTTTATAACAAAAATAATAATAATTTAATTTATTCTTAATGATTCCCTATTTAAATATCTAATTTAGAAATAATATATTGGTAAAATTAAACCCACCAAGCATTTATTTTACAATAATATAATTAATAAACATAAGTGTAGTTACTGATCTTGAGGGATAGTTCGGTTAATTCGAACCTATTGTATGCTCTCATTCAAACTCAAAATACTGAATCATTGGGCTAAAAATCAATACCTGATGACTTTTGGCCTACTATGTGATTTCTAGTTGAATTCTTTTAAGGTAATTAGGAGATTTACTTATTTCTTAGCTTTAGAACTATGAGAGTCTCATAGGATTTCATAGCGACTTGGAATTATATCTGAGATATTATTAGTTTTGGATCAAGGGTCTTCACGATTTTAAAAGCGTTCTTGGGTGAGAGGTTGGGCCATTTGTCTCCCTAGGATTAGAGAAGGTAAGCAGACAAGCACTTTCATCTTAGGTCAAATAAATTCATTTATATATTATGCCTTTTGAGGCAGAACACCATGTTTTAAAATTCGTATACTAGATTAAGATGGACCCATATTTATATAGTCTTAAGGAACTTTTTTATGTATTTGATATTGAATGTGATAGGATTAGTTAATTTTAAAGGAAATAATTCAATGTTTTTTATTAAAAAATATAATTAAACTTGTCAAATATGGGATGGAATATATCCGTTGAGAGGAACAGTAGCCACCAACCGCTATTTTGCAACCTCTCCATTCTCTCTTTTAAAATTAAACCAAATATGCCACCTCAAAATACAGATGACATTTTCTTGTCTACGATCTTGCCTTTTTCAATTTGAAACACGATTTTTATCTTTGAGGTGTCATTTTAGCGGTTATGGGGATGACACCCCTGATAGCAACTCCTGTTGGAGTTGCACTTAGTAGGCATAGGCAATAGGCAATAGGCAATAGTCACTTAGGATTAGGAAAGGTAGGACTTTAGGAGTTTGTCCCCTTCCAACGGGCTTTTTAGACATTTAGGGTATAAAAAAAAATTCTTTAAATAATATAGGTTTAGAAATATTTCTTAAATGTAATGTAGTTTTTGTATGTGGAAAGTGTTTTTGGAAATACACTTTCTAAAGTGTGTTCAAGAGGCCTTTATAAAGTGTTTTTCAAAAACGCTTTCAAAAAATTAAAAAATTTTACAAAAGTGTCTTTTGAAAAGACACTTTTATATTTGAATTAATAATGAAAGTGTCTTTTGAATATACACTTTGTATAATTTTAAAATTTTGAATTTAAGTTAAAAGTGTTTCTTCCAAAGACACTAATTTTTAAATTTTAAAGTGTCTTTTGAAGAGGCGAAATACTACGTCAATGGAAAACTACACTATATTTAGAATTATTTTTCAAATTACATTTTTTAAAATTTTTTTTATTATTTTTTACGAAAGTTCCCCTGCCAACCTGTTTTTTTTTTTTTAATTTCATTATTTTTCTGATTGGCCAACTACCAACCCCTACGACATGATGATTGATTGTGGTCATCAATTCCTTACTATCTTTAATTTTTTTAAAGGCAATAGTCACTTAGGATTATTGGCCAACTACCAACTAACCTATTAACTTTGATGTTGTTTCATTCGTTGTGATTTTTATGATTTTGATTCTATATTTTTATCGATATATTACTAGTATAATCAATGAAGTATTTTTCTTCGAAAAATTGAGGTTTTAAATAATGACCTCTAGTTTAGTGGTAAGTTCATTAACCATTATGCTACAATGCCTCCTTAAAATTTTATATCCCTCATAATTTTATTTTATGGAGTGCGCCTACGTAAAGGAGCTTTAGGCTTCGATGATTAACAGGTAGGCACCCGTCATAGCCATCGACTATGTTATCATCTCGTAAAATTAAAATAGAATGGTTAAAGATGGATATGGACATTTACATGCACCATAACATTTTCTTCTAAATAAATTTAACAATTTGTATCGAGATATCGAAGCATAATTATATACATATCCTAAACCATTAGCAAATTAATTGCACATACCATTTTCAGATTGCAAGGACCCAAATAAGTTTATTTTCTCAAATTTGTAAACTTTTGAAAAATATTTTAGAGTAGAAGGTAGGTTTTTTCCATTTATATAATATTTTTATATATTTCAATAAAAATTTAATTCTAATAAATAAAAATAGAAAGTATACCTAGGTCTCACTTTTTTTTAAAGCTAATAACTTTTTAATATAGCGTAGTAAAGCATGTACCATTGAAGATTTAGTTTCTCATCCCATATTCGGTCATTTAACGTTGAAAATGGATTTCGTAATAATTCATTTTTTAAAAAAAGGAGAGACATGATATGAGAATTTGAGATACACACATAAAGAACAATGAATTATTTATGCTCACCTTTTATTTATTTATTAGCTTTCAAAAAAAAATTCACATTTTTCCATAATGAATGCTGATTGGATGAGAGATTTTTTTTTACACTAATCACGTTAGTTACAATATAGTAAATTGTCATCACTGTAATTTGAACGAGACCCATCCATTCCCTATGTCCCAAATTTTTTGAAATATTGAGTGATTCTGTATATTTGGCGCAGTGGACATTAGGCCAAGAGATATAAGCAATACTTATTTATTTTCCCTTTTTAAATATATTTTATTATATATTTAGACGGTAATTCTATACTAATTTTTTTGCATTTAATGAATATTAATTATTTTCAACATTAAGTACCTTTACCATGAATTGCGATAAGAATATACATAAAATATAAAACATTGTATATATTTGTAAAAACATGTAGCAATTGAAATTATAGTTAGAAATAAAATATTTGAAATTCATCTAAATTTGAAAATATTATTTCTTAGTGGAGTTAGTTTGGATATACGGGCCACCTATTCCAAAACATTCTCAATCCTCTTTTTGGATGAAAGAGAGTGGAGCTACTCATGAATAAGATATGATTAAAAGAGAAAATTTTGGAAAAGAAGTAAAATTAATAAGTTTGAAGAAATTTTTTTACAGAATAATAAATCTAATTTTTATTTAAATTAGGTTATTTCTCTTCTTTTTTTTTTTTAAAGGTTATGGATTTGCATATTTAAGACACATCATTTTATTTATTTATTTATACATCCCATTCATTTGTATTCTTTTTATTTTTTATAAAAACTTCAGTATGAAGTGCATGTCAATTTCTGAATGCGTCATATTTTATTAGCAAAATCCATGGGGAGGTTCTAAGTATAGACAATCATCTTCACTTTCGTGATGTAAGGCCCATAGTGTGTGAAACCTTATGCTATAAGTATATTATTTCAAGAAATATTTGATTAAAAAAATCAAATTAACCTAAATATCTGAATTTAATATTTCCGATGTTTTTTTTTTTCTTGAAAGTAACTATTTTTGACAAAAAATCATCCACCTATTTCAATTTTTGATAATTGATTAACGAAAACTTCTTATTTAAGTAGAAATGAGGATGAAGTGTAGATAGAGGTGACAATTTAAACCCGATCCACCCAAAATTAGGGTCGGTTGAATTTGTTAATTTCTTGCCGCAAAAATAAGGCGAAATTTGAACTAGCTTGGTGTGGCCGCCCAAATTTAGGGTCGGGCTAGCATATTTTTAGAAAAAATATTGGACCAAATATTAAGTACCTTGATATGTGACCGGCCCCGTCAGTCTGCTTGAATTCTGGCTGCAAATGAAAAAATTTTATGGCGTCTTGAAATGTCTTTGTTGAAGAATTTTAAGTTATACACTTTTACTAAATATCCATTTAAAAATAAAAGATCATCAAACACAACTCTAAGTGTTTAGAATAAAAAGATCGTCAGATGAGTATTTGTAGAAATAATCAATTCTTTGTTGTTTTAGAAAATACTTTGAGTTTCTTCCAAAAAAAAAAAAACACTTCAAGTAATTTTTAAGACTATAAATAATTTATGGTCCTACAGAATTAATTTTACAAGAAAACAAGAAAATCTTTTTATCAAAATCAAGTTAAAAAAATTAATAAAAGTCAAATTTCCAAGTGGATTTTCCTTATTTCAATAACTTATGAAATTTCTTGGTACGTGATTAATTAAAACTTCCATTAAGATATTGTTATTTAAGTATAAATGGGGATGAGATGTAAGGCATTTTAGGTTGTTTTTCCCAAATGTTAGTATTTGAAGAATAATGTTTCAATGATAAGATTTTATAAAATATGCATTTAAATATAAATATAAATATAATCAAATAATTAATTTTTAAGAATATAAATAATTTTTGCCCATTTATTTATTTTAGTTTGATACTAATAAAATGTGATATTAAGCTGTTTTATTATTCACACTTTATAACATAAATATTATAGAACTGATTTATTTTGGTAAAACAAATAATAACGTTTCAAAATTTAATAAGTAATCCTATTGTAGTTTAACCGAGCATCAAAATAAAAACATATCACTTCCGAAAGATAAAGATGATTTTGAATTCCTTCTTTATTTATTTATTTTTGTTTTACAAGATTGGAATTTACATTCACAAAATTAAATTCGAAACTGACCCTATGGCCTTTTTGCCATAGGCTTTCGGTAATGCAGCCACGTAAAGTGGTGGACTGAGTGCGGGCCCAATAATATCCGGAGAAGATCATGGGTAGAGTCAATTGAAGTAAGCCAATAGTTCCTCACACTGCAACATCCTGAATCCTTCCTTGATAATAAGAATTCTTGCAGTAGAGAATCAATTCTTTTAGTTTCTCTTCATGTTCTTCAGAGTTCCTCACACTGGAACACCCAACAACGTGCGCCGGTTTTATACGCAGGCAGCCACGGCGTCCTTTGGCGCCGCGCAACGCGCTGAAACATCCATATGCTTCTTACATTTTATTTGCAATGATTTCCAAAAGCTTGAACCATTAAGCTTAGTGAACCACCATTAAGCTGCTTGAACCTCTAGGCTCCATAATCTTCCAGCTGGTTTTACGATTAAGAGAATGCCTTGATTAAGAGAAGTACCTAGTGTTTATAAAAGACGAATTTTTAGAGCTCTCCATAATAAATAATATGACTTATGTGAAAAAATTTCCATCCTAGTCATAAACCAAACATGGGCATATTTGCAATATATTCACTTATTCCATCTAGAGGATTGGTCTCCTTTGGCAAAGTATGAGGTATGGAATGATGCGAATTTACAGGCTCCATAATAATATGACTTATGTGAAAAATTTCCATCCTAGTCATAAACCAAACATGGGCATATTTCTAATATATTACCTGTCCATCTGAGGATTGGTCTCCTTTGGCAAAGTATGAGGTATGGGTGATAAATAATGGTAAGATAGACATGATAAAGGAATTGTTCCCGAAATGTGGGTGAGATTCATAACATTTTCCATTGCCTATGCTCTTCCTGTTTTCCCTAATAGGAATGTCTTCCATTAGCTGTGTACAACAGCAAATCCAGGGAGCAAATTAAGAGAGTGATGGTGGGTTGATTGTACGGAAAGCTATTATAATCAAAAAAAAAATTCTGGGTATGAAAGGGGCATTGGAATTTCCTAATATATTACCTATACCATCTAGAGTTAGTCTCCTTTAGCAAAGTAAGGCTGGATTCCTTGTCTGGCACGGAGCTATTATAATTAAAAAAAAAAAAAAATCTGGGTATGAAAGGGCATTGGAATTTCTAATATATGCCTATGCCATCTAGGGAGTGGTCTCCTTTAGCAAGTATGAGGTATGAGGTATGGAATTTCCTAATAAATCATGAGCTATCATATGGAGTTTTACCTTTGTAGTGAGTCCTTTCGGTGCACATATCTAACAGTGATTACAAGAAGATAGGAGTCATGTGATATACTGATAATCAGAATTGAAGAAAATGTATTACATCTACAGCTCAACTATATCAATGTCGGCTAGTTTCATACTCAGTCATGGCACACGCACGCCACAAGATTAACAAAGAAAGCCCTTACAAATAAACTTTTATATGCTATGCAACCAATTACGGAACTATCCATGTTTAGCATCTCACACAATTTAATCAATTCATGTTTAGCATCTCACACAATTTAATCAATTCATGTTTAGCATCTCACACAAAATTTGACACCATGATCACCAGAAAAGAGAGGGAAAAAGTGTTATTGATAGAAATTCCATAGCAAAAGATGATTGTCTTCATAGTTCATTATAAAGCACTCCATTCTGCTAGAAACGGCTGTATGATGGTGATTCAAATGAGGAAAGAAACATATATGCTGAGATATATTCATTCACACACAGATATCACACATGTACAAGAAGCTAACTTTAACGTTCCAAATTAGTCTTCCTCAAGCACCTAAGTTGCAAGGTAGGGATAATCAAGTTTAAATGTAAAATACCTTAAGATCCATAAATGCTATTTCAGGCTCCACCACAGAATTCTGCCAAATGCCTTGGGGTGTGAGTGTTCAGCTCCGGAAAGTTGGTCCAAGGTATGGACACTGCTAACAGCACATGCATAAGTCTCAGCTTGCAGCTGGCCAGAAACAGTCAAAAGGCTTGATGGGCAAAAAAATCTAGAGATAATCAATCTTCCCATCTTTTGAGGATACCAGGCTTAAGCTTAGATCATCTTCCAGCCTCAGAGATTCTCCTTAGCCTTGTCAAGTTCAGCCACAGATGCAGTAATTTCTGCCTTACCAGCTTTAGCAGATTTTAGTTGGGCAACAGCCTCTCCTTTCTCCTTAACAACTGCCTTGGCAGCTTCTATATCAGCTTCTGATGGAGGAGGGTTCTTAATAAGTTCCATTTCCACCTTCTCTGCATCACTAATCAAGGTTATAACTTGAAACATTTCATCAGCACCCTCACAATCACTGGTGGTGACAGATTGGATTGTGTATATAAAGAAAGCTGTGCTTCTGGAAGAACGTGTGGGTAGCGGCATAGGCCCGCGCATTACGGATTCACAACAGCCCGCACGGATATCTGAAAACAAAAATAAATGGAAGCTACTGACAATAGAGCAGAAGGCAACATAAAATCGACATACAAATTAAGATAATGTTATTGCCCACAAATCTCTTTAGCAGGAGGCATCTATATTCAGCTTGGATCGTAGTGAGGAATGGAGTTCTAACTAAATTAAACAAGTACCCACTAAATGTCACATCCATGTAGGAATTTGAAGTCAGAAAGTGTTGCATTTCAGACCATAAGTGCATCTAAA